>CM076663.1:15923998-16205249 GCA_038496675.1 Rachycentron canadum | reverse complement strand
GTGGGGGGAGGGTGGGGGTAGGGGGGGTGCATTATTTGTATTATTGCACCTGGTTTAAAAAAGTTTGGGTTAGTTGAAAGTTAAAAGTTAAGCTGCAGCTGGGATTTTGTTGGAAGAGGTTCTGGCTGTGAAACACAAACTATCACATAAATGTCACACTTATCTTCCATGGCCTTTCTACATTGCAAATCTCTGTGTGATGACACTATTGGGTCAATTTGATCAATTTACTCTCTGGGAGTCTCTGGCCAGTCTTGGCAAACACCTCAAGGGGTGAAATTTCAGCCACATTATTCACCAGGGGAGAGTGCAGATGCCCATCCATCGGCACAATGACATGTTATGATAATCTGTTCTCTAATATAATCTGTGTAATGACACTTGGTGGATTTTCCGACATAAACCTTTGTATGTGTTTATGTTAGTAGTTTTGCGGTTTTCATGTGAATCCAAGAGTAGGCTCCTTTGAGACATGTGTCTGATTGCCAAGCAGTTCACTGGTGCCCAGGGCATCAAGCCTAAGAGGACAGCTGCTCATAGCATAACTTCTGCTAAACTTTGCCCTTGCTCTATTCTGCATGCCCACATGTGACAATGACATCAGCATAGTTTACGCAGAAGTCTTGCCAACATATCAACTCCTCCGTCGACATATCATCATCGCAGGCAAGGCCTAGTAACTGTGACATGCAGTGCGACTGCTACTATCATGCTTGATATGCATCAGCTAGGCTAATGTATTCATTTGCTTTGATCAAGGGATGAGACGGTTTTGAAGATCATCTGCGTCAAAAGAGGGTAATTAGGCTAAATCAATGGAGGACGTGGACGATAACACTGCATCTACTGGGTTTGAGCCTCTTTTCATCAAAGAAGAGGATGGGGAGCCAGACAGAGCCTTCATCCAACAAAGAGAGTGCAACACGGCACAATCTGGACTCAGCTTCACGGGAACACAGCTGAATCCATCCGTCCTAATTAAGCCATACTTACAGGAGATGGATGACTTGCTGAAGAGCTGTGAGGAACTAACCGGTATTCCCTTTGGCTCTCACTTCTCAGAAAGTTATACAGAAACGAGCATGGGTGAATCAATTCTTGGTCAGAGCAAAGAGGAAGTTACAATGGCGAGCTTCAGAGAAACGAATGTATCCCCCCAAGCATATCTTTCTACAAGTTACATTGACACACACATGGATGGGGCTGGAGCAGAAGAGCAGCCAGTACAAGAGCAGTTGCAAGGCATGGGCACCATCATCAATAGGTGTGGAGAGAGCACTGAAGTTTCATGCCAGACAGAAATGCCTATCACTTCAGCGGGCAACAAACTGAGTGAAACTATGGTGGAGTACGAGGGCCAGCTGCTGGGAATGTTGGCCATGCTGGAGAGCTGTATGGAAGAGGCCGGGATGGACTTTGAGCCACAAGACTGGGCGACAGATGCCGGCCATGAATATGTGCACATCAATAAGAAGCCTCCTCTCCATCGGGGCACAACACTGGTGCCCATTCAGCAAGAGAGGCCAATGAAGTTGGAGACTGAGCCAATGCAATTAGAATCCTGGGATGCTCAACATGGAGAGGGAGATACAGTTTCCAAGGATAGCATAAACAGAGTGATAGGTTCGGGGAGTCAGAAAAATCCTTTGCTTGGCTGTGAAAACATGGGTGGCATTTCAATGGAAACATTGGAAAGGTCAGGGAAAATAGACCAGGGGGTTCTTGGGCCAAAGTTCAGCTTTTCAGGGCCATCAGAGCCATATATGTTTAATGAAGGCACAGAAGCAAAAGGAGACATAAGTGGGGCTGAGGTAGATGACACTGAAATGCCAGCTGAAGAAAGAGTAGAGCCCATTGATCTGAGATCTGGTAAGAATGAACTGGGGGAGCTGGGGTCTCGGATGGAGGAGTGCATAGAGGAAGTACAGCAATTAGAAAAGAGGAGGAGGGAGCTGCTGACAAAGGTGCTTGAGTTGAGAGGAAATAAAAACAGAGAGGAGGCAGAGGGGAGCAATAAGGAGGAAGAAGGGACAGAAGAGCAAATTGACAGCCAAGTAGCAGAGCTGATGACTATACTGAAGAGTGAGGAAGAGGGGAGAAGGGAGGAGAGGAAGAGGGAGATACAGAGCCTCAGGGAGGAGAGAGCAGAAGAGGAGAGGAGGATGTGGAAAGTCAACCTGGAGAGACAGGGGCTGCAAGAGGAGTTCAGAAAGCTGAAAAGAAAGCTCTTCACCATGGCCAGGGACTGCACCCACAGTCAAGCCACTCTGAACAACCAGCGCCGTGAGGTGGAGCTGCTGAGGAGAGAAGAGGTAAGAAACTCTTCAATTCACGTCTTTAACTGTGCATTTCATCTCCAAGAAAACTGACAGAAGAATCTCTTTTTTCCCCATGCTGCAGGAGAAGCTGAAGTCCCTTCTGCTTCAGATGACAGAGGAGGGATGTCAGCTCAGGTCAGCCCAGCAACAGCAGCTCTTACAACTACAGGCAGAGATCCATGCCCAGGCCTCCAGTCTGACCTCCAACACCCAGGAGGAGCTGACCGAGTGCAGGAGGCACTCGTGTGGGGACATCCAGCAGTATTTGCAGGGTGGACTGAGAGCCCTGGAGGACAGGTGCTGTCACTGTCTACTACAGGTTTTCACTCTTAACACATTTAGCATTTGTAGGCTGATGATATCCTAAGGACTTACCTCTTCAATATTTTCAGTTTGGCTCCCTACAATTGACCAAAAGGAATTTTGTCACTCATATTTCAAGTTAAAGTGGAAACTAATTAAATGTTCATTGGTTGCCTTGATCAGGTATGAACCCATTTTACTGGCGTTGCTGAAGAGGAGAGAGGCAGCAGCTGGAGCGCTTGTGAAAGCCAAAGAGCAGGCTGTGGAAATGAGGGCCCAGCTGGGGCCTCTTAGGGAGGAGATCCAAAAGCTGAAGCTCCAGAGGGCTTGTTTAGAGGAGAAACTCAAACTTATCCACATACATCGGAGAGAGGATGTGGAGCAGTACAAGGTGAGCAGAAAGATGGAAAGGACGCAAACATCTAAGGCTGAAGCAGTTGTTTTGTGCGGTAGACAAACTGTCCATCCATTGAACATTAGTTACGGTGGCATCATTTGATCAAGTACTTTTTGCCCCATTACAGGAGACAGTGTACTGTCTGGAGGAGAGCAGCAGAGAACTGAAGACTGAGCTAAAGATTCAGAAGAAAAAAACCAAAGACATAGAAGAGCTGAGAGACAGCCTCACCAAACAGCTCCTCCATTACATGTAAGAAGTTGAACAATTCTGTATCACACTTTTTAAACGACTGGGAGGAGCTCTAATTAAATCATTCTTCTTACAGGGCTGCCATTGAGGACCATAACAAGTGCAAACGTGAGGAGAATACGTGATTGGCTTTTAAAATCAAGAACATACCCGCGAACATTGTTCCGTGATTTTTAACAATCTGATTATTTTTTATCTGCAACATAGTGAACGCCAGGGTTCAATTAATGCACTTTACATGTATTAACAGGCTGTTGTTAAAACCCATAAAACTAAGATTGACATTGTTTTTCAGAACAGTCTGTAAAGATGAACTAGACTGCTACTTGTAGAAAGGTTTTTGTTATGAATAAAAGCTTTACGGTTCTTGCAACCTGAGTGCGACTGATGAGTTAATGTCTGACTCTAAGGAGCATAGAGGGGTTTGTGCACTTATAAGGGCAACATGGCTGAAGAACTAAACAATTGGACGCAAAGTAATAAAGTGAGAGTAAGATCAGGAGACAGGAGCACACCGAGACGTTACAGCAGACACATGAAAAGGTCTGAGCAAAGTGTGATGAGGCGCTGCCAACTGTTTCACTAAAGGATTGTTTGAATACTTCTAAGCTTAGCAAGACACTGACGCCATTACAAGAACCAACGGCAGAGTTAGATTGAGTCCAGACTTTTTTATTAAGAATGCACAAACAATTAAACTGTACAACTGCAAAATCTCAAACATAGAAAAAGGTATTTACGATTTAAATGAGGAATGTGTTGTTAAAGTGAGTGGATGTGGGACCACAAGTGAACAATTCAAACACCAAGACAGTCCGAATATTATTTTTATTTTCATTCAGAAACGGCTGGTGTGGAAATAGTGAGTTTAAAATAATTCAGAGGTGACCAAACGGACTAATTATTAGCCTCTTACATCAAACATGACATCCACTACAAACACTTCTGACAAGTATGGATGGAGCGGTGCACACTCTAACAGCAGGATATTGTGAATTACCATTTGTCTTGGGCTGTCAGTATGATTGCTCTCTTATGTAGAAAAGCTTTTTTGAAAATGCATTACCTAAAACAGTTCAGTGTACAGGGGAAAGCCAATTTGATTACAAAAATATACCTTTCATATGAAGTGCAAAAACCATGGCTGAGATTCTTCAGGAAATAAATTACTGAGTAAAAACAAGGTTTTCACTTTGAATGTTCCAAACAGGACCAGGGCTGTACATGATTCCTCTCTTCCCTGTATTTACAGTGATTTGCGACATATAGTGTCCCGCCAGTAAAGTAGTGCAGGATGGGAAGAAGTAGCTGCATGGATCCTCTGGCAGTTTGCGATGAGGTTACAGGTTAACAAACGGGTGTGGGCAGATGTGTTAAGCTCTGACTTCAGGTTCTGTTGCACCTTCAGGATCTTCATCATTGTAAATGTTCTCTGCCTACAAGAACAAGTCATTCAGACATTATGTCAGACGTTATGAGTCAGAGCGTTAGAACCACAAAAGGGTTAATTCTGAGCCATTCAAAGTGCCGAGTTTTTACCTGAAAACACTACTTTACTATTAGCTGATTGCTTTTGTGATATTTGTGACAGTTTAGTGCTACAGAAATTATAAAATATCACAAAGTGAACAAAGTAAACACTCACCATTTCTCTCTTCTGTCATGTCATTTTGCCCTGCCCTCCAAATGTAAAATTAAAAAATGGATCTCGACTGAGATTTTCTCTTTGTAGCTGTTTACTGAAATTTCAGGAACCTTAGTCCTATAAACTCATTGTTGATGTTTTATGACCTTAAATGTTGCTGAGTGATTTTGCAAGTACTTTTCTTTGAAGAAAAAAAAATATATATTGTAATTCCCTCTCACACAATATATTAAAACAAAGGGATACTGTTCTCTGCCTGTCCATAACTAACATGTTTCAGTAAAAAGTGAACTCTTACCATTTGCCAGACTTGCATTATGTTGTCTTCAGACACAGAGCAGATGACCCAAGGCTCGTTGGGGTTCCAAGAGAAGTCAGAGATCTTGGCTGTGTGACCACCGTGGATAAACTACGCACAGAGGAAAAACCATTATTATGATACAAAATGATGCTACCAGTGACAGTGAAACACAACTGCCAATAATCACAAGGTGTCAATGAGACTCACCAGTAGCTCAGGTGGACCATCCTCTGCATCTTCTGGGGACTGTTCCTCTCCAATTTTACTACCAAAAAAAAAAAAACAGACATAAGAATTAAACTTGGTACTAAACCATGTTACAGAAATACTAGCCACACATCCGTCTGGATGCAGCTGTTTACTGAGAGTCTTTTACAATTTAAATGACTGCAGGTAGTCTGTCCTTCAGTTTTATTTCCAATGACTATGATGACCGATCTACAGAACACCAGTATTGCTTGGATAGGGTTAATTAGTTAGACCCACATCTGAGAACAAGGCTAACCCTGGTTACAGACCAGTGGATATTACCACACAGCAACATTCGGTGGACATTATGGCCAGATGTTAAGTCGTCTACCTGAGATCCCAGACATTGAGGCGTCGGTCTGTTCCGCTGGATGCCAAAATAGTCTCATTATGAGGTGACCACTGAACCTGGAACAGCCAGTCAGACAACTCAAATCAGGGCAACATACAAAACTAAAACTTTTGTCACAAGCCTCTGTCAGGAACGCTTATCTCACAGTTCATATGTTTGCTTAGATTTAAATTTATTTATACAACATTGTAATTCATTTCTTCCAGTGTCTTTAAACAGACTATCCAAATTTGAAAACAGAATATCCTGCTATTCTCATTTCAAGAAAAAAATGAGTGATAAATATTTTACCTGGAAGATCTCATCCTTGTGTGACTCAAAGGAATGTAGCTTCAGTTTCAAGTTTCTCAGGTCCCACAGTGCAACAGTCTGTAAGAGAGAGATATTACACATATCTGTCATTTTCTTCCTTTGTGATAACACTGCACTTTCACACTGCACAATAACTGTCATTATTCATTCAGTCAAAGAAGTATAAAATTGACATATATTAAACCAAAGTAAAATTAAAGAGCAACAATTGAGATGAGGCAGCATCACCTTGTCAGCAGAGCCAGTGGCAAGGATGAACTCGCTGTAAGGGTTAAATGACAAACAGTTGACTTCTGCTGTGTGGGCATCTACTGCATGGCTGGGTTTGGAGGTGTTGTTTGAACGAGTGTCCCAACTGAGAGGAAAAAGGGCAAGATGATAGACATTAATTTGCATTATTGAAAAAAATGACATCCATGGACTGCGTAAGATCACATAACTTTTCAGGTGAAGCAGATTTGACTCATTATCAAGATTCTTACATCATGAGTTTCTGGTCATCTGCAACAGATCCAAAGAGCGACTCATGAAGCAAGTGCCAGGAGACGTCTTCCACCACAGCAGTATGACCGGTAAAGATTGTCTTCGCATCAACTATCTTCCCCTCCTTTGGCACAGCGCTTATGTCCCACAGACAGATCGTCTACAGGTTAAGGAAAATGAAAGATAAAAGCCACATCAATACTTCAGAGCCCATGTTTCAACACTTCTTACAATCAGTGACCCAATAAAACCCAAAATATGTGAAGGTGTTTGATGATAGTTCTCAACCATGAAACTTTAATTTTCCTCTTACATGGTCATCTGATGCACTGAGCAGAGAGCCAGACAGATTTGAATTCCAGGAGAGACCATAGCCTTCTTTCTGATGACCTCTAAGACGCAGATCAGGACGACACTCTCCATTTGGATCTGTGGACAACCAAATGAAAGCACAGTCACAAAAACACATGCACCCGCTATCATTTGAAACCATGTATCCACCTTTAGTCATGTATTGTATGTAATCTATGTACCTGGCTTGGATGGATGCTTGGTATAGTCAAACACCAGCACATCTGAGGTGGGGGTCTTAGTGGCAATGATGCAGGGATTCTGTGGCATGTAGCGGGCACGGTTAACCTCTCCTTCATGGTTGATCTTGATTTCTATATCAATCTTGCCACTCACAGAGCCAAAACCTCCAAACTCTGCAGGGGAATGCAAAGGAAAATATATACAGATGCAACATGCATATTGCATATTATGCTTAAAAGTGTACGATGAGTATGATTTCCAGGGGTTATTCATAAGATGTGGGAAACAGATTGTGTCACAATTCTGAGGCTATTCAAAGAAGGCTAATAATAAAGGTTACTGAACCCCACTGTAGTGACAGATCATTAGGTGTCTGCTGCTTAATTTAGTGTTTTATCAACTTAACCATTACTGTCACTTTTTTCCATTAAACACAAACACTAAATAGAAATGAAAATTCTTATTCAGCACTGTCGCAAACCTCCTTTTTCACTGTCATAATGTGAGGCGTCAAACTGGGCATCATCATTGGGCAGCTGGACACTAGCGATGACCAGGTGATTCTGCTCATCAGATGTGTGAGTGCCCAGCACCAGTCGGTGCACACTGTAATCCTTCCCCTCTGGCCTGTAAGGAGAAAAAAAGAAGTTTAATCATTCATGTCATTGTTACTTATTGAAAATTGGTATACACATGTATGAGTTTTATTGCTAGCCCAGTGCATACCTGGAGACATCAGGCAGCCACTGAGCTGTGAGGCTGGGCCACTCTAAAGCATGGGTCATAACCAGGTCATAGAGGAAGGGGGTGTTTTTCTTCCAGATCTTGTACTCCTCATTAATCACTCTCTCCTCCACTGCATCATCAAATGCACCAGCTATAGTCGACAGAGAGTGAGAACAGAACCAATGGTGAATGATTGGTAGTTACAGTTTTCGTTTAGTTATTTCAAATATTTGTAAGATATGGTGTTGGTTTAATATTAAAGACGTTGACAGTGTATCGCAGCTATAGTCTTGACTCGATTGATAGCTAATGCTACGAGATTGGACAACAGCTGTTGAGGGAGGTGTCTATATAAGTGACAAATTAAAAAACGCCCAACCTGACTAATGTCTAATATCCAGGCGTGTGGACGTGTAATGTTTGGAGTAAAATATCACCTTTAGGTTACCTGACTATAATGGACATCCTCTTGCTACAAGGATAGCAAACCTATTATAAGCTGGAAATGTTTTACTGCACCCTTTGTTGCTTGTATAATTGTTAATGTCAACTGATGGCTAACATCTAATAGAAAAACAAGAACTGCAAACCGATACCACGCGTGCAACGGCTCACACAATGAAAATTTTACCCAGTTAATTTTGTGACTGGTAAAGATTAGATCAGGAGCTACGGCAGCTAACTGCTACTTAAGCTAACCGGATAGCTAGCTTGATAATAGTCAGATAACAGCGTTGATTGTCGCTGACAACAACAAAAACCCTCATTTTACCTTCCTTGTCCGCCATTGCAGGTATCTTAAGTAGTCGATACACCACAGTGACTTGAGCTTAATTAATCAGCGGAGTCAAAAAGCCTTGTTTCGGGTCCTCCTGTGGTCTCCCAGCAGACCCCCAACGTCGTTTAAAGCACAGGCTGAACGAAGCTAAGCTAACAGCTAACTGGGGACCGGCAGAGACGTGGGTGCCTTCGCGCGCTCAGTACAAGCGAGAGAGACGTCTTTCCACCAATCACAGCGCAGCAGCTGAGCTCGTGCAAACCAGTGGAGGGCAGTAGAAGGCCAAGTCCTGCTGAGCGACACTTTAAAATATTACAAATCCTACTTTTTTTTTTGTCACGTTCATCGGAGCACGTTTACAAAAACAAAGCCACTGTTTATTAGAAAGCAAAATGAACTGACATGTTACGGATTCTGTTATGATCTCACCAATTTTAAAGGCAACTTAAACAATATTTAGCCCCCCTCAATATTACATTACTAACTGATGTACCTATTCTATAACACGTGTTTTAATCTAGTTTTTAACCCTTAGCTATTTTTTATTAGTATAAGTGTATAGATAAGAAAGCGAGGACACTCTTGTCATATATGGCCACATTATTCTTAACGTGCTGTGTAAACAAATAGTGGCTATAGTGAATTACAAGCCCTCAATAAAAATATTAATTTTATTTCATATTCATATAATATACAGGACCACACTTATATGCACTGCTAATTTATTTCCACTTCTGGTCAGTAAAAAAGAGAACCTGCCTTTTCGTGTTCACCATTGGTCAACTGTCACCTCTCGCTCCAGTATGAGGTTGTCTGATTGGACACTTATTATAAACTGCTCTCTTATTGGCTGAGGGTGACGCGGGCCTTTGAAACGACATTGCTAGTCGCGTCACGATTTAAGTGCGCAGTATACAGTGTCCTGAGTGATAACAGAGCGGGTCAGTATGTCGACGGCTGATATGTCCCGTGTGCTTGACATCCTCCGGTCACTTTACCGGCACATACAGACACTGGAGGAGTTCTCGGACAGTATCGTGTTCAGAGAGGGACAGAGGGCAGTGCTGGTTGAACAGTCGGACACAAACCGCTTCAGGACATTCGTCCGGTCTGTTTTTGTCTGCTTCGACAAAGAGCTACAGCAAGTACCGAGCTGCAACCAGGTCAGGTTTTCCTATCCCGCATGTCAGGCCTGTAGAGTTGACTCGCACTTCTGCTAAACCGTGGGACACTATTGCTGAAGCTAGCCGTCATGCTAACTGTTGCTAATGTCATATATCATGGAAGCAGTTTTAGTTGTTAAAAAGCTAAGGCAGAAAACACAAGTTTTCCTGAAGACTTTACTGTTAAGTCTTTGGTCATGATGTATTATGGATGCTCAAACCATAAAGCTTTATGGTTTATAAAGAAGATTGAGTTTGAGGTTTTCTTGATGCAAAAAGGATGTGAGAAACTTAATTATGTTTTTTTCACGCCACAGATCTGCAGTCCACCTGAGCTGCTGGCCTTTGTTCTTAACAGTATGAAAAGAAAAAGAAAAAGAAACGTCCTGACAAATGGCTACAACTCCATGTCTTTGGCTCAGGAGGAGCGGGATGCAGACCAATTCAAATTACAAGGATATATAACTCAAAGCGCTGCTTACATCCATGGCAGCGACTTGTGGAGGAAAGTTGCAATACGTCTTGGCACAGACATCACAAGGTACCTGTTGGAAAGCTGCTCTTTGTTTGTGGCAGTCCCTCCTTCATGTGTTTTCCAGGTGAGTGGCATTCCTGTTTATGACAGGGTGTCCATGACGTCTGTCACCACCAGATTCAGCCTCCAGTCTCGTTCCAGGACACGCAAGGGTACTCAATTTAGAAGGTATCAAGGGTTGGTGACCTTAAAAAGGAAACACAGAGTTGAAAATCCTACAGTCAGCAAGAGGAGGAATAGAATGAATGTAAGAGTTAAGAAAGGGAAAAGAAAGCGAGACACTGATCAGGAGGACGAGAAGGAGGTTATGGCTGGTTCAGGAAAGAGGAGACGGACAGGACAGCAAGAATCCCCTCAGCACACCCAACAAGTTTGCTCTGAGACAGTGGAGGAAGGGCAGCACACATCTGTGGAACAAACACTATCTGTGAAGCGTTCGGAAAATGGTGGTACTGGTTCAAAACAGCCTGTGGAAATGCAAAGAGCCACACTTCCCTTGGAAGGAGGACCCAGTTGGAGATCAGGGGTTTTCCCCCCTTTACCTCCTACGCAATGTTTTATCCGCACCTTGGGATTAATGTATGGGGGAAGGGGAATGCGTGGCTTCCTTCTCAACAGGAAAAAGAAGAGTGCTGCTGGATCCAAAAAAATTCAAGGGCAAGATCTGGTAAGAATAGTCTTCTTTGAGGGACTGGCTTATCTAAACGGACTTGAGAGGAAGCCAAAGAAACTCCCCCAACGCTTTTTTAACACAGTCCCCCTGTTCAATCAGCTGTTGCGTCAACACAGGAGATGTCCATATAGCAGAATACTGCAGAGGATGTGTCCATTGGTAGAAGATAGAGATGCAGGACAGGGAGAACTGAGCTCTCTCTTGCCTCAACACTGTGCACCTCACCGGGTTTACCTTTTTGTCAGGGAATGCCTCTCCAATGTGGTCCCACATGAGCTGTGGGGCTCTGACCACAACAGACTAAATTTCTTTGTCAAGGTCAGGGGCCTCCTGCGCAGTGGCAAGTTTGAGAGACTCTCATTGGCTGAACTGCTGTGGAAGATGAAGGTGAATGACTGTGATTGGTTGAAAATCAGTAAAACAGGTAAGTTGAAGGTAAATTATTATTTATTTTCTGCGGCTATGTATTTTTGACTGACGTAACCACTTTCATCTGCAGGCAGGTTCCCGCCCAGTGAGCTCTCATATCGAACACAGATCCTAGGTCAGTTTCTGGCTTGGCTTCTGGATGGCTATGTTATAAGCCTTGTCCGAGCCTGTTTCTATGTCACTGAGAGCATCAACCAGAAGAACGCCCTCAGATTCTACAGACAGGAAGTCTGGGCCAAACTGCAGGACCTTGGTTTCAGGTACACACATGGACATCTGCAAAGGCTCACATTTACACAGTTATGGGCTCAAAAACAAACTTTTGTGATTTAGAGGTCACTTTTCCAAGGGTCAGATGGAGGAGTTGACTTCAGCACAAGTGGCATCCCTCCCCAAAACCACCGTCACCTCCTGCCTTCGCTTCATTCCCAAGACTGATGGCATGAGGCCTATCACACGAGTGATAGGAGCAGATGCCAAAACGCGGGTACATTTTTACAGTGACATTGAAGTTATCAATGAGTCATGTGTTACTATGTGTTTTGTGAGTGTGTAGGGTTTTTGGGACATTTTTTTCTCCCTGCAGCTTTACAGAGGGCGTGTCCGGGACTTGCTGGATATGCTGCAGGCATGTGTCCGCTCCACTCCATCTCTCCTGGGCTCCACAGTGTGGGGGATGACAGATATCCACAAGGTGCTGAAGTCTCTGGCTCCAACCCAGAAGGAACAGCTTCAACCCCTCTACTTTGTTAAGGTTGTTGTTTTTATTATTACAGTTAATTGTCTTATTTGTGATTTTGCCATAAAAAGTCATTAAATGCCACATTCATTTCTTCATTCTGTCATTTTTCTATTACTAAGGTGGATGTGAGTGGAGCCTATGAGAGTCTGCCTCATGAAAAACTCATTGAGGTGGTTAGCGCAGCACTTTCCCCTGTCCAGGATGAGCTCTTTACCGTCCGCCGCTACGCCAAGATCTGGGCTGATTCCTACGAAGGCCTGAAAAAGTCCTTTGTCAGACAGGTACTATCATACCCTCACACATGAGTCATGTATGTACTGTTTATACTCATGTTATGTGACCCACTTGCAGAGATTCTCATTTTTATCAATACAGGCAGATTTCCTGGAGGACAACATGGGATCCACCAGCATGAAAGGGTTTGTGATGTCACTGCAGAAACGGGGGAAAATTCATCACTCCATACTGGTAGAGCAGGTGACGTCCTTACATGTGTCTTTTTAGTTAGATGTTTAATAGCTCCCTTTTTCTTTTTTTTTCTTTTACCTTTTTAGCATTTCATTGCTATTCTTTCTTCCAGCATTTCTGCTCAGATCTACACGGCAGAGAGGCATTGCAGTTTTTCACCCAAATGTTAACTGGCAGTGTCATCCAGTTTGGGAAAAAGTAAGCAACAGACCAAAATTACTTTTGTGAGCAGCATTTCATAATTCATTTTGTTTAATCTGCGATGAGCCCACGGAAATCAATATGCTTTTGGCACTGTTTTGCAGGACATACCGTCAGTGCAGAGGAATTCCTCAGGGATCTGTTGTGTCCAGTCTGCTCTGCTGTCTCTGCTACGGTCACATGGAGAATGTCCTGTTCAAAGATATAACTGAAAACAAAGGGTACAGCAGACCTTGCTGTATTTCGGGTGTAGTAACACATGTGCAGCAGCAGAGGACAGTCTTTTTTTATCCTTCCCTCTCTGTGTCTCCTGTAGGTGTCTGATGAGACTGGTGGATGACTTCCTCTTGATCTCCCCAGATTTACATGCAGCGCAAGCCTTCCTGAAGTATGACACACACCAGCTTTGTTATGTCACATGTTACTGCTCATGTGATACAGTTGCTCTCAACCAACACTTAGGTTTGATACAGCTGCCTCATCTTTACTCTTGCACTTTTAAAATATGAATATTTCAAACCTTTAGAAAAACCTATTATCAGCCACATTATTATTATTATTATTAATTTTATTAATAGTTTAGATGAAGCTGTCAAAATATCATCACTGTAGATAAGGAAATGGATTTGCTCTTACTGTGTTTAATGACAATTGTTATTTTTTCTTGGCAGCAAAATTGTAATGAAAGATCATATGGGATATTTTGTAGCAGGTGAAGTAGAAGGCTGCAAATACAATTTGCAGTTCCCACAGAATCCAATATGTAAATGTATTAATGTATAATAATGATAATAATATAATACATGTATCAGTGTAGTTACTGCTCTCTATTGCTCTATGCTCTCTTGTATAGACAGAATTGTTTTGAGCTAAACATCTATCAGATCAAATAATAATTGTAATTAAATAATTGTCTAATTAAAATCAACAATCAAAATAATCAGATGGTTGATTTAAATCAAATGGATTCAAGTTTACAAATCTTTTTTTATTAATTGAAAAGGTTGACTGCCAAAGATTTAACATACGATGCATTTTTTTTTGGGGCAATGACACATGCTCTTGGTGTGTAGGATCTTGCTGGCTGGGATACCACAGTATGGTCTTATGGTCAACCCACAGAAGGTGGTGGTCAACTTTCCAGTGTCAGGAAGCGTGGTCTCCTGTCCTGGCATTCGCGTGCTGCCCCCACACTGCCTCTTCCCCTGGTGTGGGCTGCTTTTGGACACAAACTCACTGGACATACACAAGGACTATTCTAGGTGAACCGTCCAGTCAGATCTAATGATACTGTAGAATTATCGGCAGTTTTCTTCTGCCATGAGAAGTCACTGGGCTTTATGGTTTCTTGTAATCTGCATGAATCCTCCTCTGTACTTTGTACTTTTTTGATAAACTCCAGGTGCCGCATTGACAATTATTCTTATTCCCAATTACAGTAAATAACTGCATCTCCACTTGTAATATTTTTTACTTTCCATTCCTCTGACAGCTATGCAGGCCTGTCTCTGCGCTACAGTCTTACTTTGGGCTCTTTCCACTCAGCTGGACAGCAAATGAGGAGGAAGCTGATGGCCATCCTCAGACTCAAATGCCACGCCCTGTTCGTGGACCTGAAGGTCAGGAAAACAAGAAATGAAAAAGAAGTTTTCAAAAGCCTATGAATACTCAGTTAACATTCATGCTTCAATATTTCTTTCTTCATGTTATAGATCACATTTTAATTGGATAAAATTGCCATTTCTATACTCCATAACTCGTTTGAATTTTAATTATATTGGAAGTGACAATATTGATCTAGTTAGATGCTGCCAGTAGATAAAACACTGTACATTAGTGATGTAGTTGACATTAGCACAAACCTACCTTGAGTTTAACTTATTAAACCAATTTATTCCCAGTGCACCCGCAGTTTGGAACTTGTCCCAGCCATATGTTACATTCAGTTAGTGCTAGCAGCCTCAAAATAAACATACATTGGCTATTTCCTATTAAAGGAGCTGCATCCCTCTCAGGATTTAGCCTGCAAAGGAATATAAATGAACTTGTAATTTCTCTTGGAAACCTTGGGCTGCACTTACCAGCACGTAGAGTCAAAAATATCTATGGCTACCAGCCACAGGTTTCCTAAAACAACAGTGGTAAATAACAGCTGATAACTGAGGTTATGATTTATGAAGTTTCACTTCAACACATAAGAGACAAGCAAATATCAGTATGTAAAGGACAAATGGCGAAACGATTGGGTAATAGAAAAGATGACTCATGAATTGAGTCATGTTTAGTACACCCTGTGTTAAATGTACAAATATCATAAACATAATTTCATAAACATTGCTTTTTTTTTTTTTTTTTTTAGATGCATCAGTCAGGTGCAAGTCCTACATCTATTTTTTTTCTGTTTCAGTTGTTTTTATTTTTGTATTTGTACTTTTGCCCAGAATATAATAGATCTTTTTTCCTTCTCAGACCAATTCTCTCGAGGCAGTCTACAAAAACATCTACAAGCTGGTACTGCTTCATGCATGCAGGTAAAGTCACATAATTTGCACAGATACCACTGTCTATTAACAGGTATGACTGGCTCAGATTCACAAGTTAAATGGACATTGTGATTAATGTGTCTTTGCAAACAACCCAAAGTACTGATATCCAATGTTTACTTGCCTTTTCGAATGTGCTCACTGGCTTTGACTTAATAAACAGTCCTTTAAAGATAATACTACTATTAGAATAAACGCAGCACAGGTTGTTAATCAATGCCTGTGGACTAATTGCACTTTTTCCTCAGAATGTAAATAACCGAATGGCCAGGACCTGTCTCTGTATTCCCTGTGGCCTCTTTATGTTTTTGTCTTTAGGTTCCATGTGTGTGCCCAGAGTTTGCCCTTTGGCCAGACGGTTGCTAAGAACCCTGTCTACTTCCTGCAGATGATATGGGGCATGGCCGAGTACACTAACCACCTCATCAGGCTCAGCAACAAAGGCAACATGTCCCCCTCATACAACTGCAAAAAATCAAATCAAATAAAAAACACTTCATCTCATTGTTTTCCCTCTCTCTTCCCCTTTCTCTAGGATTGGTGTTAGGCAGTAAGGCTCAGACAGGAGTTGTGCAGTATGAAGCAGTGGAGCTTCTTTTCTGTCTTTCCTTCTTGCTGGTGCTGTCACAGCACCGACCTCTCTATAAGGATTTGCTCCCACATCTGCAGAAACGTACGTACCCTCAAGCAATGCACACATAGCCAGAAATTATCCAAGATGACCAGCACACATTTGTCTTGACAAATCAAAAAGATAAAATAAACAAAAGATGACACACACACATGCAAGACAGATGAAAGAAACAGAAACATTGAAAATAAGAAGAACAGATAATATAAACAAAAGACAATAAATCCCCCTATGCCAAAGACTGTTTTCACAGAGACATCAAAGTTTTTTTTTTTCTTTTTTGTTAAAAATAATATAAATAAATAATATAAATCAATGTGCAGCAACTGTGAACAGAAACTATTTCTGGTGGTGCGAGGTGAGTTCTGGCATAACTGCAGCGAACTGACATAAAATGAACAAACATTAGATCCTGACTGAGCCTGTCAGTGTGTCAGGAGACTAACTATTAATGAATTCATAGCTGGTATGCCATTCCTACACACCTTAAGTCAGAAAAGACCCAAGAAAACTGACAGGTGGCTTGTTACCATTGATCTTGCGTGAAAGTGGACGTTTTAACAGAATTGAATTCACTATTGCGTTAAGGCGACAAGTATTTCATCAACTCTACAGAAAGGAGCTATTCTTCTGTTCATGCAGAGATGAGAGGTAGCTAGTGAAGTCAGAAGTCTGTGTCAGCACCTTATCAAGAAATAAGCCATATAAAATAGACTACCACCTGAGAAAAACAGAGCCCTCAGTTGTGAGAGAAAAGATAAAGGCATCCTTATTGCAACTTTCCAGGAAGGCCAATCCCTTTGAATGTGGACTTTGTGAAAGATGCATCCAACTCAAAAAATATGTGATATTACATGTTTCAAGTCAGGTTTACTGCCACCTTAAAATCTATTACTACTGGCAAATGAATGTTGCAGTTTACCACCAATGAGGAAAAAAAGACTTTCTATCAACTGTCATCTTTTGACAGGGAAGCGCAGTCTGGAGCGGCGTCTGGGGGATCTGAGGCTGGCCAGGGTCCGACAGGCCACTAACCCCAGGGTCCCAGTTGACCTCTTGGCCATCCAGATGTAGACTACCAGTTAGCTACAGTTGCTGCTTCTAGCAACCAGGAAAACAAGCAGCTGAACGGTACGAATAAGCATTATGTCCAGCTTCTGACATTTTTGGGGTTTTTTTCTTTCTCCACAATCCATTAAAGACATTTTGTCAAAATCAAGGCAGTGCAAAA
The DNA here is from genome assembly GCA_038496675.1 of Rachycentron canadum. Classification (NCBI taxonomy): domain Eukaryota; kingdom Metazoa; phylum Chordata; class Actinopteri; order Carangiformes; family Rachycentridae; genus Rachycentron; species Rachycentron canadum. The sequence goes on along the minus strand of CM076663.1, from coordinate 16,187,983 downwards.
CTTTCTTCTTTGTTTGTCTTAGTGATAAAAGATAGTGTGATGAGCATGAGTTCATCTGATCTGTCACTTTGCCAAGAAAATTGAATGTATCTGTTACAGTGCCGGGAAAGATGGCAACAGAGAGAGAGGAAAAACAGCTCTCAGTCATGATATAAAACACTTAAATGATAAACTTAAGTCATAAACACTCTCAATAAAACTTTCGTATCAATAAAGATGGGTGGTTGAAACTCATCCAGCTACTGTACAAGACTCAATTTCAACCACAAGCTGTTTGTCTCGCTGGACTTTGATTTACACTTTATGGTAGTTTTCCACAAAAAAAACATGACATTATCTTGCAAGTATTCTTTATTTATGAACCCACAGAAATATTGTCAGCCAAATGATTGTTGTACAAGATGATGAACAACCAGCTCTATACACTACATTGATCTTTTAGGAATCTCTCAAACAGCAGGATGGTTAAAATCTTGTGCAAGAATGTTTTGTGACATTAATGTGCAAAGGTTTTGTGTGGAGATAACTGTTAGATTAAATGTTACTTACAACATGTACACTTCTAACCTGAATTTGAATGTTAGATCCGGTTATGTTATTGAGGAAAACAAATGTGAGTTTTTACGTGTCAGACCACGTCCTGATACATCCTGATAAATGTAAACATAAAAAAATTACAGGAAAGTCTATTTTACATTCAAAGTGACTGATTATGTCTTTTTCCCCGTGATTTAAGAGTCCACAGAAGTAGTGACAACCATCACGTAGTCATTCAAAGCCATCGTTGCAGTAGATGTTCATTTCAGCACGAGTCGGAGACTTCTTGAGCCCACAGCAGATCAGTTTGTAAACGGCCACCACAGGGATGGAAAGCACAGGGAGTACAGAGAGCAGCACAATGATGGCAAAGACCCAGTCTGGGTATGGCTTCACTTCTGTTTGAGGGAATAGTTCCTGAAGAAACAGACAAACAAACAATATGTATAAAATGAAATGAATAGAGAATTATATTGTTACTGAATTTTATATTGCATTTAAAAAGAAACAAAACAATACAACTCCATACATTAAATACTAAACTACAGCCAGTACCCTGTTAGCTTAGCTTGGCTAAGTCACTGTGTTCAATCAGGACATACCTCTGCTCTGTAACTCTCTATAAAACTATCACTTTTATTAAAAAGATGCATATTATTAAAATGAGTTATCATGGTAGGCATTTTTAATTGTATCTTAAGATGTCCATTTCCTTCTTTTATCATAGCTTATTGCCTGCTGGTACTAGTTTCATATTTATCCAACAAGCATCAGAGACGTTGATGTGGACTCCGAGGCTGAAAAGTGAAGTCAATGTGGAAGTGCCTTAAACCTGCATTCTTTTAAATGACTATCAGATGGTGACGCCATTCGTTGTCAGGTTGTCAGAAGTCAGATTGTACTGAAGTCTATGGGGGAAATGGCCCTGCTTCTCACTTGATTTATTACCTCTGTAAAAGTTTTTGTAATCGGTTTATGGTCTCAGTCTCTAGTTTTAAGTCTTGTTTAATACATGATATTTTTTTATTTTATTTATTTATTTTTTTTAAATGATGGTCCTATTTAGAGGGAAGTAGACCATGAAGCAAGGTATGCTTTAGGGAGTGGCTACCCTGTGATTGACAGACAAACAGCAACCTGCCCAAAAGTCAGGATAGAGTATAGTGCAGATCAACAGATCCACCCCTCGCTCCTCGTCTGCTCCACCCTCTAACAGACTCCTGATCTGAATTTGGATTGAACTGAGGCTCAAATAATTAACCAAGTCTCTGAGATATTTCCTCCACTAATCTCATTGTTTCACCAGTCAACCTAGCACAACAGTGCTGGCAGGCCGGGCATGGGGCCTGATCTAGATTTCACAATGAGGAAGTAAATAGGTGCTTACCACCCCAGTTTTCCATTTATTTTTTACTTTTCATAGTTTTTACATAGTTTAAATGCTCCAATCCGTAGGACATGGGCCATTGAGTGGTCCGATGAAAAGGGAAATGATGTGTATCGTATGCTATGCCATCACAGTCACCAGTCCAATCAGCCTAATTGAGCAATTGATATCATACTCCATCATCAAAACAGCAAATCGGGGAATATTTTTGGAAGTACAATGTTCATCCCTCCAGTATAAACTTACATAAAGTGTGTTCCATGTGGGATAGGTTGGGTGTTTCTGTGCCTGGATGACCACATAGGCAATCAGCACCACCAGGAGCATTAGAGGACTGATCAACATCCAGCACACCTTCCAAAAGATGTTGGGCCTTTTCCCAGTCATGAAATAGATGTCTTCACTGAAACTGTAGTGAGGACACAGGAGACCAGAGAAAATGCTGGACAAATGGAGATTAAAATTGTACATAGAAGATATATTGAAGAGGAGGAAAAATATTACGTTTTTATTCCACGGACATAAATGACTCCAACAATCTCAAAGAATGCAATGATGAGTAGAGGCACAGAGCCCACGTAGCTGTTAAAGACCTCCACCCAGTAGTTCCCCGAGCCCAGTGTGAAGATGAGAGCTGTCAGGAAGGATATCAAGCAGACGATTGCTGAAAGAGAGAGAAAAAAAGATTTTCAGGGACAGATTCAGAGGCAACAAGCTTGATAACAGCTTGAGCAGATCTGCAGGTACCTGTTACAAGCTCATTAGGGATCCACTTGGGCACCAATTTGAGGTCATTGATAGGAGTGAGGACTCCCTCTAAGTTGCCAAACATGGAGGAGAGGCCCAAGCTGAAGAGCATAATGAAGAACAGTATGGCCCATACCTGCGAGCCTGGCATCTCTATCACTGCTTCAGTGAACACAATAAAAGCCAGGCCGGTACCTGAAGCACTCTGGGAGAGGAAGATAAGAGATGAGAAAGTAATGAGGAACCTTGAAATTGCTGAATGTGTTTGACCAGCATGTGATGTGCTGCACTCCAGGAATGAAAAAGGAGGCAAGAACGGGATTTAAGAGAAGAGGAAAATTAGAAAAATGAGACCCATCAGACAAGATTGGATGTTTAAAGTCACAATACCTGGTCAAGGAATGTATTCAGGTCACAAATCCTCAGGTTCAACTTGGCCACCTCACTAGGAAATGTCTGATTTAGATGCTCAAACCATTGCTCATAGTTCTCCACTGTTATGTTCTGATCTGAAATCTCAAAGCGGTTGGTCAGACCCACGATGTTTCTGTAGAGGAGATATAAAAGTATCAGTCTCATAGGTGCTAGAAAGCAAAGAAGAAGCTTTAAAATGTCATAGAATAGATGTTCATACGCACTCTTGTAGGCAGCTGTTGTAGACAGTGTTAGCTTTAAATCCCAGGATGGAGAAGATGGATATGGAGGCGTACAGAGATGTGGCACTGTTTATTATTCCTACTAGCAGGGCATCCCTCTCACAGTTGTTTCTAATAGACAAAGAACAGAATCAAAATCAAGCTTTTTAAGCCTTACAAAATTATCCCAATTTTAGGGTAAATGAGTTTTAGTTCTTACCTCTCTTCATTATAGCTGGAGAAAGCTATAAGACCTCCGAAGGCCACAGAGAGAGAGAAGAAGATCTGGGTGGCAGCGTCCAGCCACACCTGAGGGTTTTTCAGCGTCTCCCACTGGAGCAAACAAACAGCATATCAGGTCATTGTGTCTGTGACACGAAAGGCAAATTTTGCATCGCTTGTGATAGCAACGAGTGAGCACGCTCACATCAGGAGAGAAGAGGTACAGCAGTCCATCAGTAGCTCCAGGCAGAGTGAGGGCACGAACCAGGAAAATGGTCAACACCAGGTAAGGGAAGGTGGCTGTCACATACACAGCCTGAAAAGTAAAAAAATAAAAATAAAATAAATACGAGGATGTAATGACAGATTTTTAAATTGGAGTTTATAGGTGAACTGACCTTTCCCATGGACTCGATGCCTTTGATGAAACAGATGTAGACTATGCACCAGGCGGTGGCCAGACAGATGACCATCCACCACTGCAGGGAGCCGCTGGTCTCGATGTTGGGTGTGATATTCAGGGTCTCGCGGTACCAGAAGTAATTCACTGATGTGCTCTTCTCACACTCAACATCATAGCCTTCGTGGATCCATACACAGGTGAAAATGTCAGTGTTTTAAGATTCTTTAAGGGCTTGAAGTTATTTGTGTTTATTTTGGTTTAAAAATGAAGCGTTCATCAAAATCATCAATCAAGCAGTCTTGTCACAGAGCTAACGTCATGCTTTAATTTTTTTAATTAAAATTTCTTTTATTTGTAATGTGTTCCTACGTAATTTATGTAGCATTTGAAAACCATGAAAACACATTTTAGTATCTTGGTTTGATCACTGACACACATGGAACTGTAATGAAAACCTTTTGTGGACTTTGTTACGCATCCATCACTGAACCGTAAAAGAAAAACATTTCTTTTTGTTTTATGTTGTGGTGTTATATCCCTTTGTGCCATAAAACAATCCAGTAGTTTTCCTATTGAATCAGACCCAGAACGCCACGTGGCGCCTCACAGTTAATCAGTTCTTTCTGTGTTAGTTCAGCATGTAGAAGAGTAGAAACTAATTTGATAACACAAATATTTCACATACACGTATTGTGTCAAACTGCTATTTGTTGTCACTGTCAGTGTGGAACACAGGGTGGTGTTCATTTACCTTGCCCGTGTGGCAATTTAAGTTATTAAAAGCAGCTACATTGACAGACAGGTGAGCTTCCTTCTTACCTGTGTGATTGTCGTTAAGTGGACACTGGCTCCACGGCAGGGGGTTTTGGAAGGAATGAAAGAAGTACCAGAGCACCCAGGCCAGGATGGTGTTGTAGAAAATACCCACCAGGAATGATACCACCATAGAGGCAATGCCTACAAATGGGAAATTATGTTGTCAGGAAAAAAAATAATAACAATTTTACATCTAATCAAATTTATTTCAGCTACTTCTGCATTTGAGTTAATATTTGCAGTCTCAAAACATTGCACAAATACATTGCTGTAATTTTGCTCCTTTTTTTAAGTTTTCAAAAAGAATTGAGTCATCTCACTATATTAAATTAGATTTTTTGTAACAATGGTGAATATTCTAAAATAAAAATAATAAAATAAATTTTAAAAAAAATCAATAAAGCTGAACATTGAAAGGATGTATTTCTGGGATACAGAAAAATACTAATACATTTTACTAATGATCCTAGGTCACCTACCAAGCCCACCCAGCAATGGTGAGATGGAGTTCCAGACACCGATGCTGCCCATGCGGAGCCTCTGTCCTATAGCCAGCTCCAGGTAGAGCAGAGGGAGGCCCTCGAACACTAACGCTATCAGGTAGGGGATGAGGAATGCACCTGAAGACAAATATTTATCTCAGAGTTAGACATCAGCCCAATTAGAAGAGCTTTTATCAACACACTTCGCTGAGAAATGTGAAAATAATTTTATGGTCATGAGCGGCTACATGACTCATATTGATGAATCCAAAGCAAATACTTCTTAATTGTCTTGATCAAGCTGTAATAAGGAAAAATTAATTTTTTGATGTGGGAGGGGTGTGAGTGTGTGTGTGTGTGTGTGTGTGTGTGTGTGTGTGTGTGTGTGTGTGTTCCAAATGCTAAAAACATGAGGTCAAGCTGAGGCTGAAACACTGGCTGTGGGACTCTCCCAATCTTAACATGTGAAGTTGATAGAGTTGAGCACATTTGCCGTAATGGCTGTTTACTCAACTTTACCCTGATCCAGGTCTTTCAGGATTCTGTAGCTTTGGGGTTCAAGTTATCTGACTGAGAGGCATGAGGAAGTCAATACAGGAATTTAGTCTATTGAGCGAGAAAGATGTGTAATGCCCCCTGTGATCTCTCAAACATAGATAAGTCTCACCATTTTCACTTGGTACAATGACTAACCTGATTGTTAATGACTAATTTACACTAAAACAAAAGAACAATCTTTGCATTCGTAGCATTTTAACATTAAAGCACAGGTGGTAAAACACTTGATCTCTTACAGCAGATTGTAATTGAATTATTATTACATGTAATGTTAAATACAGAAAATTGAATGTAAAGGTGGCATCTCACCTCCTCCATAAATTTGGCACAAGTAGGGAAAACGCCAAACATTTCCAAGTCCCACTGCAAAGCCAATGCATGTCAGCAGATACTGCACCTTGTTGTCCCATTTGGGTCTCTCCTTGGCCCCAGAGCTGTTTGTTTTGTCCATCCTCAGCTGGTCAAAAGGCTTAGCACAATCCCAGTTGTCTTACAACGATGCAACCCTCTTAATTTTGACACTTCAATCAGGTAGTATGTATTTTTCATTTAGTCCAGAGTTCTCCTGATCTCAGCTCAGCGTATGTCAGAATGAATACTGTCCTGACTGGTTTAGTCAAAGTGATGTCCAGTGCGCTCAACTCTCGTCCTCTGTCTGACTCGCTTTAGTGGGCTGTCCTTTAATAGCTTACCAAATTCAACTATGAATCAGATAGAGATACACAGTTTTTATTGTTTTTTATTTAACTGAAGCCACCAATAACAGAGCGAAAACATCTGGCTCAATGATTTAGTGGCTAAACCTCCCTGTTTGTTTAGAATGGGAGTGTGCTAAGCCTCAAATTAATGGATAACCTGGTGATGCTGTTTAAGATGTTCAGGTACAGTCAATAAAAAAGACATCATTAAGATAAAAATGCAAAGCATTGATTTGCAAAATATTTTCAGCACTTTATCTTCCCATCAAAGTGAACTTTGACATTCACATTCACTCAGCTGTTCTGTGACTGCGACTTAATGCAATGCACAATGTGGATGTCCTTGTGTGTAGGAGTAGGGCAGTTGAACAGTTGAGAAATATGTAGAACTAAAGGAAAGTGCTGTTTTGATGGAAAAATAAAGCGCTGATAATCTTCTAAATAAAATGTACATTTTAATGGATATTGGATTGTTTCGGTGAGAAAAAGGTTTTTTTCCACTGGCCGAGTTCACAGCACCAAGTCGCTCAGCTTCGGTGCCAGTGCTCCCGGCTGCTTCCCTAAACCCGCATATGCATGACTACCTCACATAGTGCCATGTCAAATAACCCAAACTATCACTTTAAGCCCACCAAATTACAGAATTGGCCATCTGAAGGCCACTCTTGACTTGACACCATCTTTCAAAATGATATGGCACAACAATTTCTGTTCGGGTGCATTTACAGCCTGCAGTTCTGCCAACTAGGCATATTTGTCACTAAATTTAGAGATCTAGATTTACTGCCCCATGAGAATGAGGCTCACCCTCTCTCATGTCTACTGTGTTCAGTGACTGACAGAAGGGCAGAGCTGCACTGGGAGCTGTGTGCTGTGTGACAGATAAATATTCTGCTTCTAACTTTATCTCTGACTGATCATTTTACAAGTAAATATAGCTGAAGTCACACGACAGTCTTTGTGTTGAACTCATGTGAATGATGACTTTGTTGCGCTTATAAAATCAGGATTTTAGTCACAGCAGTAAGGAAATTGCTTGGAAGTTAACTGCTGCTTATCACGTCATCTAAATAGGCCACGTTTCTATTCTTTACGTTGTCTGAGACAGAAAAACATGTAAATGAAAGCAACTTTACTGGTAATTCAGCTGTATTAAAATACTGTATATGTGAGCATAGAGAGAATAGAAGCAAACAGATAAAGGGCTAAAACCAGCCGACACCAGCCAGAAGGCAAATGCGATGAAAAGGTTCCAGTTGTTTACAGCTGTTCCACAACAGTTTTCAACTACATCCTCATCCTTGAACTCACACACTGAGATCCAGCCATATATTTATCAAAGACTAGGTTTTGGCCCAGCCTTATTTAATCTCTGGCAGCCACTTTGATTGTAGATTGTAGTTTTAGTTACAATGCTTATCTGCAGATTAGAAAAGAACTAAGTAATAGTCAGTAATAATACTAAGGCCTTCATGCCGGCGTTTCCTGTCTGCGGCTGTGAGCTCATATCTTTGTATCACTGTGAGCTGTGATATAAGAGTGTAATTAATGAGGAGCAGTGAAGCAAAAGTTGAACTAATATTGTTTTTTTGGTTGTTTTTCTTTTATTTCCTTAACTATCCCTTTGTTACGCAATAGATTTAGATGATTAGATCATTATACTGTAGAGCAGCACCATGTCTCATATACCCAAATTCAACTCATGTGCATGTATTGAATTGCCATGAATGAAATGTATGTACATATAAAATAAAAAGTACGTGTAAAAATTATGCATAATACCTACTAGAAATTAGAATAATTTATTGACATATATTGTCAATTATATGATTATATTGTCTAGCCTATACATGTATGAATGTATATTTATTTATGAATGCTTATAATGTAGACATATCTTGTGAATGTGAATATATACAGTATATTATATAGAACATTGATATGTAAAATATTAATGAGAAATAAATAAGAAAAACACAGTATTTAGATTTCTTATATTTTGTTGTTTTATTAAACTTGCATATATAAATTAAATACATTTGTAAACATACAGTATATGCTCACAACATGTTAAACCATATAAAAATTAATCAGCTTTTTTCTTTTAAATATATGTACAAATTTAACTATGGATATGATATATGTTATAAACATATATTGTCATATATCACGTGCCACTACCACTCTTGATATAAAGACATATGACGTAGATGCCATATATTACATTTCTATATAAGGTAAAACAGATACATGAATACTTGTGAAATTGATTTACAATTACACCAAAAGCTTCACAGCAAACAATCCATAGTAGCACAACTAGAAAATTGTGGAAATTTACGAATACATTTTGCATGAAAGGCTTTTCAGGTTTTAGCTTATCAGTGCCCATACTTGACACCATTAACTCATGAAAAACTGATATTAGCTGATATTGTAAGATCAGACCATTAGAACCAGGGTTTTTACAAACTGCAAATAAGACTAAATAGGCTTACTCCTACAGGATAATGATGATTGACTTCTGTAATTCCATTCATATTGATATACTACAATTCCAGGCTTGGTATTGGCCACGCAGCTCACAGTAGGCTTGAGATGGTTTATGGCCTCTGTGGTTATGAGGCCACAGGTCAACAAGACAATGTTGCTATCCTCCATCAGCCCCTCTTAAGTCCAGCATTATTCTGAGCTGCTGGCTCTGTCCCTGCTTTGATTTTTTTTTTTTTTTTTTACTTTGGATCCTCAAGGTATTTGAGACTTTTAAGGAAGACTCAGTTTTTCCTTGCTTGCTTTTGGAACAACATAGTCAATTTGCTCCACCATCTCACTTTCAAATGCTTGGTTCTTCTGTTGTTGTGTTGTGTAGAGGTTTTCATCTCTCCCTCCACAATCACAAAAACTGATGAAATCTGCTTTTGCAGTGTCAGGGCCAGAAGCTGGAGAGGATAAAACTAATGTGGTTTTAGGCTTTGAATTTCAGATTTTAGATGTGCCCTATCGTTGCTGGAGACAAGACTGTGGTCTCCAGCGAAACTGTGTTTGAGGCCCAGAGCCGCAGCTTCCAACCGGCTTATAGAAATCAGCAAAAAGTACTTTTAGTCCACACAGTCCACATCCTGGTTGGACAAATGAGGCTCAGAGAAGCTTCATTGATGCTCCAGGATCTCCTCATCTGTGATCTGGGGCATCCTGAAGACGTTGGGTTCTTATATAATTCTTTTTGTACTGACTGATATAATTACTCTCTCGAAGTGTGGCCAGTTTTTGTCATACAAAGGGATATCTAAGGTAAACTTTTCTAACTTTCTTTCCAAAAGCTTGTAGTTTGGGGCATTGCCATATTATATGAACGAAAAATCAGCTAATCGAATGAATTATGAGTAGATTGTGACTTATTAGATAATTCATTGTGGAGTGAAGGTAAAATTCTATTGAAAGTGAAGTTGTTAAAGTTATGTTTTAAAGCAACAAAAATATCTAATGACAAAACTCACAAGCAAGCTGTGTTCACATTCAAAACCATAAGCCTGTTGCTGAACACAATCAGCAGCTATAGAACATGTATGGATGGAAAACAGTCTTGCCTTTCATAAAAACAAAAATTAAAAAAAGATGCAATACAGTGAACTTATTGAGAGGGCAGCCACAAAATATGACCAGAAATATGAACAAATTAACTTTAGCAGTCATTAAAATCACTAACAGTTCAGCCTTGTGCATCCCCCACAGATTGCAGTTGAAAGCAAATAAGCTAATTTTTTTGGAAAGCAACACAGCAAATTAAAAAAAACAAAAACAAAACAAAAACAAACAAACAAAAAAACATGCATTTTGTTCAATTTTACAATGTTACAATCACTTTAAGAAATTTCCCTTATTTTTTCTCTGGATGAAACTTTCTTCTTGCAGCAAACAAAGACCAGCCGACATAATGCATAGACAGGCACCGCCAGGCTGGGGACACCTGCCAAAAGAAATATGACCGCACCTATCCATGAGGGGTAGGGTACTGATGCCAGAGATGGAAACTCCTTCTGTAAACCACAAAAAAAGTATGATTACTGACATGAGGAATCATTATATGCTGTAGTATCAACACCATTGAGGTCAGATCAGATCTAACACCCAAATATTCATCATCAGATTACTGTTAAGAGTTTGTGTGCTTACAGAGTTGGGGTCCCAAACTAAATAGGTCAGCTCCTCTTGGGCTTGGGTCACCAGGTAGAAAACTAAGATAACCAGGATGATTAGAGGACTGATCAGTCTCCATGAAACCTGCCAGAAGAGCGAGGGCTTGTGTCCAATCATGAACTCCAGGTCCTCATTAAACCTGACACACAAGAGGGTTTATTCAATCAGGAGTTCCTCACAGAGAATAAAAAGCTGTTTTCAAGGTCTATTCTGGGCAAATTAATGACACATACAAAACAAAACATGTACAAAACATATATTACGGACTTATATAATAGACACAGTATAATGCAAATAAACAGTAAATTTGTGAGCTAAAACCAAAGGTCAGTGAGCTGAAAGTCATTAAATTGCAATGTACATTGCACATTGTACATAGTCATAGCTCTTAATGGATATTATTATAATTAATATTTTGTTCACCATAAGTAAAGAGCACAAAAGTGGCTCATTGGGCTGTATAATATCATACAATACCATATTATAGTAAATGGAAGGTTTTGTGCACTAACCTGTCTATGCCATAGATGTAAACGACTGCTATCAACTCAAACAGTCCAATGGTCAAAAGTGGAACAGATCCAGCAAAGTTGTCAAAGAGAGTTACCCAATAAAGCCCTGAGTGCTGCGCAAACAGGAGGGAGATGATGAAGGCGACAACACATGTCGTTCCTGAATTACACACAAACAAAAACAACAGAGCAAAAACCAGACAATCAGTACATCTGGGGTTGCAAAGCTGACGTGTAGATTGTTTTGACTACAACACAGCCTACCAGTCAGTGCTTCTTGGGGCCATTTTTTAGGAAACATATTCAGGTCTTTTAAGGGGACAACCACTCCTTCAATGTTGCCGAATAGGGTTGAGACCCCCAAGCAGAGAAGCATGACAAAAAATAGGACAGACCACGCTGGAGAGCCAGGCATCTTGGTGATGGCTTCTGTAAAAACAATAAAGGCCAAACCTGTTCCCTCCACTCCCTGAGCAAACACAATGCAGATTAGAGTAAAAAACAGAAATAACTGAGGAATCTGATAGATATTCATTCATATAGTTACCTCACTGAGGAGTTTATGCATGTCACAGTCTTTGATGTCCAATCCAAGAACAATGTCAGGAGAGGAGCTGTTGAGGTGATTGAACGCTGCCTCATAGTTGCTCGTAGTGATGTTATCTTCAGTGAGTTCAAAAGCATTTAATAATTTCATGATGTTTCTAGAAACCAAATATGTCACTGATTAGTAACTATATATTTGAGATTCATACACATATAAATTAAGAGTTGAAAAATAAAATAAGGGTCTTCTTAACTTTTCCAAAACTGTACTCACTCACTGATACAGTTGTCATATTTCTCAGTGGCCCTGAAGCCAATGATGGTGTAAGTGACTGTGGCAGCATAGATTGAGGTGAAGCCAGTTATTGCAGTCAGGATCACAGCATCTTGCATACAGTTGTTGCTTGGGAAAGAGAACAGGAAAAAGATTAAGAACATTGTCTCTGACAGGGGCTGCTGTCTTGTCTTGAAAATCTTAACGCACGCAAAATAAGAGTTGAACTGCTTTGTGGTTATAAAACACACTGGGTCTTCTAAATGTCTCTTACTGAACAGGGTTGTAGCTTGAGAAAGAGATGAGGCCTCCCCATGCTATACTGAAGGCATAGAAGACCTGGGCACCTGCATCCAGCCAAGTTGTAGGTTTCATCAACTCCTCAACCTGCAAAACACATAACACATACACTTTGAGACACAACGCACTTTTTTCTGACCACAGGACAGCATCACAAATGTCCGTGACAGACTGAGTGATACAGTTCAGTGGGCAGGCCAAGTGTTGAACTTTTCCGATTGGATCACCTTTTCAAAATAATTTGACGGAAGCAGATCCACAAAATGGAATTCTCTCAAATAGTGGGAGCTTCCATTTACCCCAACTGCAGACGGTAACAGGCCTTTACTTGAGGCAGACCTTTATTTCTAATTCCCTCTGTTTCATGCCTCGGTACCAGTGTTTTAGTATGAAGCCTCATTTTGAGCCATTCCTATTTGCTGAATTACTGGCATTTCAGTTGTTTACATGCTGGTCAGATCTGCTAGTTTCTTTAGCTTAGTCTTACTGATGGCTTCTCTTTCTCCATTCTCTCTGAGATAATGGTACGATAAATACATTTAGTTTATTTGGCATAATGGAGGCGAGGCTCAGTGAGTTAAAAGTGCCACTTAGCCTCAAGCTAACGTTGTTAACATTGTACATGCAGATGAGTTCAATTCTTGGGTGTTAAGTTATCATTTAATTATTTGCTTTATTGTGTATGATCGCACCCCCTACGCAGTCCATCCATATACCTGGTTCATGTCTAGTCAAGATTTGAAACGTACGTCTGGTGTGAAGAGGAACTTAATTCCACTCAGGGCTCCTTTAAGAGTCAGTCCTCGAATCAGGAAGATGGCCAGCACAATGTATGGCAGGATGGCTGTGACGTACACCGCCTGGGGTGATGACAATCACATAGAAAGTATGTAATAATACTGACAGTGCTAATTCAGTGCTATTATTTAACAACAGATTCAACAAACCTTGCCTGAAGTGCTGATGCCCCGTATGTAGCAGATGCAGATGAGCGTCCAAGCAGCCAACAGGCAGACGACTATGGGCCAGTGGAGTCCCTCAGAGTCAGCTATCGAGGCTGAACTATTTAGAGTTACTCGGTAAAAATAGTGGTCCACAGTTGAGCTCTGTTCACACTCGGGAACAAATTCTGTAGGAGAAAAAAAAAGGCCTCTGCAAATGTTTTTGTCATGAGTAGAATGTGTGTGTGTGTGTGTGTGTGTGTGTGTGTGTGTGTGTGTGTGTGTGAGAGAGAGTATTTCCAAATACCTGTCCCATTTTCATTGAGAGGACACTGAGTCCAAGGCAGTGGGTCTTGAAAGGAATTGAAGAAATACCACATGATCCAGGCGATTAAGGTGTTGTAGTACAGTCCAACCAAAAAGGACACCAACATGGAGGCTATACCTATGGTACAGCATTATCAACTGGGATTGCATACACACAAGTAATCAGATATTCATTGACTGCTCTGTGTTACTGGTCCACCATGTTTTTTGTATTTATTTATTTGTTAATTTTGCCTGCACTTTGGACAAATTGTTCCAGAGCCTATTTTACTTACCAATACCAGTCAGATATGGGCTGATGGCCCTCCACACTCCAACACTCCCTTTCCGGAGACGCTGGCCAATGGCAAACTCCATCAGCAGCAGAGGCATGCCCTCCAGCACCAGCAGTATCAGATAGGGAATCAAAAAGGCACCTGGAAAATGTTTGTGGGTGATTATGGGTATAATATTACATCTGTATTACTTTATTTCTGAGAATCATAATCCTTTTTTAGCATCCCAAATATAGGCTTTGCCTGCTTAAGCAGGACAATAAAGCTTGGATGGCAAATAAAAGCTTTATTTTAGGCTGTAATTTACTCTCACAGCCTGTTACAAGGGTCATTAATATCATTAATGCCCTTTGTGACAGCCCCACCCACTCTCCCTGCCTTTCATATCTATGACATATTTTCAGCATGCATGTAGTTGATTGTATTAGTTGCTCATACCTGTAACCACTATGCTGAGTCTCTTAGCACATAATGGACTGTCTTGGACCTTGTAGAACCCTTTTGGCAAGAATATCAGCTATTGCCACAATTGGCTTTAATATACAGTTCCAAAAACTTACTGGTAAAGGACCTTGAAAGCTCATTTGTTTTAGTGTTCAGAGACTGTGGCTTTAAAACTGTAATTTTATTGCAGTTACCCATTTGTCCCTGTCAATTTTATTGTCAACGTAATTTTGTAATTCCCACAAAATCTGTATCTTTCCTGGTTGATCTAAGTTCCGGAAAAAAAAAAAAAACCCATGTTAGCCAAAATCCAACATGAAAACGCAAATATAATACAGTGCTCTGTGTTACAGTATAGTGCAGTATTTTTAAACTCTACAAAGCTGTCTTTGTAATTGAGCTGTTTGATGACGTAATCGATCTCAAGTTGCAAACATGGGAGTCTTTCCAGTGGGGGCGATCCAAAGCTAGATATCAGTTGCAGCAACCAAAAACAAACACAAACCACAATAAACAGTATTGGAAACATGGGGTAGTAACAGAGTAGAGAAGATGCTAACACTAACAATTATAAACAATTACAATACTGCTAATCCACCATTATTATCATTTTCATTGGTTGCTGTAGTAGTCGTAATGGTAATGGTAGTGATAAAAAGTACATATTTATTTATTTCTCTTTCCCCCATACTTACTTATAGAGCACCTCCACTGTTGTATATACCTTGCGTACACACACAAACACGCACACATACTTGTACTTGCATTAACCAACAAGTTAAACCAACAAGTGGGATAATCCAAATCCCCTCTGTATTCTTTTTTCTTCTTTATTCATTGTATCGTTTTTCTTGTCCTTGTCTTATTAGTCTATTATCTGACGTGCTGCTATAAGTAATTGAATTGAATTATATTATGTAGAAAATTGTTTAATTCCTTGATCCTTCATCCAAAATATTTAGCAGCATAGGGACTCACTTAACACAGCAACTTTTGAAAAAGAAACTCAAAGGACTAGTAGTTTCTTTGAAAGTGAAAGAGTTCAGAGTTCAGACACATATTAACAACACTGGCCTTTTGAACCTTTCTTTTTAGGACCCACACTTGTATTCCACTGCTAGAAAATCAGATTAAAAAGACCACATGTCTTTCTACATGGATGTAGGCAGACATTCCATTCCCACCTTAAATCTCAACTTACCTCCTCCATGACTTTGACATAAGTAAGGGAATCGCCACACGTTTCCAATTCCAATGCAGAAGCCCACACAGGTTAGGATATACTGGGCTTTATTGTCCCATTTTGGCCTGTCACTGGCCTCCTCCTTCTCAAGTCTCTCCAGATCATCATAGTTAGGGATTCGGAGGTCCAGTCCCCGGTTGGGAAATACCAGTCTCATGGCGACCCAGCTAAAGCAAAGATGTTCACACTAACGTTCTTGGAAGTTGAAGTGAGCAGTTGGAGTATGCACTTGCCAAGGTTGAGACATGTTTATGATCTTTTACTTTATCTGGTGCAGTTCAGATTGGCTAGTGCACACTCTGTACTTCTATTTTTATGCCACCAGTCTTGCTGAGTTGTTGCTCCAAGAATATTAATACGGGGTATCAAGTGAAGAGGACTGTTGAATGGAAGGTTTGCCAAACTAACTCTAACTTTACAGCTGAGCCAGTCACTCACTGGGTAGAGTTTCACTTTGAGAATGAGATGAATCCTCCAAGGAAGTCAAAGGGAAGAAAACCTGTTCACTCGCCTCCAACCATGTCACTGGATTTATGAACTCAGAGATTTACATTCAGAGATGATGGACAGTCGTATGAGGTCACAAAAAAATGCTCAAAACTAACAGTAAACATTATTTCAATTTGTCCTGGCCATTGTTAATGAGTGTGAAGGTATTGTGCATCAATCTATTCATTCTGTTTAATGATAATGTGACAGTAAAGAGTGAACAACCAATGCTTTAAATTATTATGGCTAACTTACATTGTTTAAGGGACCTTTCTGTGACATTTACACTACCGTGATAATAGTGTGAAAGGTGACAGACAGATAGATAAACACTTTATTTATCCAGAGGGAAATTAAGGTGACAGCCATTACCTTGACTGGAATCCCTCATGTTTACATCCTGTACAAAAAAGTTTGGAGAAACTTTACTGGGTATTGAAGCCCAATAACATTTGTTTGGTATTGTGAAGATACTGTATGGATTTGAGTCCTTCGTGGCATAATGATATGACAGGACATAGAGGTTTCCAATAACTGTTTTGATAGATATTGGATCCCAAAACCACATTACTCTTACCCTGTATTTTTCCATTCATGTTCCAAATAAAGACATAACCATTTTGTACCTATAGTCATTACAAGAGGTTCACATCTTTTCCCTCACTTAACTTGAAGTTTTGTTCTCCAATAACAATTTAACTAGCTCACACAGTTTCACGTTAAGTCTGCAGTGGCGTTCTACCACTATTAATGACTGACCTGATCAGGATTTAGATCTTAAAAGGGAAAAGGCACACTGACAGGCCTGTAAAGTTTTCTGATACTGTTATCGTTATTTTTGTGAATTATTAAAGGACAATTGTTTGACAATTGTCCAGGTGCAGGTGTAACAAGCAAGAATCAAAGTTCAGTTTGATTGGAACTTCAATAAAACACATTTTGTACTTATAATTAGCTATTCTAGTTACTTATTGTATTTAGTGTATCCTGTATTAGCACCACCTGCCACAGTGTGCTGTGCTTTATCTACTTTACCTGACCTTCTACCAAGTGTAATGTCGCCCTCTCTTGGTCAATTAGCTTTATACTGTATGTTTAAGGATTAACTGATATGTTGCCTTTTGTCACCTCATGTCACCCCATGTCATCTGTTGTAGGTTACTCTTTAACATACCATGTAGAACACTACTGTATCTAAATGCAGATGTAATTTCATTAAAAAAGCCTCATCCTTTATCCAAATTTTCTCCAGCACTCAGATGAACATGATATCTCATTTTCAGAGAACTTTTTATTTACTGTTCTTTATCTTTTAATAGGGAAACAATGAAGAGGGTCAATAAAAGACAAAAGGAAGGTAAATAACATAGAGAAAATACTGTAGATTGAAAGGGGAGAGGGTGAAAATGAAATTTAAATAAATATAAAATAAAATAGTTTTGATAGATATTGGATCTTGGAATAGAATCGAATTTAAAGAAAATCAAAGACACCAAGAAACAGAAGTTTCTTAATCATCATAAAATTATATGGTCAATTATATTACACTGAGACAAGAATTCAATGCCACAAGAAGTTAATATATTTATACAGCAGCAATAAAACTGCACAAAATTATCAGAAGTATGAGCACTTCGCTGAAGTGTGTCAATCAAAGCATTATGCTTCAAACATACCTATGCATGGATGTAAAAATATATAACACTGGAATTCTGAATTTATTTCTGAATTTATTTTAACAAGACAAATGAAATAATCTTGCATCTTGTATTCTGAAATGAATGAGTTTAAAGATTTTAGGGAATTTGGTTGATTTATTTTTTGGATACATTTTTTTTCTTGCAGCAAACAAAGACCAGACGACATAATGCATACAAAGGTACTGCCAGGCTGGGGACTCCTGCCAAAAGAAATATGACTGCGCTGATCCATGAAGGATATGGTACTGATGCCAGAGATGGAAACCCCCCCTGTACAAGATAAAACAGTATCGTTAGTGTATTTAGTATGCAAAGGCTTTCTGAACTTTAGTGAAAAAATGTTACGTTTTATAATATATGCTGGCAAAAAAACATTTGCCTAAAAACATTTGACATACCATATAATTGATGTATTTTTGCAATAAGGGAAGAAAGGACAGCATAAAACAGGAAATTCTTATAGAGCTGATAACAAATGTATTCTTACAGAGTTGGGGTCCCAGACTAAATAGGTGAGCGTCTCTTGGGCTTGGGTCACCAGGTAGAAAACTAAAATAACCAGGACGATTAAAGGACTTATGAGTCTCCATGAAACCTGCCAGAAGATAGAGGGCTTACGTCCGACCATGAACTTCAAATCCTCATTGAACCTGACACACAATGGGTTGCATTTAGTTCTATCACTGGAAGGTCATACTGAAGCCAAAATCAAGATGTAATGCAAAGACAACGTGTGTGAAAATAGTTTGAATGTGCACTAACCTGTCTATGCCGTAGACGTAAACAACAGCTATCATCTCAAACAGTCCAATGGTCAAAAGTGGAACAGATCCAGCAAAATTGTCAAAGAGAGTTACCCAATAAAGCCCTGAGTGCTGCGCAAACAGGAGGGAGATGAGGAAGGCAACAACACATGTAGTTCCTGAATCACACATGCAGAAAAACAGACAGCAAGGACAAACACTAAAGATATTTCGTGAGTAGAAGAAAAGCTGAGAACCTGACTGAGTTTATTTTTAAAAGCAGGTTACCAGTCAGTGCTTCGTGGGGCCAGGTTTTAGGGAATACATTCAGGTCTTTTAAGGGGACAACCACTCCTTCAATGTTGCCGAATAGGGTTGAGACCCCCAAGCAGAGAAGCATGACAAAAAATAGGACAGACCAGATTGGGGAGCCAGGCATCTTGGTGATGGCTTCTGTAAAAACAATAAAGGCCAAACCTGTTCCCTCCACTCCCTGAGCAAACACAATGCAGATTAGAGTAAAAAACAGAAATAACTGAGGAATCTGATAGATATTCAATCATATAGTTACCTCACTGAGGAGTTTATGCATGTCACAGTCTTTGATGTCTAATCCAAGAACAATGTCAGGAGAGGAGCTGTTGAGGTGATTGAACGCTGCCTCATAGTTGCTCGTAGTGATGTTATCTTCAGTGAGTTCAAAAGCATTTAATAATGTCATGATGTTTCTAGAAACCAAATATGTCACTGATTAGTAACTATGGATTATTGAAGTCAACATTAAAATATGGGTTCACAATTTTCATGTCTGTCTTAATCCAACACTCCCAGGCCTATATATAAATTAAATGGGTGATGGCTCACTGTAATCACTCCTCTTGTCCATAATGACTATAAGATGACCCCTTACTGGTGTGATTGTAAAAGATCAACATCAACATCTGATCAAGAACAAGTCAAAAATGAATATATATTTTAAATTAATATGAGACTTAAACTGTCAGACTGACAAAACACCTGGCTATTTTCTAAGGCTATGTTGTTATTGTGTTATTATGAATTCAATATGCCATCAACAAAACAATGGGGAAACTGTGAGGAAACTTTCCACTAAGAAAGATCTACAGCTTTACTGTTAAATCTTCATCTCAGCATGCTGTCATGATGTTATGTTTAGCATGTAAGCTATTTTCTGTTTAGCATTAAATGGCCTGAATGGTTGACAAGAATTTCAGTCATTGTTGCATTTACAAGACAAGAGGTTTTAATTTGAACCTCTAAGCAGCACTACACCTCGAGGCCAGACTGGAGCTTACTGTGATTCACTATCAGAAAGCGATGGGACTAATCGGGCGTAACTGGTTAACATGCTGATTCCGTGGAAGAAAAGATGTGTTGGAGACAAGAGTTAAATTGGCTTTGCTTTCCACAGTTGTAGACAGCTCTTGGTGAGAAAAGGAATCAAGTTTGATGCTGAACTCACGTTTCCTCTAGACTGGTAAGTAAACAGAGTGGTATGGTGGTGCTCAGTACTGTTGCCTCACAGGCCTGGGGCCTTTCTGTGTGCAGTTTGCATGTTCTCTCTGTGCCTGCATGGGTTTCCTCTGGGTAATCTGGGTTCCTCCCACAGTCCAAAGACATGCATGTTTAGGTTAATTGGTGACTCTTAATTGCCTGTAGGCTTGAGCGAGAGCGTGAATCGTTGTTGGTCTCTCTATGTCTCTATATAGCAGCCCTGCAATAGACTGTCAACCTGTCCAGGGTGTACCCTGGTCCTGGCCCTCGCCCAATGTCAGCTGGGATTGGCTCCCTGATGGATGGATGGATGGATGGATGGATGGATGGATGGATGGATGGATGGATGGATGGATGGATGGATGGATGGATGGATGGATGGTAAGTAAACAGCTTTTAAAGCTAACATTGGCTATGTAACAAAAGCAAAACTTACATGTTGTTTAAACTAGCTATGAGTATGATCCGAGTTTGGAGGGAATAAGATTAACTTTGTGGTATTTGGTCCTTAACTAAGTATTGGACAAACTGGAAATTTTGATATGCACCAACTATATGTATAGTTTGAAAAACCTACATTGCCATCCCTTGAGTCACCTTACTCATGTGGCTGAGAAAGGAGAGACTCAATAACTAATTCTCTTTCTATGTGTGCATATGAGTAATTCACATATCTAGGTGGCAGCATCTACCCCTTATATTTTTTGTTAATACAGTTGTTTATCATAATTGAATTGTACTCACTCACTGATACAGTTGTCATATTTCTCAGTGGCCCTGAAGCCAATGATGGTGTAAGTGACTGTGGCAGCATAGACTGAGGTGAGGCCAGTTACTGCAGACAGGATCACAGCATCTTGCATACAGTTGTTGCTTGGGAAAGAAAATTGGCAAAAGATTCAGAAGACCTTATCTCTAAATAGTGGTAATCATCATTTTATATTAATTTATATCATTTAATTAGTATAGCTAAATAAGAGTTGGACTGCTCTGTGGGTATGAAACACAATAGGTCTTTTAAATGTCTCTTACTGAACTGGGTTATAGCTTGAGAAAGAGATGAGGCCTCCCCATGCCAAACCAAAAGAATAGAAGACCTGGGCACCAGCATCCAGCCAAGTTGTTGGTTTCATCAGCTCCTCAACCTGCAAGAGCAAAGCACACATTGTGATGTGAAGTGTGCAACACACTTTTTTGCTGTAATGATTTTAAACATACGTCTGGTGTGAAGAGGAACTTTATTCCACTCAGGGCTCCTTTAAGAGTCAGTCCACGGATCAGGAAGATGGCCAGCACAATGTATGGCAGGGTAGCTGTGACGTACACCGCCTGAGGTCATAACAAGGAAACATGGCATACTTGATTATGGAAATCAGACTTTTTTTTTTTTTTTTTTTGCAATGTATCATAATTTACCCTTGCTAAATCCCTTTCCCATATTAATTGTACAATCAAATTGAACTGTAATTAGTCAGTGGATCTTTGAAGCTTTGGATTTTTCTGTATGTTAAAGTGGTGTGTTAAAGTAAATCTAGAGTCTAGATAGCTACAGATAAAATCTGCTGGCAGCAGAAACCTGCTTTTATCTAACACCGTCTGAAGTCAAGTACCTATTGTCTCAAAAATTACTATGAATTTTGAGAAGCCTAGTAAATCTGCAATCATTATACTTGTATTCTTGTGACTGAAGGTTCAACAAACCTTGCCTGATGTGCTAATGCCTCTTATGCAGCAGATAGCAATAACTGTCCAGGCAGCTACCAGACAGATGACTATGGGCCAGTGGAGTCCTTCAGAGTCAGCTATGGAGGCTGAACTATTCAGAGTCACTCGGTAAAAGTAATAATCTATGGTGGAGCTTTGTTGACACTCGGGTACAAATCCTGATGGATCAAAGAATATACATAAATAATGATATATTTATAATGAATTGGATGCTTTGGTGTGCATGTGTGTGATATAAATGTGTTTATTTAAATACCTGTCCCATTTTCATTGAGAGGACATTGACTCCAAGGCAGTGGGTCTTGAAAGGAATTGAAGAGATACCACATGATCCAGGCGATTAGGGTGTTGTAGTACAGTCCAACCAAAAAGGACACCAACATGGAGGCTATACCTATGGGACAACATTATCAACTGGGATAGCACACTCATTGGAGTCAGATACTCACTTTTGATCCATAGCCCTCTTTACTTACCAATACCAGTCAGATATGGGCTGATGGCCCTCCACACTCCAACACTGCCTTTCCGGAGACGCTGGCCAATGGCAAATTCCAGGAGCAGCAGAGGCATGCCCTCCAGCACCAGCAGTATCAGATAGGGAATCAAAAAGGCACCTGGAAAATGCAGCTAATCAGATTGGTTTGAATTTTCAATGTAAAAAAAATTTATCTTTTTCTGGAACATAAATATTTTGTTCAACAGTTTCTTTTTCACATGACCATCCCTTGTACTGGCACACAGTAAAGCTCCTCTTTTCTTTGGGGTTGATTGTTTGCAGTGTCAGTTACTCCTTTTTTTTTTTTTGGTCTATCATAAAATATCCCATGAAAGTCAAGAAACCCTTATCACTATTCAGCTCTCTACTACTACAGCTCTCTTCTTTATTTTTTTCTGGTGTGAGTCGATTTTGGACAAGACTTGTCTCATTAATATGATGAAGCGTTACATGTGACAACTTAATATGGCTTTTTTGGATGTTGCAACTTGGCAAGGTTGCAATATAATGTATAGAAAATGTTTAAAAATAGAACTTTGCTGATAACAGTGATTAATAACAGTTATGTATTAACTACAGTGTACATTCAAAGGTGACAGGTTTGTTGTTACGTAAACCTGTGATAGGTAAAGTTTTGTACTTTTTAATACAATGCAGTGAATTTTTTCTGATAGACAAAAAAAAATGAAGTACAGTATTATGACATTTAAAACAGACAAAGGTTTAGGGTTGCTATTGTTTTGTATGAATTAGTTTACTGTGCACATTACTGTGGTTGATGACATGGACTATGGACAGTAGCTTTAACTGTGGACTGGACCTCTGAAGTTAACAAGTCACAGAAAAATAATACTTTTAAATGCATGCATTCCTTGGAAATCTTCCCCATCCTCTGTGGCTCAGTGTGCAGTTTTCTTAAAAAATAACAAATACCCACTTAGCACGGACACACACACTAAATCTTGTGTAGTGGGAGTGCATAGCATTCTTTGCCTCCAGTTTCAATTGAACCAATATGAAGCTGGGCCCAGAATCTCTGTCTAAGGCTCATATGTCCTGTCGCAGGTTAGCCATTACGTCAGAAGACCTCATACACTTGAGAATCATTAATCCAGCTTGTGGGTAAAATCATATCATTCTGTCATAGCCAAGAATGAGTGACATATTTAACTTTCCATTCATCCTCACGTACGTAAGTGAAATTGTCACATTCAAGGTTCAGCAAGGTGCCTTTTTTTTTAAACCCCTCAGAGACTAATTTAGTAAGCCACAAAATGTCTCTCACTAAAAATCATACATTACTGGTCACTTCAACCATACATCAATTTGTCAGTCATCAGTTGACTGACAAATGACAAACATCAGATCACAATCAATTATTGAAGTTAAAGTCCATTTTTGTCTCTGCTTACCTCCTCCATGACTTTGACACAAGTAAGGGAATCGCCACACATTGCCAAGCCCAATGCAGAAGCCCACACAGGTCAGGATGTATTGCGCTTTGTTGTCCCATTTGGGCCTGTCACTAGCCTCTTTGTCTTTCCTGTCTAGAGCCTCACGGTCAGGGATCCGGAGATCCAGTCCTGGGTTCGGAAAGACAAGTCTCATGGTGAACACATGTGTACTGAAGCAGAGAGGCAGTGTCTACTACAGTACAGTTGAAGCACTAGTGAGAGGTTAGTGTGAACATCCACATGAAAGCCCTCAGCATGTTAACATGTTTATGATCTTTTACTGTTGCAGATCACTGATTAGCCAGAACACACTTTTTTTATATATACAGTTTAAACTTAAAATATGCATTTATTTTATTGCCAATCACTAATCTAAAAAAAAGAATATGATTCATTATATGACCATATGAATATGATTTTGTTTATAAAAATATATATATATATATATATATACATACTTGTAAAATGTTCTCATATACACAGCTGAGAGGCTCCCTCATAATTTTTTGATCAAGGAACAGGTTATATCGAAAAGTGGCTAATGTTATGCCACTTATGTGGCTTATGCTGACCCCTTCAGAGGTATGTATTGTTCTCTAGGTATAGGCCACTCATGTTCCATTGGCACATACTGTTTCCCAACAAATATAGCCTTTGTAGCCGAAAAAATAACCTTTGTTAGCCTAGCCTCCATAGCCAGTCTGACTATTTGATTACAGAAATGTACAGCCAGCACAACCAACAAACCAACATGGTTAATTTTGGCATGTTGGATTTATTTGTAGAACATGATCACACATTACATTGTATAAAACTCCACATGTTGGGACATCATAATCAAGCAGACGTATGGCCTCTCATTTATTAATAACCATAAATACTTTGAGTAACTGGTTGCCATAATTGTAGCATAAGCCATTGTCAACTGTCATAGACACAAATAAATCCAGCTTACAAAAGCTATTTTAGCTTAGAGTCAGAAATAGTATCAGAATAAAAAATGGCATATTTAATGCATCTTTAATGGGGGCAATGACAATGTGATAGTGGCTGACCACTGTCAAGAGGCATTTGGCTTTCTGTTGTATATTTGACAGTGTTTCAGTTGTAAATGTAAAAACTTTTCACTTGTATGTTTGTGAGGTTTTCAGTAGAAAACGTGAATGAGTTTGGTTTTATATATGTATATGCATGCTTATGGTCCCTGATGGCCCCCCATACTAATAGCTTTGGTAAATTGTTAATAGTGTTTTGTTTTGAAGGGTTTATTCAAAACCACTGTGTCTGCTTGTTAGTGTTGGTAGTTTAAAGTTCCACTAAAGTCATGATATTCAACATCTTTTATTTTAACACAAGCTGGTGAGAAGGTTATTACCAGTTTGTAATCTGATATTTAATGGCAGTGTAAGTACAGTGTTATAATATGCACCAAAGACTAACACTTTACAACAGTGACTCACAATAAAAAAAAACCCAAAAACATAAAAACAAAAGTGGACTAAAAAGCACAGATGAAACACTCCTCTCTTAAAGATTATTTACAAAATATTGAAATATAACATTATTTTTGTATAGTACTAGATACATGTAAAGTTACAATATCAAGCAAAAGGCTTACTGGTTATTTTACAGAGAGTGAGATTAAATTAATGACACTTTTTGGTAGTGTTAATAAGAGGCAGATGTATTGGTAAACAGATTGTATTATGTTTAGACAGAGCGAGGCTTGGTTCCTTTGTTTCCCGGCTTTGTGCTAAGCTAAGCTAACCAAGAGCGTGCTGTGCCTTTGGTGCACAGACATAGTGGTGTCGGTCCTCCTCTCTTACACTCAGCATATTTCCCAAACAAACAGTGAGAGGTGAAACATGACAGAGCAGGAAACTAATATTACAATAGTAAGTAAGAGTAAGTGCTATCAATTACTATTTTCTCCAAGACAAATATTTTACAGAAAGTGCTTCTAAATTTACGTCTATTTTTCTAGTCAGCAGTCAGTAATGTGTTCTTCCATCATTGGACATGAAGAGGAGAAAAGCAATAAGTATAATATATAAACAACAACAACAAACTTAATTCATTTTCTTTTTCAGTAATCTAAAGAAAAACTATTTAAAACTTCATTTTTTCGCCCATTTGTATTTTGGCAGAGATAGTGTCCACTGTCTTCTCACTGTAGTCCTTCTGCTTGCAGCATTTGCTCTGGATGAATTTGAAGAGGGCGACAAATGGGATGGCTAAACTAGGAATTCCAGCCAGGATGAAGATGATGATGTAGATCCAGGAGGGGTAAGGACGTGCAGCAAGGACAGGGAATTCCACCTATTGACAGAATCAGGAGAAAATGAAAACATTTTCAGACAACACATCTAAAAAGATCTTTAGGCTGCGAATATAATAAAACTTTATTGTCAAAAACTGTCAAAAACACACTTACTGCTTCCTCGTCCCAGACCAAATAGGTGAGTGTCTTGGACACTTGGGTAACAAAGTAGAAGATCAAGATGACGATCATAATGAGTGGGCTAACCACTCTCCATGTCACCTGCCAGAAAATATTGGGCTTGTGGCCGATCATAAACTCAATGTCCTTGTTAAACCTGTTTGGAAGCAATAAGAGGAAGATTTTATGTCAGATAGGTGTGTACAAAAGCATCTATAAAAGACGACCTTGCACTTTTTATTAGTGACAGTAAATAAAGCAGCCTGTTGATGTATGTTCAACAGGTGGATGCTGCACTTGACTTCAAAGAGCTCCACTCTGTTACTTTAATCTAACCTAAACTTTAACCTACAAAACAAGACATAAGGCAAGCATTTAAGCATTTAGCAACATTTTTTCACTATAAATAATATTAGACAGTTTCATCAACAGTGTTATTGAAACACTGGGCAAACATACATCATCACAGTCTTGCTACATCACGAGATATTGTGTACTTCTTTATTTCTCCTATGATGCCTGCGACACATTATCTCTGTGCTAAGGTCAGAATACATGTATGTATGCTATTATTTCCTGCTTTGTTACCAGTCATAACAACATGTTTCTGGTATTGTTTTCACCAAAACATAGTATTGTTTTGTCTGTGTGTGTGTGTTTGTGTGTGTCATCATAGCAAAATGGGAACTACCACAGAATTGGTTTTGAGCAGTTGAGCAGGTGTTTGTATGTCTGTCTGTTTGTCAGCCTGATGATCATGTGGATACAAAACACTAAATGTGATCACTTCCTGGACAGACTCACCTATCAATGCCATAAACGTAGATAACAGCAAACATTTCACAGAATCCGATGACCAGAAGGGGGATAGAGCCTGCAAAGTTGTCAAAAAGAGCTAGCCAGTAGTTCCCAGAGCGCAGAGCAAATATCAGCCCGAGAGCGAAAGAAATTAAACAAGTCAGACCTGGAGAAAAATGACAAAGAGGGGGTTAGAATCATTCCTCTAGATCACATTTTCCAATCCCACATGAGAATAATATTTTATATTTAATAGGAAATATAAGATAATTACCACAGAAAACTTCTTTGGGCAAACTTTGGGGCAACACTCTGAGGTCCTGCAAAGGAACCACTACTCCCTCAATGTTGCCAAACATAGTTGAGAGGCCAAGACAGAAGAGCATGACGAAGAAGAGGACAGCCCAGAGAGGAGAAACAGGCATCTTGATGATGGCCTCTGTGAACACGATGAAGGCCAAACCTGTTCCCTCCACACCCTGAAAGATTAACAGCACATATATCAATCATTGACCCTCAGTTTAATATTTTCTGTGAGACTAAAAGCAGAGATTAATGCTTTCTACTGACCTGACTGAGGAACTCATTCATGTTACATTCTTGTAGTTGCAAATCTTGGATGATTTGTGGATTCGTTTGGTTGAGTTGGGTTATAAACTCGTTGTAGTTGCTGTTTGTGATGGTTTCTTCAGGATAGTTGAAGGTATTTATCAGCTTCAAGATGTTGCTGCGACAGAAGCACAACGAGATGAGTTTAATGTGATATAAGTGAATCAGGTGTGTTTTGTGAGGCCTCTTTCTTGAGAACTTTGAAACTCACTCTCCCATGCAGTCATCAAATTTTTGCGTGGCCCTGAAGCCGATGATAGAGTAGATGACCGTTGCAGAGTACACTGAGGTGCAGCCGTTGATGATAGAGATGAGAATGGCGTCCTGTTCACAGTTGTTGCTACGAGATCATAATCATCATGTGAGGAGAACTGTTCAAAAGAGTGCTTGTGCAATTGTGCACTTGAGACTGTTACTTACTGAATAGAGTTGTAGCTGGAGAAAGAGATGAGACCTCCAAAAGCCAAAGAGAAGGAGTAGAAAACCTGGGCGCCTGCGTCCAGCCAGGTTGATGGATTGAGTAACTCATCCACCTAGAGAATCAAAAGATAGACCCTTAGTAAAACTGAGCTGTGATTTCTGATATTATCTGTTATAATGTGTTTACTCTTAAAATATGATAGTAAACACTATCTCCTATTGTCCTGGGTACAGTTAATAATTAATATGTGAAGGTACCGTACATCAAGAATATAGATTTCCTTTGTTTTTCAAGATCTTTAATAATCAAATCAGGAGAATGAGAGTTTAAGAAACAATGTTGTGATCTGAACATAATCCTTATTTAATTTCCAAAAGGATTGTTTATTGAAAATGTCTTGATATTCTTTTGATCATTTCTTGGCAGTCTAGTCCTTGAACTTTCATTATCACCTTTTATCAGTCACGTGATGAACATTTATCTGGAACACTTCGGTAAATCTTGCAACTTAGCACTTTGTTTTCAGCCATGGTGGTTATCAGGATTATTCTGATTACAACCCTGTTTATCTATTGTATTTCCCAATTAATTCTCATTTGTATGGTAAATGTGAAGCTACATGTCTTAGCTTAGTTTAGCGCAAAGACTGGAAACAGGTGAAAACAGCTTTCCTTTCCAAAGGCAACAACATCCACCTCCCAGCAGCGCTAAATCTCACTAGCTGACATATACTTCATTCGCTTAAATTACACTAAAACCAAGTGACAATATTTGTTTGGATTGTTATGTGCTATACTATTTAGTATTTTTTTTTTTTTTTTTTTACTATTTCACTGTTTCTGGTCACTACTAAGCTGACTGTAGCTTTAAACTTTATGTATTACACAGGTATGAGATTAGTATCAATCCTCTTATCTATCTCTTAGCAAGAAAAGGAATTCATTTATTTTCCAAAATCTCAAACTGCTGCTTTGAAAATCAATTGTACTGATAATTGTTGGTTGGTGTTTTACAACAGTTCTTACATTTGGTGTGAAGAGGAACTTAATTCCTTCTAGAGAGCCTTTCAGAGTCAGTCCTCTGATGAGGAAGATGGTGAGGACCAAATATGGCAGAGTGGACGTGATGTACACAGCCTGAGAAATGAGAAAATTACAAAATAAATCAAAGATATATTTGAATGTACATATCTGCTTGGTGGCAGGGATCAGTCCTGCATTCAATAACCCAGATTTAATGTGACTTGCACACCTTTCCAGTGGTCTCAATGCCCCGGATACAGCAAACATATAGCAGAGTCCAGGCAGCTACCAGGGCCAACACTATCCACCACTGCAGGCCCCCGGACTCATCGATAGCTGATGAAGTGTTCAGAGTTTCCCTGTACCAGAAGTAGTCAACAGTGGTGCTCCGAGCACACTCTTCTACCAGACCTACAAATAACCATATAGTGAGGAACAGGTTGTAAAGACCCTCAACCCTCCTGTGTGACTGTTATCTTGACAGATGAAAGCATACCTGTCCTGTTCGCATTGAGAGGACACTGGCTCCAGGGCAGAGGATCTTGAAAGGAGTTGAAGAGATACCACATGATCCAGGCCATGATGGTGTTGTAGTACATACCCACCAAAAATGAGACAAGCAAGGATGCAATACCTGCAGCAGAATGGAAAAATTAGTCTTGTAATAGTGCTCCTTATTTTTAACGATCTTTGCGAGGCTGTATCATCAATATCTGTGAAACATTTTATGTTAACACATAAAATGTAAATAACTGTTTAAATTACCAATATTCTTATCTTCCCTGGGGCACGCACATGTGTTTTTTATTATTATGTGTGTGTGTCTACCCACCAACTCCAGTCAGGCAGGGATTGATTGATCTCCACACTCCCACGCTGCCTTTCCTCA
The DNA here is from genome assembly GCA_038496675.1 of Rachycentron canadum. Classification (NCBI taxonomy): domain Eukaryota; kingdom Metazoa; phylum Chordata; class Actinopteri; order Carangiformes; family Rachycentridae; genus Rachycentron; species Rachycentron canadum. Next base: position 16,158,135 of record CM076663.1, on the reverse strand, counting down.
GGCGCTGACCGATGGCAAACTCCAGGTGCAGCAGTGGGATTCCCTCCAGAACCAGCAGGATCAGGAATGGGATCATAAAGGCTCCTATAGAGGTACAAGCTGAGTGACTGGCTTTATTCTGTACATTAGTGAAAGTGAGTAAATATTCAGCAGCCAACGCCAAAAGTGTTCCTATAAAGACACCCATAAACTGTAAAAAGTATATTTTATTGTCTGCTCTAGGTACAATAAAAACCCACAATCAGACACACTGTTCACCTTTTCAATGCATGGATCCATTCAAATGTGTAGTAGGAGTTCACTATCCTTATGTGTTACAACCATACACCACCTCGTCACATCTTACCTCCTCCATGACTTTGACACAGGTATGGGAACCTCCAGACGTTGCCAAGTCCCACACAGAAGCCCACACAGGTGAGCAGGTACTGGGCTTTGTTGTCCCATTTTGGCCTGTCACCAGCCTCCTCCTTCTCCATCTTCTCTAGGTCCGCATGAGAGGGGATCCGTTCATCTAGTCCCGGGTTTGGTATCTTCAGCTTCATGGTGACTTTTTGTAAACTTCACTGGACAAAGAATTGGAAGATGTAGCTGTCGAGTTGATAAGCAGTTGTTGGTTTGCTGCCTTCCCTCAAACCCTCAAAAGGCTGTGTGTCCTTTCTGAAGCAATCGCGTCTGTGGAGGCAGTTACTGATTCTCTGGTGACCGTCCCTCTCTCTCTGAGTCCTACACCTCTACTGTGTGTCCTAGGAAGGGGCACAGAGGTATTTACTGTGACCTATGGCACCTAAACCACATTTATCAGTAGCTTGTTACGCTCTGTGTTGTATTATGTTATGTCAGCAGGTTTAAGCGGAAAAAGGTGCAACCTTCATGATAATGGTTAATACATCACATGAAGTACCTGCACTTTTCCTTAAAAGACGGTTTTGGCAAACACAGCAGTGTCCTGTAAACAAATGGTCTTCCTTTGCGGTATAGAAAAACAGATTTAAAGAAGTTGAGAGGAGCATCACATTGGTTGCTTACTTCCTTTAAAACTACAAAATTTAACCTGATGGCCAACAAGCATACAAAGCATTAAAATTTCATAATAACTACAGATTTACACACATCTACGCTTATCTTAACTGTCAGGCAACGCCTTTTCCAGTCCTTGAGAGGTCGGATTGTTTTATTGCATATGGATGTAAGAGTGAAATCATTTAAGTCGACAGATACAGTCAACATTCTCTCAAACTTAAAATTGAAATGCTGAATTGTTCTTCGAATGATAACCAAAATGTCACAGAGTAGTGACTTATTGAAATTAGTGAGTTATTTTTTTCTGCTTATTTTTATATCATAACATTTTTTCTGCAGTGTAATTGATAAGCAATTCAGAGAGCTTATAAATCTTATCAGTGTTCCTTTCTAATGCAATTCAAAGAAAGACTGTCGTTGGCATTTACAGAATTGTGTATACTGACTAGTAAGCTATAGCAGAGGTTACTTAAGGATATCTTTAAGCTTTCTGTGTGCATGTGCATCCCTACTTACCTAACTTTGTAAACATATAATAGGTACAGCCTAAAAAGGAGGGACCACAAGCGCCATCATGTCTTTCTCAACCAAATCACTTTATACAGAGATATGACATGTTCTTGACAAAATTGTGATAAAAATTCATACTTAATTCATACCTCTTTACAAAAAGGTCAGACCAGAAGCTGGCAGATTGTTTTTTCAGGTTCTCTCAAAATATACAGTAGTAATCTTTTAATATTCTTTTATCAACACATCAACAAAATTTGTCCATAAACTACGTAACTTCATCACTTCGAGAGACTGAACTTAAACAAAGGCTCCTAAACTCATGAACTTTAAGCGTATAATTTTCCCTAATGCCCTAGTTTTAACTCCACTACTGAAATTAAAGTTTACATCTGTCAAGCAGCACAATCAAATGTATTGTTCTTGCCATCATGTGGTGTCACACAGGTTGTCAGAGTTCATGTTAATTGATTGTTTTCTTCAGCATCTTTGGAATAATTTGTACTAAGCAAGCCTTGACTGGGAGGTCCAACCAGTAGGAAGATAATAAGTCTAAGTCTTTTTTTTTTTTAATTTAAAAAAATAAATGTAATATTCAATGCACAATTTTCATAACAGCCAATATCAAACTGCTCTGTGGACCTGAAGCCAATGATTGAGTAGTGGAGTAGTGCAGACTCACCCTAACTGGGAAAAACCACCCTAGCTGGGAAAAAGTAAAAGTTCATGATTTAATTAACCCTACATTATTTGCAATCACAATTTCTCATGCCCGTGAGAGCAGTAACTTGTACACAAATATTCGGTTTATCTCCACTGAGAAGATTAGATGCCATGTAGTCTCAACATATACTGTGATCCACAGTAGTGTGCACTTACTGAACTAGGTTGGAAACCCCCCCCCCCCAAAAAAAAAACAAGGGAGAAGGGGTAGAACACTGGCGCTTCTCCATTCAAACATGATGCTAGCTAGAAATCAACAACGGCATCTAAACAGTATGTCTTTGTGCTAATGACCAAGAGAAAGTAATTAAACGATTACTATGCCGACATCTGGAGTGAAGACGAGAAACCTGCGTGGGGGGCTTTGCTTGTCTATGACTAAAGGTCCATTTTCTTAACATGCATCCAGGTATGTATAAGGCCTTTAAAATTTGACAGTATCAACTCTAAAAGCTTGGTCATATATTGTTACATTGTATTGAGAAATCAATGATGCCATGCAACACACATTAAAGCTGCAGATGCTCTATATTGCCTATGTTCTTCATCTGCCTAATGCAGCACCATCCTCTGCTGGACACCTCCGCTGGACACCTATGGCCTCTGAGGTGTTCGGCATTGAAGTCCACTGGAGAGCTGCTTTAAACTAAACATACAGGGAGTGACAATTCAGTAGTTAGCTTGGACTGTAAAGAGTTGATGTACTACATCATCCAGGCAATGAGCACATGCCCACCACCAATAAGACAGTCATGGATGCAATGCCTATAATGGAAGGGGAAAAGCAACAGAAATTTCTCATGTGTCTTATCTTATGTGTTTTTATCAACCAGATTTAAGATAGAAATTAATAAATATTCATCTTACTACATTTTCATATAGTACTAATAATCACTCATCCACTCACCAGCACCACCCAAGTTTGGGTTAGTCGCAGCTACACTGCCCTTCCTGAGGCACTGGCTGATGGCAAATCCCAGGCGCAGCAGCAGGATACCCTACAGTACAAGCGGGATAAGGAGTGGAATCATAAACGCACCTGTGGATACACTAAGGTAAGCTCAGATAACCAGAGAGATAAAAGGTATGTGATTAGTACATAGGTATACTCACACCTTGTTTACTGAAACCACGTGTGATCATTGGAACATTAGATGTTTTTTTTGAACAACACATTTAAACAAGTTATAATTTCTGCTTCACAGCATGATGCAAGAGGCCTTTTCTATCTTCAATACTTTCTTCATTATTCCTTTTATATCATTTATGTAATTGTTCTCCCAGCTCATTCTATGTAGTTTAATATTTCAAACTACAAATTATAGGAAACCTTTTACTGAAATAATTGCAAATATAGTATAATTGCAGCTTACAAAAGGCAGTAATAGGAGCTTTTATTGTCCTCATTATCTCAGGGCGAGAGAGTTCACTCTGGTGTAAGGAGATAGCAGAGGTCTAAATAAGCTGATATAAAAAAGCTGAATCACACATCAAATTATGATCCTTATGAGTAATCAGTTGAAAGTTTATTTACAGAAAATTCACTCACTCATGTCACTGAACCTTTCAGTGGCAACAAGAGCTAAATGTTAACCACTTGAGACTATATACAGACACTTCTGAGAGGCAGCTATGATTTACATTTACACCACTACCACAGAAACCATTGGGAAATCACATTTCCAGTTCTGCGGTATGGAGTCCCCTCCTTCACTTGGCCCTGTTTAGAGTGCCCTTTGTACATGTCCACATTTAGGAGGCTTTATAGTTTCTAAATGTTGTTGCGTGAACTTTTAACCTAAGCCATAATCATCAAAGCAAAGCTAGTTTATTTATGTGGCAATTCAGAAACAAGAAAATCCCCATCAGCTTGGCGCTGTAATTTACATTGTTAATTAGCAAATGTATTTAGCATTTAGCTGAAAGCACCTTTGTGCCTAAGTTGAGCCACACAGAGCTGCTAGTTTACTGTTGTTTTAGTTTTCTAACTCAAGGAGGTGAGAAACAGTGGTTTAGTTTTATGAAGATGATTTATGTTACGTACCAACAGTTACACAGTTCAAAAACATGTATTTTCTTATGTAGGTGCTTGCATCTGTGCCGGTAAATGTGGAGTACAAGTAGAGATATGCTGGTTTGTCTGATAAGTGATATCTGAGCAACTGTCAGGCAGCGACTTATATTTAAATGTGAGGAAGCCCATCACAGTCCAGAGGAAGAGACCAGTGAAGATAGTAGCAGGTATTATTCCTTCACTCGTGTCATAACAGTCCCTGAGATCACACTGTCACCAAACAGTGTCGAGTTAAACAACTACTATATCTAAACACAAAATTAAAAAAAAAAACAAAAAACTTCCTCGCTCAATGATTGTGCGTGTAGTGGTTTAATGCATCAGTCTGACACCAAATGGAGAGTCAAGCTTCACACAGCAATGTTCACATGTAAGAGTTAATGTTTAACCTAAATCACTTTAAGAGCAGATATTAGACTCAAATGATGCATCATGGTTTTATAGTACTCTTTATACTAGTACACTTAATGTGTTTGCTCAATAGATTGTATCTTAGGGTTTTACATTGAATGCCTTCATTTATACCCAGCACAACATACTGTGATGAATTATGAGCAAAAGTGAGGCTAACAAAATTGCTTCCATTATGTTTATATTTTAGGATTAGTTAGCACCATGTAATATTAAAATACTTACAAACCATTATGAATTTTGAAATCACTACAATATAACACATAGATATAATATAGAATATAAAAATATCATTTATCACAATTTAAACTGAGTATTTTTTATGAGAATTTTAGGTCATAACAGGCACTATATATTATGTCATATGTTATTTTTTGATGACCACAAAACATGGCTCTCTGTCATGTTGGTATTTTCTTGAAATATATTTCCAAATGTCTTTATTCTTTTCAGTTTTCATTTTCCACTATGGAAACTTGTTAGTGTCACGTTTTAGGAGTAGATAATAAGAGATTACCTTCTTCATGACTTTGACACAAGTAAGAAAACCTCCAGACCAGTCTCACACAGAACCCCACACAGGTAAACAGGCACTGGACTTCGTTGTCCCATTTGGCCTGTCTCAAACATCCTTCTCATCTTGTCCTGATCCCCATGAGAGGGGATCACTCCCTTAACCTTGGAGTCTCCTGGAATTAAGTCTATTAAAAGTCTATTGATACAAAGTGAAATTATCAGGCATGCTTTTAGTAGAGGCTCAGTGTTGCTATACAGTGAAAAACATTTGCAGATTTTGCCTCAGAGGTTATCTCTCCATCTCACCTACCATCCAGGAGGCACAAAGTGGAAAAAGAGTTTTACATCGCAAAATACCCCTGTCAATAATTACCATGATATGTGTGTGGAGAATTTGATATGCATACATTATAAGTACAATATTCACCTATTTACACAATTTGTTTAATATCATTTATCAACCATGTACCAATCTGCTTTCATATGCCATAGCGGCTCCAGGACACACCAAGTCTTGGTTGCAGATTTATAATGAAAAGTAACCAGTTCAGACTTTAACCACAATATGTATGTGTAGTTCTACCCAAGTAATATTTAACTATTTATTCTTATTTATTTTTTAAACAAAACATTTTCTGCATTTCATCCAAAATTTCCAACCTGAGAGTGAATGTGCATTTCACACTGTTAATAAGAAACCTACTGAGACGTTTGAAGAAGCTACTGTAAATGTGTGACTACAGGCAGGAGAAGAAATGCACAATAATTTGCCTTGTCAACACATTTTCATAGAAAACCAAAATGACCCTTAAGAACAAGGCCCAAGGCAACTGAAGTGACTGTAGTACATCTGACTAGCCAGTGAAGATTGAAAGTCCACAATGTCCCTGCCAGAAAGGGAATAATGTGTGGGAAAGTGCACTTAGAGTTTGTCCCACTGTGCTCTGTAAGATCATTTGAGGTGTCTAAAGGATGCTGTAGAGGCTGCTACCCAAAATGAATCTGTACATTCTGGCTGTACTGCAGGGACAGCTGGTTACTGCAACATCCTTGGGATGCAGTTTTTTTGCAGTGAAGCCATTGCGACATCAAAAAATGAACAAAAAGCAACAGGAAACATGCTTTTAAATAGAAATACATGGCAACCTTTACTATGGAATTCCTTGCATTTGTGTTTCGTGTCTTGACTTTTACTCATTATTTTGTCATTTAGATATTTGTTTTAATTTTTTAGATTTTTTTGGGAACTTAAATAACTCAAGTCCAACAAACTTTAGGAATCACATCAGGACCAGGATCAAGGGTTTCTTTATGGCGTGATTATCTCATAACCTTTGGGCAAAAATCTATCGTGGTCAATACATGTATTGTCAGTAATTACAGTTTTGTTTGAATTTGTGGTTGTTGTTTTAGTCCGAAGTTGAGTAAATAAAATAATATGTAGAAAAACTAATTAACTTACGATGATTTTCAGATGACTTATCAGTTTTATTATAGACACAGGCCAATAATTAATTCAGTAATTCAATAATATTCATCCATAACCATGCTGGAGATAATAGAGCCTGCAGTGAGTGGTTGTAAAGAAATCTTTGAACTCTATTCACAACCTGCCACTGACTTGTGATGAACGCTGTAGTGGCTCATTTTCATCTCTTGGTTCATTACTGGTAAACAATTGGTGGCTTTCTGACCTCCAGTGGTAATAAAGAAGTGCTCTCCATTGATTTTTCCAATGGGTTACTTATTATAAGTTATTTAACTTTTTTTTTTTCACAATAAATATGTAGTTTCATTGCAGCTGTCTCAAACTTTTTTCTTTTTTTTTTGTTTGTTGCATGATCATCATTTCATTATCATCTTTACAGATCACATCACTGGCCTGCAACTGTAACTGACTAAATATTTTACTATTGCTATACAGGAGCTCTGTGCATCTTCAATATTAAACAAATACTATAATACAGTGTAGAAAAGGGATTTAGGTTGATCTACATTTGAAGAGACGGTGGAGTTGAAAAGAATACTCTACATGCAGTTCACTTTATAGACACAAGAGGTCAGCATTGGTCAAAATACCGCTTTAACTGGAAAAACTCTTTTCCCAAATATTGCTCCTTGTGATAGACTGCTCCTCTGAGTAAAAGTAAAATAAGACGTGTAGCGTCTGTGGTGTCTGTTATACTGGATAGTGAAACTTATCTTTCTGTTGGCCATGTTTGACCTTATTATTGTAGGAGGCTGTTCATACTGTTCACACACTAAACAGATTAATACTGTCTCGGCGATCATGCAGCTTTATGAGCAGGCCTGTAGTTTATTCACCTTGTTGACTTTATAGGAACTTTAGATGATGAGTTTGCCTGTTTCATATTCGATGAATACCATTTTCCCCACATATATTTATATTCCTCAAAAATAAAGTTATAGCATTGGTGCAGTTCATTTTTATATAGGGAGCCTCTGCTAAGCCGGGGACAGTGATCTGGAGGGAGGGGGAGGCGGGGGATGAGGCAGAGGGGAAAATAGATATTGGGGGGGGGGGGGATTTACTGGGACTCAGACAGACAGCAGACCGGCTGTCCCAAGCTGCGCTGATCCTTCACTCTCCAGCACCAGGCTGGAGCCCGCTGCCTCCCCTTTACCACCGGCCACCTGCCTCTCCGAGAATAACACAGCGGCACCAAAAAGCTCAGCACAGCCAGAGGAAAGGAGGCGAGGCAAGACACTGACCCGGCCTCCCGTGCCATCTTTGTCGGCATCCAACACACCCTCCACCGACCGTCCTGCAGGAGGACGGGCTGCGCGCAGGGCGCACTTAGCGACCCGGGTTTGTTGTCGTTACCAGGAGAGGAGCGCTCAGCGAGCAGAGCCCCGCAGCTGCCCCCTCACAGGAGCCACTTGCATGGATGCACCATGGCCACGTTTGTCTGCAGGGTTCAGTTTTTAGATGACACCGATCCTTTCAACAGCACTAATTTCCCAGAGCCGACCAGACCACCGCTGTACACCTTTAGGGAGGATATCCCGCTCATCAACCAGTTAGCAGGCGTCCACCGGCTCCTCAAAGCCCCACACAAGGTAGGATTCAACAAGCCATCACAGAATTTACTCATGCGGTCTAACTTTATGGAAGTGTGTCATATAAGCTGATGTCAGTGATTGTACTTTGACATATCCAACCAATGAATAGAAGACAAATAAAAACTCTGGGACCATTTTCAATATATATTCAATATTGATAGAAATCTCTGAGAGTTCATGTTTAGACTCAAACACACATTCACGTGAATACACCACGATGTTAAGTCTGCTGTTTTTCACTTCAAGCCAACTGCAAATAAACTTCCATACCCACCATTCACAGGCTATTTTGAGAACACATGCAAGCACCAGTGATTGGCTCCTCAGCCTGAGGACTGAAACAAGGCTGAAAATGTTTGCTTCCACAGCAACATAAAAACGTGGACTTCACCTGCTTTAAACTAATTATCCCATCATTTAATCCCATGCATCCTGACGTGCCATTGAGCAAGATGCTGGATTCCCTTCCACCTTTGGGAAATAGAAACAAAAGAGCCATATGTTCTCGCAGGTCAAGTGAATAAACCTGATTTATCGCTGTGGTTTTTGGTTTTTTTTTGCACTCTTGCATGCTACACTGAAAGGGTGGGCTGAGATGCATTACTGTGGCTGGATATGTCCAATTGGTTGGGAAGTGTCAGATTAGTATGTGATGGAGAGGGAGAGTTTCCATTGTCAGTGATTTTCAGTGTTTAAAGCAATCCACATTCCTCGCTGACAAGATTGACTCAGACACACGAACACACCCACAGAGGCCATACAAGTCGAACAGATACTGTATGTGACCTTATTTTTTTATTCCTCATTTGAAAACAGATGGTCCACAACTCAAGCTGGAAATGTGGATAGAGTTGAAAAGAAAAGTGAGACAAAAGGAAAGAGAGACTGCTGGCACACCACTCTTGACAGCAAACCAGCGTTTAACAGCAGAGTGGTTTTCCAGACTGAGTTGCTCTTTTGCTGCCCCATCTTTAAAAACCACAAAACAAATGAAAAATGGCCCACAGCACAGAAAAGCTTATGATTACAACCTATGCAAGGACAGATGCCACAGCTTGCATTCGTGTTTGCAATTTCGTTCACATCAGGATGAAGGCTGCGCACAGTGGCAACTGGATATTGCATTTAGATTATGGGGATGAAACTTAACTGTTGCAAATTTGCCCAGCAGACAATCCAGATCTAAAAGGTGGTGCTTAAAAGGCTCAAGTGTTGCACCGTTAGAAAATGTGCTTAGTTTTTGTCTACTCTCTGAATATTCTGAGCCATTTCTTTCTTTGTTAAAACACTAGCTCTCCCTTTTTGTCTTCACCTCCTGTGCTCTTCTCTCTGAAAAAGCCTACTGTATTATTATGCTGTGATGGTAGAGCTCTGTGTATGGCTGGCTGGGCTGCATGTAAAGTATAGGTCACTTGTCCCAGAATTCCTGTGGCCGGGGCCTGGATCCCTGCGACACTTTGTTCTCCTCACTGGGTGCCGTGGTTTTCCTGACCTCTTCCTCCATCTCCTCTTCCACATCTCTGACCATGCACCAGTTCGTACACTCAAACACAAACACTCATAAACACACATAAGGTTGGAATGGGTTGCCAAGGCTAAATCAGTGTGTATGGGATGTGTCATTTTGTCCAAACTGCTAAATAAAGACATTTCTGTTGTTTCTTACAGAAGAGATAACCACTTTCCACTTGAGGCTTAAAAAAATGATCCTAAAATTATTAAAAGAATGGCTCAACAGAGTTCATCAAGATTTAACATTTTGCCTAAAATGTAGAGATCAGTGAGTTAAATTAAGCACTGAGACAAGTCACCCTCTTAAAATGATAGATCACATGTTCATCTTAATGCAGAAGCTACACCATCAGTCAAACCGCTCCAGTTTTGCAAAGAGAACTCCTATTCCCATCAAAAAAAAAAAACAAAGCCCAGACTTCACAGCTTAACTTTTATGCCATTACCAAAGGGTTTCCATTAAAGCAACACAGGGAGATTTAATAGCCGTGTAGAACACACCCTCCCCCATGCTCTTCAAAGAGCCTGATCTTCTGCAGCTCTGACTCTGACAAAAAACTTCTTAAAAACTCATCGTCTAAGTTACGTAAGGGCATCGTTAACTGTCGGCCCACTGTGATCGCCAGCAGGCTTGGTGTTGTTTTAACGTGGAGGTAATTACCCCCCCTTCCCCATTTTTTTCCCCTTGGTTTTGCTTTTCTGGGAGAATTTGATTAAATGAGTGTAAAGTATACTAGCCACTAAGTGTTTCCCTGGCCTGTCCCGAGCCTTGAGTGTGAAGAGTTAGCGGTTCCTTCTGGAGCCACCTCCATCCCAGCTTCATCCAGCATGATGTGTTTTGTTATGTTATTACTCCTATTACCCAAACCGAGTGTTTTAGGAAAGAGAGAGCCTTTGGAGGGTGAGCTGTTAACATATTGTGTTACAAAATGGTCCAGGGATCACTTCTCGCTGTCCAAGAAGTATTTATATGGTTGAGTAATGTGTGTAGATAAAGTGGAGCAGCAAAAGAGGAGGTGGAGGTGGTGGTGGGGCTCTGTATTGGGATAAGTGTGTTAGACAGAATGGGGGATTTTCAAATAGATAAGGAAAGCTCCACCACTGAAGTGCTAAAAAGGGATGCAGTGTTACCTATGGATGGGAGTATTTCTGACACAATGCTGAATAATGCTGACGGATTTGGCAATAGAAATGTTTTTGTCTTATTCCTGCATAAAAATCGGGGCAGTGGGACAAGGCGTGATTAACCCCACCCCCCACCACCACCCCCTCCAGTCAGTCAAGCCTCAATCTGAGATTTACCGAATCTCACATTTGTCCTGGGGTTTAGTAGCTGATGAGGTTTTGTTCAGACTACAGAGCTAACCTTGAAAATATTGCACTAGACTGCTTGTGTTATTTTTCCTTTGTGATTAGTTATTCTTGGCCTTGCTTGTAGCCAATCAGGTGGTGCTGGTCTTTCGGTTGGTCTGTCCAACACTTTGGTTGAAATGGAAATATCTCATCAACTATTGGATGGACTGGCAAAAGATTTGTCCAGACATTCATGATTCCAGGGCAGTGAATCCCTTTGACTCTAGCTTTTACTTCCACTATGAGGTTTGCATTTGTTTTGGGTTTTTTTTTTTTTTTTTTGAGTGAAATGTAACAACAACAAATGCACAGATTGCCATGAAATTTGAGAAACACATTAATCCTCCTCCTTATGGTGAATTGTAATGACTGTCATCACTTCAAAATGTCTGCTTGTCTACTTGTTTGGTTGCTCAGCTGTACTTTGTGTTTAGTTCTGATCAGTGGATGTTAGCGTGCTAACATGCTGAACTAAGAACATGGTAAACATTACACCGACTAAACATCAGCATGTTGCTGTTACCATCTGTCATGCTAGATATAACATTTTACATATTAAAAGTCAAGGTTTTTTCCTGAGCTGTCAACCTCATTAAGACTCTTCCTCCTCTCCTTTCTTTCTTGTCTAAATATCATATTTGTTTCTGTCTGAGAAAAATATGGTTAGAACAGCAATTTATTCAGCCTTAATGACTAAAATGTCAATAAGGATGTGTCCGCTAAGTGTGTGTTTTGCTTTGCAGATTAGCAATTTGGCACAGGTGGATTAATGTCGGTGTGGGGAGGAGGTGAGGGGGAAATTGGAGTAGATCCCAATGTCACCTCCTTTGCTAATAGGGCAAGCTCTTGGGATTGCTTAAAGAATTAAAGAGACGTTAGAATAGCACTGCAATGTTCATAGGCATGTTCATGGAGCTTCTTCGATTCTCCTTTGTAACACTTTGGCCTGTGCAGTGCCCCCCCTTAAACCCCCATTCCCTGTGGACACACCCACCGTTGAACTGTGTGTGCATGCTGCCGCAGAGAAGAGTAAATATAGCACGGTTATATTTATGCTGTGAGTCCATCCGACAGTCCGTCTCTCTGTTTCCGAGTGAAAGGGAGGGACAGACAGAGAGCAGCAGCAGGTCTTGTGATCTGTGGTCTCTGCTGGTCAGTGAGTGTCGTCATACGGCTCGGCTGGGGAGCGTTTGGCGGCACACCATAGACTGGGTGAGGTTAAACCCACCGATACCATTGAGGTGTTAAATGCTAATTCAACTCATGACTCTGATCTCATTCATCTATTCATACAACAGCAGCATTAACACTGTGTTGCAAGGCTCATAGATGGTTGTTGCAACATAATGATGTGTGTTATTTTTCATTGGCTCTAGTCTGTGGGATGGCAGCTTGCACCTGCTATCAACTTGTGACTGTACTCATAAACATCATTGCCAGTGGTGTGCAGATACATTACTGTGCACCTGGTCTCAACCTCAGCAGGGTTTCTCATTACACAGCAGAGTTGGTCAATTCTGACATGGGCTGCTCTGCAGTGTTACCTTAGATCATACAATCACAGATGGTGTGGCTGCAGGATTGGGCTGTTCTCAAGAAGTGAGCACACAATTTGTCTGTCATGTGCATAAATGTACATGTTAATTGTGTATATAAGGGTGAGTGTGACTGCTCTTTTCAATAATATAAAGAAACTTAAATGTCCCTGCTTTCCCCTCCGGATTTAGTTTCATGTTCTGCAGCCTTTATGGCAATGTCTCTACTATTTAATTCGCTTAACAGTGTTGTAAGACTGGAAGCAGAACCACTCCACACATGGCTCTCTTCCCCTTTCATGGACCACTGTACACACCTGTGTTCAAACCCCTGCGCCATGAACTGGCTTCTTTTTATGGGCTCAAATTGTTTTAAAAAAGGGTGTGAAATGTGTAAAGGCATTAAAAAAGTCAGCCCAGAGACCAATGTCATTCCTGTGGGTAGTTCAAATGTATGTACATCACTGCCAGGGAAATTTCACATGCCACCCCATATGTCCAGGTTCTCAATCAAATTTTCCATCCCTAATGGTAAAAATGTGAAGTTGAGGTGGGGACCACTTTAGCTGTAGTATTTCTCTCTCAGTTAAGTTAAATCTAATCCAGCATTTTACTTCAGGTTCATTTCATTCATTCAAACTGTCTTATTAAAAAGATTTCTTCCTTTCTTTCTCCAGCTTGATGACTGTGCACTTCAGCTCTCCCACAATGGCACCTATCTGGATCTGGAGTCCTCTCTGGCAGAGCAAAGGGACGAGCTGGAGGGTTTTCAGCAGGACGACACAGGGTGAGAGTGACTCACATTTATCCCCTTAGGCCACAAACACACTCTCTAACTCACATTCACGTTCACGCTTCCGTGTTGAAATATCTGTAATCATCTGAGACAAAGTGATAGGTCCCTTTGCCTTTTTCTTCCCTCCTTCACACACACACACACACACACACACACACACACACACACAGACACACACACATGCTGAGTTTCTCCATTCTTATAAAATGGGAGGAATCACAAGCTGCTGGATATGGATTTCTTGGAAGCGCAAGTTCACGGAAAGTATGAAACGCTCTGGAAAGCGAGACAGATGTGCCCTCACTTCCACAGCAATAGCGCCTCTCTCACTGTACTTTTATAATAATCGTTATTGTGGTCTTCTTTGTGACAAGATTTTACAGTTCACAAACCTGTCAACTCTGGCTGCTGGAGGAAACCGCATGACCACTTTGTTAGAGTACTGCTGTGAAGCATTTTCAGTCATCTGAATATTCTCTTTGGGGTTGCAGGCGAAATGGAAAATGGAAATCTGCTTCAGGACTTATAATTTGATCAACAATAGCCACACTAATAAATACTTGGTATTTGCTGTGTGAAATACCATACTCAGTGTTGGCAGGTGTATGATACCTCACATTTGTATGATAATTGGGTCCTTTGTGTGATCAACAATTCTGAAAACCTTTCAACGACCAAAGGCATGTTACAGTTTGATTTCCATAATATTTAAATGATATGTTACTGATTTCCAGTCTGATGTTTTTCATATGTTAACAGTACTGTATGACGCCCTAACCCTGGATGTGCTATAAATGAGTCAGTGAAATCAGTTTGATGTTCTGCCCCTGCAGCAGCATGTCTGCCCTTAACCCCTGAAGGTTATTTTGATTTCTAAAAAATCTTTTTCTTTTTTTTTTAATCTATTGTTAGTGGAAGTGATATTTTTCAGCATACGGTGTCAGCGTACAGGTGGCCTGCCTCCCCTGTGAAACACTTTGGGAAAACTTGAAGCTAATGTTGCCAAAAAATGCTAGAAAAAATGCTTGTCTTTTGTATGGCTAGTGACACCAATTCTAGGTAGGTTAGCACAATTAGTGTAAACGGCTAGTGAAGTTAGAAAACTATACCTATGTAACTAACAGACAAAATAAAATCTTAAACAAACCCCACGCTTTTGCTAAACTTATTAACTAGCTTAGCTACAACTACTTTGTTAGTTTAAAACTGAGCCACTGTTGCTCAGTTGGACTTACCAGGTGTTGTAACTTAAGCCTGAGCTACTTGGATAAATCGTGTTATATTCTGCTGTTGAGGGTCAGTCATGACTTGAGAAGTGCTTTTTTCTCAGATGTTGCCTCCACCACTATTGTGTAACCCAAAATCTCTCCATATACTCAAAACATTGTTACGTAGACCTCTGAGAAATACACTGAGAAGGCAGCATTTGAGTGGTTGCAGTTGCAAGAGTGTGTGACAGTGTGCGTTTGTGGAAAGTTGTGGTATGTTAATCTGTTTGGGGGCTGGGGGAGGCAGCATGATAACTGATGGCAGACACCCCACAGAGCCTGGCTGTTCTCTGCGTCTGTTTGTATGTGTCTTGTTTCCATGTGTACATGTATTTGTTGGTTTGTGTATGAGTGTGTCTTTGTTGTGCGCCCGGTGACGCATTTGACAGATGATGGATAGGTGGATGGGGGCTGTGAGTGTGTGTGTTTCTGCAGTAGCTGAGAGCTTGGGGAACTGGTTGGGTTGGACAGGCCTGTCTGTCTTTCTATTAAACTTTTTTTTACCAAGGTCATACTGTACTGACAGTAGGAAATGAATCACACACTGGAGTGGGTTTGACCTTTTCTTGGCAAAATATCACAAAGGCTGAGGATGGATGCTTCTACTAATAAGCCTGCCCTGTCCTCCCTCTGTTAGATTTGGATGAATGCTGTTTATATAGTGTCAAAAATGAATAAACCAGTCACACTCAATACCTCAGCCTCACACCGCATCTTTTACTTCTGCTTTAAAATCATGCAGCTTTTGACAGCTGCTGTCACAACTTTAAGGCATGCTGGATGTCAGAAACAAAGCACTATGTCGTGTGAGTGAATTGTGAGAGTAACTGTTGTAGATGTTTCCAGTTGTTGTGGTATTGTGTGTATAATAGCTGTCATTCAGTCACATTAACTGTCGTTGCCTACAGAAGCTATAGACTCTCTAATCTCACAATAATAACAACAATTTTGCCTTGGATTGGTTTATGGTCACTGGTCACATGTGATATATATAAATATATATTTCAGGAATACCAATAAGGCCTACCTTCTCTAGGTTCTACTGGCAAGCTGCAACTGAAAAACTAAAACTGTCTTTTCACTGAAAAATTGGGAATAGGTTTATAAAAAGCACATTGGTGTAAAGTAAGAATTAATGTTCCCACACATCAAAAATGTGTTGAGATTCCAGCTGCTCACCACAGTTGACAGTGAACAAAGTCCTCTGGTGACAGGACGCCTAAGAATATGCTTCTGCTGACAGGAAGTTTAAGAGAAAAATAGGATGATAAGTGATTTAGGTATATAAGGAGACATATAAAATTTTGGACTTTTTTTTTTAATCCCCATTGATATAAATAAAAAATGTTGAATCCTCTTTAATACTCTCGCACCTAGTTTTCTCAGACTGTTCTCTGACTGTCAGCCTTTCTGCTTCTCTGCTTTAACTGTTAACTGTCTGCTCTCACACAACAGATTATCAGAGGTGTAGGAAAGATGAACTTGTTCTATCAGCATCTAGACAGATCGTGTTAACATTTTGCTCTATTTCCGAGCAATGCTGATAACAGAGCTTAACAGTATGATAGGAGACCAGCTGCTCTCTTGTTTGGGTGTATGCTCTTCTTACTTCATGTTATGCGTAACAAGTGTCTTCCAGCTGTATGTGATCAGAGCAGCTTGGGTTGGATGCTATCAACATGTTAGTGATGGATGTCAGCGATTAGGTCTGACCGATTGGAGTATGAGGGCTTAGGTTAGAGGAGAGAGTTTGACTTGTTCTCAAAATACCATCATGCCTTACTTTTATGTTGGTGCGTACTTATTTTGTTTTCACACTGGAAATATGCTGTGTATGAATGTGTGCTCATTGGCACAACGATGTGTGGTGGTCTATGGATGTGTATACGTGTGTTGTGTCTGCTCCTGCAGTTCTGCTGTCTGTCCTCAAGGCTCAGATGTGTATCACTATAGGGGTACTAATCTAATGCAGGCCACCGTTTGTCCTCCCTATTCCCATCATGCCAACAGGTTTGCACTATAAGAACTGCCTATTATAACAAATCCTCACCTTGTTTTGTGTCTAAAAATCAGATTTTTCTTGACACAAACAACAAAAATACTTAAAGCAAGACCAGATGATTGACTTCACTTGATTGAAATGAAACATAAGTCACCTGTTTGCTTACATCTCCATCACTCCACTCTTTCTTTTTTAGGTCCAGAGGGAAGAAGCACAGTGTTATTTTACGGACCCAGTTGACCGTCCGTGTACACGCCTGTATCGGTGAGTGCTGTGTGAAATGTTTGTATAAGTGCTTAACACGTGTGTCTCTCTTGACACACATGCACAGTTAGACTCATCAGCAAGAATGAAAATACACTGTACTACACGTTTAGAGGGCTGTCCGGGGTTTCACATGTGGTACATGCTGGGGCTAGACGTGAGGCCTCCAACTCAGAGGCAGGTTTTACTGGTGTGTGGAATTTTTCCAAATTCAGCATAGTTTAGAGATCATGTCAGTGGTTGAACTAAACATGTGTGGTGGGAGAGTTTACATGTTGACGTGTATGTGGCTTGTGTATGTGATTTATATGTGTGTGTTATCACAGCTCAGCTTTTTCCTTCTGTTCCTGGTGTAGTCTTGACTCTTCTCAGTTTGTAATGTTGAGAAGGATGTGGAAAGAAACAGAGGGAGAGAAAAAAAATAAGATAAGATATGTCATGATAAGGAGTTGAATAAAATCTTTATAATTGATGTAGGGGATGATAGAAGATGTATTTTAGAGGGTGACTTGCTGTGAATCATCACAGAGCCATCAAGTCCCTTTTAAATATGACACTACAGCATGTTTTTATCTCTATCATAAACCCACATTGGATTAACAATTTTACAACAACAACAAAATCATACATGTATGCTCAGTAGATCATTACCCCCCAAGTCAATATTAACCTGAAGATGATGTAAAGTTTTTACAATGTTGTATTCAGTAAAGCTCTAGAGATGGAAACACAGGTCCAGACTCAAATATCTCAGCAACTATTGGATGGATGAATGAAATTTGTTCCAAACATTCATGTCTCCCTCAGGATCAATTGTAATGACTTCATGATACCTTAACTTTTCATGTTGCACCGGCATCAGGGCAAAGTTTCATTTTGGTTTATGACTTGCCAACCTGGCCTATCCCATAATATGCACTAGTGTAGGTCTAGATTAATGATCTTAAAAAATATAATACTCCTGAGGACACATGGATGATTTTGGCCTCTGTGGTCTTGTTACTTTAAAGTAAGTTGGCCTAAAGCCTAGTTGTATAACCAGCAATGCATTTCTGTCACTTTCTTTCTTGTCTTGTGGTCTTGTCTCATGGGGGTCTTTGTTGACCAATTCTGTCTTTGCCTCAGTCTCTCCACATCCATTCAAATCATCCCACTCAATTCTTACTCTTTCCTCTGGGTCTGTGCTCCTCACTCCTTTCTTCCATGTCTTTCCTGCATGGTCAACATTCTCCAGTGATAGCAGTGCTAATTCTGGATCCTGGAGTCAGTGACTCTGATTGGTGAATAACATGATGAGGTGAAAGGTCAGTCAGAGTGGGGCTGAGGAGAGGAAAGCATGAACATACAGAAACATATATATATGTGTGTGTGTGTGTGTGTGTGTGTGTGTGTGTGTGTGTGTGTGTGTGTGTGTGTGTGTGTGTGTGTATACATATATATATATTACAAAGGTGACAGTGCGACAATAAAAAGAAAAATAAATATGTTAAAAATGTAAAAAATAATAAAACAAGTTGATTTGCTCTGATAAAAATCAAAAGGATCTCATTCCTCTTTTTTATTACATTGCTTTATTACTCAGTCTAATCAATATGGCATATGGTATGGCATGAACACATCGTTTCTCTCATCACACTTTAACGGGTCTGAGCGTGAGCTGGTGTAAGATAAATGTTTCTCTCACACCCGCAGACACACGCATTCACACACACACACACACACACACAAGCTCTTATGAGGGATCTTCCCATGGTTCATCATAATTTGAAGAAAGCCAGTGCTGGTTATATTTGCTTTGAAAATCATAGTCATGAAAATCAAAATCAACATTAGTCTTTATTGGAGAAAATCATCACCATGTCAGATACGTTTCCTTTTAAACGGCATGAGTGAATTTTGCTCAGTGCCAAAGCAAAATGATAGAGTCTGCTCACTATGTTGACCACAATCCAGATTTCATTCAGCATAGCATAGACGCTGGGCAGCAACCAGATCCTGACTGGACTTGATATTCTGGAGAGACAGGTTGTAATTCAGCTGCATTCAACAGACGTATAATCAGATAGCTAGAGTGGGCTAAAGATCCATTCACTTGAGAGATCTACTGACCACTCTCCAACCCCCTCTGCTTCAATGAGTCGGTTCATCCGTCCACTCATCTAACCGTTTAACGCGCTGTAATCCTCCGGGGCCTTGACCTTCAAATCTCCTGAGTAGTGGTCAGTATAATATCCACTAAATGAAAAGTCTGTCACAACCAAGGGTACAGATTGCTGTAGAATCAAGTATCTGTGACTCACAAGTAGTTATTCAATGTCGTAGGATTGCGTGTTTGAGTTGAGAGAATGGATTACTGATCATGTCACATAATGCTCCATGGTTAGTTTTCATGATTAAAATGCAGGGGAGGATCAATTTCTTGTCCATTTTCTAATCTTACTGGCTTCATCAGCTGTCAGCTTTGATCAGTAATGATCAGGATTTGATTGTATTAAGGTCAGACATTAGGGGGACCTTCGAGCTTCTTCAGTCATCCATTGATCTTCTTTCTAGGGCACAAGGTTGAGAAAATGAGTATGAGAAACTTAGCTCTCCTTGGCATTTCTTGGCACCACTGCCAAAAGCTCATATTACATGCAGGCTTGCCAACCTGGGATTAAGGATGCGCTGTGATGTGTGTGTGTGTGTGTGTGTGAGCAAGTGAAGGTGTGAGTTTTTCTGTTGTATATGAAAAAGAAGACAGATTGGCATGGTCAGCAAAGCAGAGGCCTTGTCTGCTGGTGTAAGCAGGCATGTTTATGCATAGAAGAGGTGGCTCTTTAATGATCCAGCTCTTATTAGCACTCACTACATGACGCCCACCGGGAGATTTCGGTCAGTTTTACAAGAATTTATCTTTTTTTTTCAAGCGCTGGTGGCTTAAATGCCCTTAGGTTCAGGTTGAATAAGGTTTGGCCTGAGCATTAACATTTTCATTTGTTCTTTTGTCTACTCGCGTGCTCTCTCCCATATTAACACCCATGCTCTCAGCTGATCCCGTGGTCTGAAGTCCTGTCTGAGTGCCAATCAGAGCCTCTTGTTTAAGGTTTAATTTTAGCTGTCTCTGTCGCAGCAGAGTTGTTGTGGACCATGGCTGATGGGTGCAGAGAGGTGGTTCGGGGATGGGGGTGAAGTGCAGGTGTTATCTTTAGAAATTGATGACAGCACAGAAACATTTGAGGAAGGCAGCACAGTGTTGAATCCCTACTCACCAAATGTGAGAGTTACAGGAAGCAAGAGGTGAGAAAAAGGGTTGATTGAGGAAGCCAGAGGAGAACTAGAGGGAATAATGTTGACAGGGTAGATATGAAATGACGGGTAGATGAAAATGTTAACTTTGGCCATAACACTATCTGATGTAGTTGTTTTTTAAAAACTACACCAAGCAAAAGTTTTACGTAACAAGACTAGAAGTTTTGAGCCAGACTGAAAGAATCAGTGGCACCCTGAAGGCATCAGTACTGCTTACATGACACAGTATGAAGTGTCAAAACAATTAATCTGTTAGGGATGTGATTTTTTTTCCTCTTTTATTATGTGGCTATACTAACACTACACTAAGTATTACTGCTGTAAACAGAACTATTGTGTTATCTGCATATTTGATGGCCATTCAACAATTGTTTAATGACAGGTGGCAAAGCTATAGAAAAGTGTCCAAGGTGGGAAAGGGTTTGTCCTCTTGGGAGCATGAATGTGGATCGGAGCTAATAGTGCTGTAGAGGAAAGGTCAAAGGGTCACCTAAACAGCAGGAATCATCATAAGAGCCATAAGAGCCCAACAGATCAGGTGGATGGTAATACTAATATGAAGAAGATATGAAGAATACACTAACATGTGAGAACATACTAACAAAGACAGATGTAACATGACCATTCCCAATGTCTTTGTTCATTTAAGGAATTGTGGAAAACGTGTCTATTCAGTGGGACATTTAACAGTTGAAAAATAAACGTTTTGGTGCTTTGCTTTGGACACATTCACCTATTTACACATTCAGGAAATACAAAGCAAAATTAATGTGCAATCATGTTTTTGGCTAAAGTGGTGAGAGTCAACCAAAAGTTGTGGGAAGGAAAAACAAAACCATTGAGCTATAAGTTGTTCTGTAGATATGAAGGATGACGACAGTCTCTGTGGGCACACAAGAACGACCCCTTGCACATACAAGTATAGTCATATGGACCATTGTTAATATAAATTTTGATTGCAGCTGTGTGTTTTTGTTGGTTTGTTTTTTATGGCCTTCACTAAGTGGTTTATCTGCTCTACACATAACATAAAAAAAATACAAGATAAAACTAACTTAAAAATTCAATCTTTTATGATAACTGTTAAAACCACATACAAAGCTCCACTTGCTGAGCACAGACTGTAATTTTCTCATTTGTACCCTGTTTAAACTGTACATTACTTACCCGATTGTTTTCAGAATCCCAAAGCTTCCCATGCTGCCCCATTTCCCAGCCTCTCCTGAACCGAAGGGATATGCTGTAATTAAATACAGTTTAAGTGATCAAATATAGAGAGGCTATGCTATCTGACAGGTAAAGCTCCCTGTAATGAGTGGTGCAGCAGGTGAAACAAAAGAACCGGAGTGCAGAACAAAAGACCTTGCATGTGTTTTGGAGCCTGTTCAATCTCTCGGCACTGAGCTCTGGAATTTTGCCTTTTTTTAAAAAAAAAAAAAAAAATTGGCTTCTATATTCTCCTGGATTTCTGTGCCCCAATTATCCATCTCTAATCACCCCCTGCAGTATTGTAAAAGAGAGGCGGGGCTGGAGGTTGGGGTAGAGTAAAGGTCGACTTTCTTTGATTTTTTTTTTTTTTTTTTCTGGTGGTGTTGTTATATAACAAACTAGCTTCTTCTTGAAAGTGTCGTTGCATCTGTCTGCCTGTTTATCCTCATCTTCCACTTTCAGCACAGGATTCATGCTTCCCAAAATAGGCCTGTCCACACACTTTTTCTTTTCTCTCACTTCACTTCACAAAGGTTTATACTAACTGTATTTACACACTGTAGAGAGATATTTTAAGGATTTGATGAAATCAGTGAGAGCTGCTCAAATCAAAATCTCTGTAAATACGAGCTTACTGACATGGTGGTCTCCAGTGAAACAGCAGTAGTCACTACCTGATGCTGCTTTACCAGTGGGGGTGCAGTGATGTAGTGACAGCAGTTTGGCCTTAAGATGCTCCAGAAAGCGATGACTACAGCTGGTTCTAACAGCGATTTACTGTGCTGATGTCCTCCCGCTGTGGGAGATAAGGCCTGGTAATGGCATCGTGTGACAGGGAGATAATACTTAATGGGTAATGGGTAAGCTGGGAGGGGGCAGTGGTATACAGTTGGACATCTGTTGCTGTGCAGTTGTAAAACTCCAGACCTCCAGACACATTACATGGTTTTGCTGTTATCTGTACTACCTTTAGCCAACAGACTCTAACTACTTTTCAGTCTGGTATAATTTCCTCTTCATCCTTATTTGACTTTGCTCTATTTGGTCCATTTGTGCTGATTTCTAACTGATTCCATTCAAACACACTCTGCTCCTGTTGTTTAACCCCTGCATTTATTCTTTTCCTGGCTTGCATGCATTACCCTCTAAATCTATATTTACTCCGCTCAGCTTCACTCACTCTTTGTGACTCTTTGTTCTCATGGACACCTGTGGCTTTGGCTTGGAGCTGTTCTTTACGATCTCTCTATTTGCAGTCAGCAAGGATAACAAGTTTTCAACCTGTCACTCACCTTTTTTTTTTTTTCACAGCCACAAAATCTCCCGTGCATGTGTGTTTATGTTTACGTGTCTACATTTGGTTTTCACTCCCACAGCATAACCAGCAGTAAGTCAGCAGTTATGGATTCAGAATAGATGGCACCCTTCTCACTTTTCATCTGTGTTTCACAGAGAGAAAGAAGGAATGCAAAATCATTCAAATAGTTTTCCCTCGACCCTCACCAGCAGCTGAGACCCTGAGGATCGACTGAGAACATTGCGCCCACATGAGTCATGCCTTACTTACTGCCATGGGAGATGGAGAGATGGGCTGATGAGGCATCAGGGATAGAGGTGTAGAGCAGTAGAAATGGTGGAATAACATGTCTGTAACATGCATTGATCCTGCAGCTGTTCTCCAGTTCTACTGCAGAAGTGTTTTTTGAATTGTAACTTACTGTCTAGTGTTTGTTTTTTATGGTTAAATAGTAGATTATGTTTTAAGGAAGGGGACCTTGGGCTAAATACAGTTATCCTGGTTTGTGTTGCTGTAAGCCACAAGCAGATACCAATAACAATGACGCAGATTGGACATTATGCATAGCTGTAGGGATCCGCAATTTCACATTATGTAGTGAAACTACAAGGTGATTACTTCTGGCTTTTATGGTTTTGCTGTGTAATCCTGCTGTATGTTGCAGCTGTGACTGTGATCGGTTGCTGTGGTGTGTTGGGTCCGGTCTATATGTTACAGTCTTGAGCTTTCTGTGGATGTGGCAGGGTTTTCCCTGGGCTCTAGTTATGCTGACAAACACAAGCAGCCCACGTCTTGTGCTTTGGCACAGAATACTGCTGTTTGGGTTTTTTTTTTTCTCCCAAAGCCTCAGTGTGCTTAAGAAATATATCACTACGTTTGTGTGTGTGTGTGTGTGTGTGTGTGTGTGTGTGTGTGTGTATGGCTGTGCACATGTCTCAGTGTTATGTCTGGGCTCGTTCATATCTCCACCCGAATGTGCCTGCACAAACCTCTGGCTGGTCTGTTTTAATCATTTTGAATATGTTACATAATGCAATAAAACATTACAAGTACCACAAGCTAAACATCCAGCACACACTGGAGAATCTGCGGGCTTGGCATTTTATCCAGTCATGGGGTTTTAGAGATGATGGGTTTAGGGAATGTGTGGAGAGAGACGGGGAGAGGGATGATTTCCAGGGAAATGGTAAATCACTTAGGGAAGGAAACACAAGGGAAAAACAAAGCAAGGAGGAAATGCACCTGCCAGACAGAGCAGCAGCCGCAACTGGCAGGTAGCTCCACAAGTTATGTCATAGCTCTGTGTCTGCTGACTTACAGGTGAGGAGAGGAAAGAAAGAGAGACGTGTTATGCCAGTGTGGTACAGTTACAGCTACTGTTTTCTATTCATGACACACAGTACCATTTCACTTGGCTTTTTATGGGCCCACAGTCAGACTAATGTGAGTCCTGCCCTTTCAGTAGTATTATGGCATTTTACATTCACTTCTTTTTTCCATTTTTGACCCAGGTCAAGGTTGCTTAGTAAACTGCCATAGACTTTTATCTGTCATCTCTGTTATCTGTCATCTCTGACACACTACCCTCCCATCCCTCCGTATCCAACACAAACAGAAAATAGTAAACAGACAAATAGAAAGTGAATAAGCTCTGATATTGTGTCTCCTCTATTTTTAAATACAACTGTGCTGTATCAATTTATACAGTAGCTTATGTCACATGTCATTGTGTCTGCTGTATTTGGAACACACACAGGCAGATTCACATGTACAAACAAGAGAGGAGTGTAATATCAGGCAAGTGTAGAATGAGTCAGAGCAAGATTTCACTCAGCTAATCCACTCAGCAAGCAGCACATATCCTCCAATATCCCCTCTGTTTGCTCGTTCTGGCTGCTGTTAGTCCTGCTCTGGTTTCTCCATCTGTTTCTTCTCTGTTTGTCTTTCTCACTCTTTCTATGCTTGTCTTTTCTCTCATTTATACCTCTCTTCCTCTGTCTTATTTGCCTCTTTTTCAATAGATCCAATCCAGGCTATATATTTGGATCAGTGTTTCTTTTTATAAAAAAAAAAAAAAAAAAAAAAAAAAAAAGCCAAATGTGTCAAATGAGTGGTTTAGATATTGAATTGACATCGATTCAGATTATGATTTGACTTGTCAACATTACACAACCTCAGTACTCAGTGTAAGACACGTGTCCTGTGTGCACCTCAGTGTACCTCTAAAAATGCACATTGTCCGCCCCCAAAATATAATTCCATTGTATAAATCAGAGAGAGTCTTCTTCTTTCTGTGTACCTCTAAAATTTGTATCACATTTCATTCCATCTCTCTGCTTGCCTTTAATTTTTCAGTCTTATTTCTGCCATGCTCTACACCGCACATGCCCAGCGAGTCCAGTCAGTTAACAGTGAGACAAGCATCGAGCGAAGCGTGAGAAGTGGAAGAGACCGAACAACAAAGGGCGCGGGGAGAGTGAGGGAAAACACTGAGTGCTTGTTTCACACGTGCAGAGTTGAATGTGCGATTGAGCAGCACAATATTTCCCACAATCAGCTTTTATTTCTGGCTGCACGCTACAGAAAATCAGATCACACGTTATAAAAATTCACTATCAGAGGTAAAATACAAGAGCAGAGCTCTGAAGAAAAGCACAGAAGAAAATGTCAGCGCCATCCAATGGTTGGACAAAAGTTAAAATAAAAGAAAGTGCTAAATAGTAATTGAAAACAAACAAGATTGTGAGCAAGTCTGGTAGCAGTTGAAGGAATGGTTTGACTTTTGGAAATACACCTTTTTGCTGTCTTGACGAGAGTTAGCAGGGAAGATGAATGCTGCTGTCAGTATGCTGAAGTATGCTGAATGCGAAATCTACAGCCAGGAGCCAGTTAGCTTAGCTTAGCATAGACACTGGAATAAGTATAAACAGCTATCCTGACTCTATTGTAAAGTAAAATAATCAACCTTGTTTAGTTTGTACAAAATCCAAAGTGTAAACATGACTCATCGTGGTTTTAATGGAAGTTAAGGACTGGACTGTTTCTCGGTTGTGAGCAGTGTTGTCTTGCAGCCAGCGTCTGCTGGTGGCAGTGACGTCAGGAAATATAAATCAAATCTGTTTACGCAGTATAATAACGTAGACTATATTTCCAATATATTGAAATATTGATGTTAGTCTATAATGTGTCGTCACTGTCCTTGTAGATACAGTGTAGTAACAAAAGACGTCTGTGTGTGTTTATGTGTGAGAATATAGAGCAGAACTGGACTCAGGCCTGTCATCGCTGTGCTCATAAGAAAAGCCGGGTATATTTGTGTTTGTGTTGTGGGTGACTATTCCTGTGAGTGTGCGTGTGTGTATGTGTTTGTGGACTCATTCAGAGGTGCCAGGGGCATGTGAAGGGCACAGGGTGTTCTGGTCTCAGTGTGTGTGTGTGTGTGCGCGTGTGTGTGTGTGTGCGCGTGTGTGTATTTTTATGTGTTTGCTTGTGTTTATGTGGCAGTGGGTTCCCCTCCTGCATCTGAGCTTCTTTCACAGCTGATGTCCTTCAGAGTTCAAGGGTGCAGTCTGGGGATGTTTGGGTGTGTGTGTGTTGTATGTCTTATGTATCATTGTGTTAATTATAAAATATAGCCTTTGTTTTTACAAGGGAGGATTTATGGGAATCATATAAAAGTTTGTTTTCATTTACTCCCAAGAGTTTTTGTTCACAGTAGGTTTGTCTTTAGGCCTCGAGTTGTACTGCATCTGTCTGTGGGACGTGCTTGTGTGTGTATATGTGTGTCACTGCTGATCTTAGTGTAATCTCTGTCTAGGTCTGTCGCCATTCTTTAAATCTCATGAATCCCACAGTGAAACCTTGGAGGTCTCACTCTCCCTTTCTTTTTCTCTTTCTCTCCATCTCTCACACAAACACACATGCGCGAAGTCAAACGCGCGCGCGCGCACACACACACACACATACACACACACACACACATACACACATACACACACACACACACACACACACACACACACACACACACACACACACACACACACACACACACACACAGACTGAGCTCATGGGGCCTCTATCGTCATCTGTACCATCAGCAGCCTCCAGTACTCACACTGTAGGCCAAGACCAACAGACAAAAAATAGACGGTCACAAAATAACTGAGTTGTCCTCAGCAGTCTGGCCTTTGCTGCCTGCCAATTTTTCCTTTTCACTTCACTTGACATGAAACTGAAATCGTGCATTATTGTCCAAACTGTATCAATTTATGACAGATTGATAGATTATTTATTCTTTTAACTACAGATTAATGGAAATGTTGCTGAACAGATGTTTGCACACAAGGAGGGAATACCACCCAACGGTACCTTTGCACATGTGTGGTGATATAAAATGCAAATACTGAGAAATATTACATGCAAAAGGTCATTCATAAGATGTCATTTAATTTTACTGTGAGTGGTCTGAAAAAAATATCACAAATATGCCAACGGAGTGAAATTGCAAGTAGAGGAATTCCTGTCACTGGGGAAAATTGCGTTGGAAATGACGGAAATTGTCTTCGCCGGTTGATTTATTTTGACTCATTTACCTCCCAAACACACAGTGCACTGCATGACCAGTACAAAGATTGAATCCAGTATCTAGGGTTGTTACAGTATGCTTGATACCCAAGCCACCTATATTTAGCGTGATACCAGCACATGGAGGGAAAGACTTCCTGGGATTAAACCAAGCTCTCCAGCGTGCCATTACACCTCATGCTCCTCTCACTTCTTTATTTTAGATCCCACTGAAGACCCACTTTGAAAGCCAACTGACTGATTGGCCCAGACAGCCGTGGGGGGCTTTTTTAGAGGGTTGCAATGAAATCCTCTAGAAACACGAGTCAGCGGTTATAACCGGGCTTAAATACAGGACCACCAGCTGTGACCTGCCCCTCTCTTGTGCCTGACCCACAGACAGTTGTACCATCCTGAAAAATATTTCCCTTGGTTGACCTCAGTGTGTTCTTATCTGCAAATATCCTGTGACCTAATAAAGATTTGTCACTAATAATTCCCTCTAATCAAAGCACATAGAGAGCAACAGGTTTACACACTTAGAGTAGAGAGCTTGAGGCTTTTTGTTTGTAGTGTTGATGATTTTGTTTGGGTGTACCTGCGTGTGTTTCCCTTGTACCAAAACTAATTTATCTGCATTGTTTGTGTTGACATCAGCATGAAATCTGCAGACGGCTGTCAGCATTAGCTCCCAAGTGGGAACAGACTAAATAAAGTAATATCCACTCGCTGTTCACTCGACTTCAACAGCTTCACATCTCGTAGCCAGAGATAATATCTCCTCAGCAAACACAAACTCAACTCAGCGTGCAGTTGTTTTTCAATCATCAGTCACCTAGATGTCATCTCTAGATTCTAGCTATGAGATAAGAAAGCCAGTCAGTGAGTCAGTGTCAGTGTCAGAGTCAGTTTCCTGTCCTGAGTCACAACAGTGCAGCAAACTGCCACAGCTACATAGACTGTAATAACATCCGTATATTTGATTATGGGACTGTTGTGACTCAGGGCAACTCATAAAGTCACATAAAATAATGTTTTCGTGCAAGTTGTAATTACTTGATTTCCACAAAATAGACATTTCACACATCGTTAGTCTGAATTGAAGTACAACTAACCACTTACTACAATAATAGATTCATCTCAGGAGTTTAAAGATACAATATGCAAGTTCTGGAAATCAAGCCGGTGCTAACAAATCACTTTGCTCCTCTCAACTCTCCCACTAACTATGGATAACTAAATCAACTAATGAAGAAATTAGGACCTTTGAAGCCTGCGAATGAGCCATAATGTTTTTCAAGAGTAAGAGTAGAACACCAGAAGTTAACACTATGATTGACAACCGTGAGCTCCCACCCCTGACTTTGGCCCTCTCTGATTGGTTGGTGATGAACACACACACACACACACACACACACACACACACACACACACACACACACACATATATATATATATATATATATATATATATATATATATATATATATATATACACAATGAGATGAAAGATGCTCATGTAGAGCTGAGAGAAACTGCAGAGTTGGGTGAAGGGTAGTGTTTACCTTACCACACTCACCACAAGTATTCCTGTGATAAAAATATTCCTTCTAGCCCCTTAAAGGACACAGAATAGTTATCAATAGAAAGCTAATGTCTAAATGACTATTGATAATTTGAGACGCTCATCTGTGGAATGTTAAATGGAAAGATTGCTGCGATTCTTATAGTTTGCATTGTTTTCTTTTTTTTCTTGTCATTTTGCAATTCTCATCTTCACGACCCGTGTTCATTTAACTAGGTCGTCTTTAAGGAACATCTGCTGAGCTGGCTGTCTGAGGATTAAGCACAGCAGAAGTAGTAGAAGATTGTTTCTGCCCTTTGTAAAGGCCAACTAAGCAAAATTAGACTACACTCAACTGAGGACTTACTGGTACAACACAATACAGTGTAACTGTGGTGGATTAGGCCGAACGTAGCCTGAGCTGGCCCTGTGTTTTTCTGTTGGGAGATGTGTAGATGATGCAGTAAATGTTAAGGGATTAGTCAAAGCTGAAGGGTCACAGCACTAATCTCATTATGGCAGCAGGAGAAGGAGGAATCTGACCACTCCTGAACGTCTTAGCAGAGCCTTGGCACTGGGGGAATCCCTGTTTCACTGCAGAGGACACCCCCACACACACACATCTAATCCACATACAGGTTATATTCTGAAACACATGTATATTTGTTTGACCCAATTTTGAGCATTCAAATTAAATTTTTGCTGGAGGGATTTTAGATCTTAATCAAATGCTAAAAGAAGAAATGTTTTATGTTGGGTTCTCACTTGTGGTGCTGAGGATGTTATAAACCCTGTGAAAGCATAAACTATGTTCACATCTTAGAGAGTTTATAGGCTTTGTGTGTTGTTTAACATTATTAAAGTCATATGGAACCAACAGCTTTGTTTCAGTCATATTAAACTGTAGCAGAAAGTTATAAACCGAGGTGACTACATCAGGAACAAGTGGAAATAAGTCTCTCTTCTGGCGGATTTTCCCCACTTGCTTAAAGAAAATTAAGTTTTTAAGATGGAATATGAAGCTAAATGAGTCGTTAAGGCTGACACATTGCAGTGCATGTGAGGTCATGGTGAAACAGTGTGGACAAGAACTGTGAGTCCTCCAAAACAAAACAGTAAAACTCCAAGCGAACCTATAAATGAAATGTGCCTTTCTGTCTTTCCTTCATCTGTGTGTCTGCACTCACCAAACACAGGCACTGGGTTACACATGGGTGCGTGCACATTTTCACACACATGCATGCATGCACATACACACATATGTACAGACTGTAATACAAGCACGCAGACACACACAAGCCACAATGACACATCCCAGTGAGAGTTTCAGCTTTTCTTGTGACAATAATAAAACCTAGTGCCAGGAAAAAAGGAGAGTGACCAGCAAAAGACACGTGGACAGACAAAACCTTGGTTCAAAAGCCATCCTTTTGATCTTTTCCTCCCCTTCCTTTTCACTTATTCCCACATCTCCTGCTCTGTCACTCAGTAGATGGTATCTAATGAAGATGTTATCTTCCTAGTTTGTGTTTTGCAGTTATTTCAGTTTCCCTAGAGAGATGTAGGCACTGAGACAGTTTTGCTAGACCGAGCTTTTTGGCCCAGAGGAGGTTCAAGGTGAAAGTGAATTGTTTGATTTATTTCCAGTTTGAATGCACTATGATTTTAGACACACAGCGTTGGGACAGCTGGAGGCCTATGTGCCAATGGGAAAATGGCCGATTGATTATTTAGCATGTCAAACTCTGTTTACACTGGAGCAGAGGGGTAATTATTTTGACAAGACTTTGTTAGCAGTGATAAGGTGATCACAGAGTTTTTCCATGACGATGTTAATGTTGGCGTGACTGTGAGGGTGTTGGTTCAACTCCGCACTTCAAAAAACATCTTAAGAATTTAAAACTTTACAGAACCCTGACAGAACAAGTGCAGAACAAGGATTTTTACTGTTTAAGCATCAAGAAATGAAGAAAGTTATATATTTATACAAAATTTACATGTAGAAACGGGGATTTTCTTTTAATATCATACACATTATATATATATGGGAGTGAGCAATTAATGGAGGCTGCTTATCGCTCATTGATCTTGGTCTGTCAGTGAATCCATAAGCCTTTTTAAACACAGAAACTGTTATATTGCTGTTAAGGAGGTCCCTCATTGTGCATTGTTCACACTGAATCAAGCAAACCCGGCATAAAGCCACCCTACTGTGTGATCTGATCAGAGAGACAGAATCAGAGGTGTTACATTTAACACAGCGGTGTTGTCGTCCTCTCTTGCCACGCCAGCTCTTCCTCTTACAAGCTTTTACCGTGTGAATACCTCTGCTACTGGCATAAAGGTGGAACAACAAACCCTGCATGTCTTTGTGTGTGCCTTGTATACAGATCAGTGAGGCAGAATAAAGGCATAATGTCCCTTGAACAGGTTGTGGAGGAGGAAACTTACAGTACATTAGCCTGAATGGAAGGAGTCGTACACACTTTCAAGATACTTTTGTTTTGAGTCCATTTCTTGGTAAACAGATGTAATTTATATATTTGGCCTGTGTTATTTGATTGTCTGTGTGAGTGTTTAGGGTGGTACCGCGCTGACCGAAATTTACTTTTAGGTAATTTCACTTAAACAAGGACAGTAACTGCAAATATGAGAGTCTTCTTACATGAAATGAGTGGTACACCAGAATGAATCGAGCCAAGTTCAAGGCTTATCACTGCTGTTGACATGCTCCTGATGCACAGCAGACGTTTTTGTGAAGGTTACCCTGACAGACCCACTCATGGCCTGATCGTTTGAATGAACCATTGACACTCAAGGGCCAGATGGAGTGTTCCCTGCCTCATGAGTGGCCACTTGATTTCCAGGGAAACCTAGAGGCGCAGGAACAAGAAAATCAGTCCAAACTGGCTATTTGAAGAGAGGAGTTAACAGACTTCACAGTTGGAAGTTCATTGTCGTTTGTTATAGAGAAGCAGGTCATGACACCTGCATTCAAATGATCTCACCTGTTCTCTTCCAGAGTAGTGATTATGCCCCAACAACCTCTGTCAAATAGAGAAAGAAATAACAATATTGGGTTCTTAGAGTAGTGTGACAGTAAATGTGAAAATATCAGGTTTGACACAAACATTAGAAAAGTTTGGTTGTTTGTTCCCTCCAACTATTGATCCCTTACAGTAAACTAAACATCAAACTGGATTATTGAAAATTTCTTTCCTTTCCTTTCCTTTCCTTTCCTTTCCTTTCCTTTCCTTCCCTTTCCTTTCCTTTCCTTTCCTTTCCTTTCCTTTCCTTTTCTTTCCTTTCCTTTCCTTTGTGTACTCTCAACACTAATAGTTTGGATGATTTGATGGTGTTCAATGATTTGTTAAATCTCTATTGTAAACTATCACAGATGTATTTCATGAATGCGCTGCTAATCCCACAGATACAGAGAGAGAGAGACAGGCCTGTAATTCTTCGTCTGTGTGGGGAATGATAATGATTTTGACCCTGGCCTTGGGTGAGCCTTGCCCTGGCTTGCTTAGTGACGGTTACCACTGAGCTCAAGACAGCGGGATAGACTGGCCGGCTCCGTGGCCAGGCAAGCCCATGTCTGAGTGCACATCAGGGGGTGTGTTTGCTGTCCTGCCCTGCCCTTACCTCTGTACTCTTTTAACCAGCTGCCTCCCTCCTGATGGACTGAAGGATTTATCATTAACATGCAAACTCGGGATTTACACACACAGGTTCCCAAACCCCCAGCTGACACACTGCTGAATGCACAACTGTTCTTACACACAAATGGACAATATGGACACCCAACTAAACAGACTTTCAGCTTAATGCAGAGCACTTAGGAAAATTATTTCTGTGTCTAATCATCTGTCTGTATATGCAAATACATCACTGTATAATACAAATATTGCTTTGTACAAGGGCTAGACACAATGAAAAGTACACTGGAGGGGAGAGTAAAATCCACCCCTCCCTAAAAGAAAGGATCATTTTACAGGATTCAAAAAGGTACTATTTATTACATTTTGTGTACATACATGCACACACATAAATACACACTGCAAGAGACAGGGGAAAGAGTGAAGCTACAGAATAAGTAGAGTGATGAATATGTAGGAACATATTGTATATGATATGATAAAGTAACACAACATTTAGTAGGAGAGGAATGCGTTAAAAAGGGATTACTATCATGATTCTACTAGGAGATAACAATGTCCCAGATGGTCACAATAATTATTTTAAATCACTTTAGGAATGTCATAGGAGAATATTAATCATATCTCTGTGTTAGAGGATAGAAATAATTAGGCTAAATATCAGTGTGATGGTATAAGAGCTGATGGTTCTGAGCGCTTTCCATGTCGTGACCTGAATACCTCACTGTTGAAGCCCGGCCAGCAGCTCATTAACATTCCAATACAGCTCTAATCACTACTGCAACGTGTGTGTGTGTGTGTGTGTGTGTGTGTGTGTGTGTGTGTGTGTGTGTGTGTGTGTGTGTGCGTGTGTGGGTGGGTGCGTGTATGTGTGCATGTGAGAGAGACCATGCACGTGTTGCTCTGTAAGTGAGGACGCAGTGAAAGTGTGTGATGAAGTGCCTGCCTCAGGTGATCAGAGCAGAGGGGTGTGATGGGTTCCAACTTCTGCACATAGATTATGTGCAAAAGCTGTCTAACATCAGGTGGAAACACATTTTAATACTTTTTATACTTGCCTCTGTCACTCTAAAATGTCTTGTCGATGTTTGTTGTATTATAGAAGAATAACCACTTCTGTGTCTCTCGCTGTCTCTACAGAAAGACTGTATAACTCCAATGGACGTGACTTAAGAAGGGCACTGTTTTCTCTAAAGCAAATTTTTCAGGTAACACACACACACACACACACACACACACACACACACACACACACATCACACACACACACACACACACACACACACACATTTCATATGCAATTACAGTCAGTTTGTTGTTGCAGAATACAGTTGGTTATTGTGGCCACTGTGCGCTCCCATGATGACAGACAGGGATCTCCATCAACGTGGCATTTCTCGTGTGTGTATCTGTGTGATTACATGTAGGTCTGTATGTGTGTATGCGTGTGTGCGCAGAAATGGGGGTGTTTGCATTTGTGTGTGAATCTTTATTTTAAGATGAGAGGAGTCAGCCACTTCAAACACAGAGGGCTTTTTCTGGAGCACACACACACACACACACACACACACACACACACACAAAAGAACTCAAATACACGGTTCAGCAAATAAAACAGTGATGTGAGGACTTTCAAACTGTTCGAACTACAGCAGCCTTCAAGTGCTGTTCTCATGATTACAATTTTTTTACAATGATTACATTCAGTAATGCCCCAGAGCCATGTCAGTATTCCACTAATCCTTTTCTCTAAAAAACAGGTACTGTACCAACAATATATTTTCTTCACCAGTCCCATGCTTATTTTCCAATAAAAGCCCTTGAATGAGCAAAAAGCCACACATGAGATGTCTGAACTTGGAGCTCAACCTGTACCTGAAGGTGGCATTAATTTAGGAGTCCAACTGAGTGTTTGCATCATCCTTTTATTTGTTTTTGTTATAAGAGATGTTCTGTAAAAAGCAACAAATTGTGAAATACATGGTTGTTGATGTTTGGAGTGTGTGTATCAGCTGGCCTGTACTTCTGAAATTCTGCACATTACTGCCACTATGTGGTACAAAAGGAGAACTCAACTTTTAGGAGGAGGTTTGTGGGTTAGGCGTTGTATATAGATATTGCATATTGCATTATCTTATTAACTTATTAATTATTTCAATGACTTCTTCACTTCTTTGTCTCCTTCAGGATGACAAAGATCTGGTCCATGAGTTTGTAATAGCTGAAGGTCTGACATGCCTCATCAAGGTGGGAGCAGAAGCTGACCAGAACTACCAGAACTACATATTAAGAGGTATAGCCTCTCTCTCTCTCTCTTTCACTCTGATAACCATATTCAGATATAATTTTAATGGGAAAAAAACAAAAAACAAAACGTGTATATAGTAATCAACAAGCCAGAAAGCTAAATTAAAAAAAACAAAACAAAAAACAAGATATTATGTTAAACATTTTAGATGTTTTCACTTTGAAGAAAACATTTGGTTTTATATTTTCAGTCCATGCTGTGTGAGTTAATCATAAGAACAACAAACATTTTTCACCATTGGACTTAAGCAATGTAAAGATTGTAATAATATTGATATTAATATTAGTAATATAAAACATAAAAATCTGGATAAATAAAGATAACAGAAAGAAAGGCCTGGGGTCATGTTACAGACACATCCTGACTTCAAATCTTAACAACTTGTAACCAAGGTTATTAGTGTCAGGACTTCCTTCCTGTTCCTGTCTGACTTACTCCTTTGTCTCTGTGTACTGTAATGTGAACTGCATTTCATTCTGCACTGTAATGTGTTTAACAAGCACATATGAAAACACACAACAAAGATCTGTGGAGGAATATTGCATGAAAAATAATAACATAAACAATGATACTAGCAAATCATAATGTGATTATAACAATAGATATAGCTTTGAAAAAAAGAGTCTAGAGTCTTGGTATTTTTGAACTGATGTCATCCTGTCATATATTGAGCCTTTAGCTCTCCTAGTTATTTCTTATTTCTCCACCTGGAGCTCCACACATGCTTTCCATAATTTCCACCAGCAGTAAATACACTTAGTGTCCCCCAGAGAGGCCCTTGCTTTCTTTTTTTTTTTCATTTGAACATACGCATGCAGGCATTTCTCTCCAGTCCACTTCAAACATGTGTCACAGATAATCATCTCATGAGAAGCAAAATTAGTTTTTTTTTTCTTTTTTGCTGTTAATTGTCGAATGACTAGCTATTTGCAGCCATGTGATAAATCTTACAGAGGCACCTCTGAGGAGCCGTGATCGCAGAATAAAACCTCTCACTGAAACTTGCCAACCCGGCTAACAGCCCCCCACCAGTAAAAACACACTGTAGTGGACAGCATTTACTGTTCTTTGTTTATACAATAGCGTATGTGAGTGCTTCACAAGCATGTTTATCAAGTGTAAGAACTATCAGAATGACTGATTATATGTGTATATGTTACAAACTGTCAAATATGCATTAATTTGTTGAAATCTTAAGTGTTCATCAGAAACTAAAGATATAAATATAAGCATGGACAAAATAAACCAATTGTTTTTGAAAATCCATATATTAACAGAGATTTTCTTGAACAACAGGTCTGGGGAAAAAGATGCCTACTTACATAAACTGTAGTTTAATAAGTTTTTTGTAATTCCTTTTAAAGAATACCTTAAGATTGAACAGAGCTGTCCATTCACCATGTTTCACTTGGTGGATCACGTAATAACCTTTCTCCGTTGTCTTCAATGTGAAGGTCTTGACATACTCCTCTTCCTCAGCAACATGCCTATCTGGTGTGGAGTAGATTCTTCTTCCATACACGTTTGTTACACTGTGTGTAAGCTGTAAATGGGTTGTCTGTGTGTCATCCTGTCCCATTCTTGTTAATCCAATATCACAATAATGCCTTGAGGGAATTTCTTCAAATCTTGCACCAACGTTCACTTGGACTCAAAGATACAGAGGAATCTGTACATCAAGGAGGGAGAGACGCTGTGACTTCCTCAAAGTGCATTCAGTCAGATATTTCATAAAGAATACAGTTGCAATTTTGAAAACTATTTGCTCATGTCTCCATTTTCTTCACTTAAAATCTTTCGTGCAGTTATATGTGGCCCAAGAGTTGCACAGGAAACTCTGGTCAGGTTCATTATTTCTCAGGAAATCCCTAAACATACCAGCACCAATAACACAGAGGGAAGATTTACAAGGAGGAAGATTCACAACTCTTTATTCATATACAGTAACAAATTAACAACTGAAAAGCACATTTAATAACCTTTTTCCATCAACATAGACTAATTGTTCTAACAGAAAATCGGGATATCAACAAGTTTGAGGAAAGACATGCACACTTTCAAATTTAAAATTAAAACACAACTAATAACAAAAAGCATAAAGATGAAGACAAAGTATAATGGCAAAGTCAACACAGGCCTAGAATATAGTTCTTGAAAACCCCAAGAGCAACAGAGAATCAGACACTTTCTCAGTCATCAATTATGGTTCTAACAACAGAGAGGAAAGTGTCAACAATACCAATCAAGCCGGCATTATCCTCCTCCTCATCATCCTCATTCTCATCATCATCCTCCTCATCATCATTCTCATCATGATCATCCTCATCATCATAATGATCATCGTATCTCCTTAATCAGGATACCCTAAGGTTGAATAGAGTTCTCCACTGTCTGTCTCTCCTCATCTTCTGATGTTCCTGCATCAACATGAATGAGCCAGTAGTCTGATCTTTGACCTTTGGATCATTGGTTACATTGTCCATCATTATTTCGCTGTTGCTGTGTGTTCACAAATCTTCACAAATGTTGCTTTACTGACTTTAAAGAGGAAAATATAAATGAACGCACATGTAAGAGCATTACTATTTGACGGGCTTATAACCAACAACAGGAAGCTGTAAATCAAAGAGGGAGAGAAGCTGAGACTTCTTCAAAGTGCATTCAGTGAGAGAGGAACCACATCTCAACTACTTTACCTATCAAACTGATAACGTAGCTCTTCCTGTGATAAATAATACAGTTCAATTTAACACCACAGAGACTTGAAAAGTATTTCTTTAACATTTCTATTTTCTGCTCGATTTTGAGCTTTTGTCAGACATAGATAATCTAAATGTGACATCTCAATCTGTTTTAAATCATAATTCTCTGTACGGACATGTGTCCATTTCTTCACTTCAAACAATTTGTATTGCAAAGACTATGATAAATAAGCTTTACCTTTATAGCACCTTTTTGAAAACACAGTTATTAGTTTTAGTAGTATTAGTAGTACTTAAGTTGCACCTGCACCAATAAAACACTAAGAAGGACTTAAACAACTCTTTATTTACATACAGTAACAAATGAACAATTAATAAGCATGTTTCATAATAGTTCTATTACTCAAGAGTAGAGAGCTGATTCATAGAATAGGTTTTCTGGGTCCTAATATGATTTTCATGTTTAAGTGCATTATTTTTGATTATATCCTTGAGTCTTACAAAATATATTTATTTGCAAAAGCAAATATGAAATATGGAATTGCAATCAGGGTGATTAATTTGTTTTCTGATTTTAATAATGAGGAAACAAGCCTCAAAAAACGATAATATCCAGCATATAAGTAAAATGTTCACTGACGAAGTTAAACCTGCATTTACCGCTGCCATCATCACCAGTATCATCATTGCCTCAGTCCCCATCACCAGTATCATCATCATTAGTCTACATCATAGGTGTCTTCATCGTTGGTATCATCATCCCCTCTGTCCTCATCATAGGTGTCTTCATCATTGGTATCATCATCCCCTCTATCCTCATCATAGGTGTCTTCATCATTGGTATCATCATCCCCTCTATCCTCATCATAGGTGTCTTCATCATTGGTATCATCATCCCCTCTGTCCTCATCATAGGTGTCTTCATCATTGGTATCATCATCCTCTCCTCTGTCATCATCATCAGTCTCATCATCACCTCTGTCTTCATCACCAGTATCATCCTCTCCTCTGTCATCATCATCACCTCTGTCTTCATCACTAGTATCATCCTCTCCTCTGTCATCATCATCACCTCTGTCTTCATCACCAGTATCATCCTCTCCTCTGTCATCATCATCAGTGTCATCATCTGTATCATCACCTCTGTCCTCATTACTGGTGTCACCATCACCACAATGATCATCATTTATCTCCTTGATCAGGATACCGTAAGGTCGAATAGAGTTCTCTACTATCTGTCTCTCTTCCTTGGCAGATGCTCTCTTATGAACGCGAATCAGCCAGTAGTCTGATCTTTGACAAATTTCTCTCTTTTCAGGATTGATGCGATTTTGCAGAATCACTTTGTAACTTTTCCCTGTTGTCTTGGATGTGAAGGTCTTGGCATAGTCCTCTTTCTCAGCAACTTGTATCTCTGGAGTTGAGTAGATTCCTCTTCCATAGAGAGCTCTCTCTCCTGCTTTGTAGTGACCCCTGATGATGCCTTTGGCTCCAGCTAAACTCGTTCCATGATAGGAAACAGGCCATTCTCCAGGTACAGAGTAACTCCTCCATCCGTTGGTGCCCAGCCATGTGTCTCCATCTGGATATTTACCTCTGACCTTTAAGGCCATGCGGTACCAGCCTTTTGGGCGCTCATAGTGCTCATTACCTCTTCTGCACTCGGCTCTTTCAGACAGATCAGTGAAGTCACAGTCAAACTGTGGGTCAAAAAAATCTTCCTCATTGATAAAACGTTCCTTGCCAAAACCCTTCCTCTTCCCAGTGATGGTGTTGAGGTGAAAATCATCAACAGACAAAATAACAGCTGTTCTCCCACACTTCTTCCTGTCGTAGGGCTGAAGCACTTGTCCAAGGAGTGAAGAGATAACTTCAATTTTCAGATTTGAGTCTAGATACATGGTTGATACATCAGCTCTGCTTTGTTGTCTAATTCACCGTGTATGTGAGTACCCGTCTCTTCACAGGAACTTCACTTTCACTTTCGTTTTGCTTCCGAGGGTCTGCTGGGTCGACGTTTACAAACGATGTGTGCGCACAAAAACGTCGCGCAGATACTTTTTCACGCATATGGGAAATGATCGAGAGGATTTGCGCTCTTTCCTCCTGCGCTCCTTCCTTTCCGCCTTACGCACGTTTCTATTGTCTTGAAGCAACTGGCGACGCTTAGAGGTGATAAAGTGAAACTACTCACTTCGACAGGTTCTTTCAAGCAACTCCCCCTCAAACTGATGCACACAGCAGTGTCATATCCATGTGTGTGCTCGTAGATAAGTGCACATAGAAGGTTTCCAATGGCCCAGTTTCCCTGATGTAAGTGACCCACTGTGCATGAGCACTGCTATAAAGACATCAAACCTCGAAATATGTGATGCACAAATGCGGCTGACAGATATTGTTGTATATTGTGATCTGGATCAAACCACGATTCATTTATCCTGACACACCGCATGATTGGGAACAGGCTACAAGCTGGCAGCGCGCGTTCTGGATAAGCTGTTTATTAATAAATTCAATTAATTTAAGCTCAGTGCATATGATTTGACATATAGCTAAAGATTAGAGCTACAGCACAAACCTCTCTTGCTGCCTTCCCTTTTTGAAAGGCTGGAAACACAGAATAGCTCCTGAAGAGGAAGCACACAATTGGTTTGTTTTGGGTAAATGTTGAATCATCTTTCTATATTTGTTCTGGCTCTCTAACATTTAGTTTCTCCCTTTTCTCGCTCTCTCAACCTCTATCTCTCAGCTCTGGGGCAGATTATGCTGTACGTAGACGGGATGAACGGCGTCATTGGTCACGCTGAGACAATCCAGTGGCTGTACACCCTCGTTGGCTCAAAGGTACGGTCATACATGCAAATAAAATCCCACTTCATTCCCCTTCACACACGCACACTGTGAGCTACCCATCCATTGTTCCATGGACGTTATTTCTAGCTTCTATACACTGTAACACACACAAACACATCTGCTACTTATTGCATTCAGTGTCCTGCCCTAAGGCTGGTGTCTTTCCTTGGTTTTGTGCTATTTTCATTGTTTTTAAGGCTAAAATTCTCCTTTGCCCCAAAAATATCAGCCTTGATTCCAGTTTCTAAAGCCTGTCATTGCATTTTTCTATTCATCTCTAGTTACATGAGCACTTTTGACCACACCCATAGTCAAACTCGGCTTTCATTTTGATCTCAACTGCACACCTTTAAAGTTTTGTGACTTCATTTTGCACATACCTATTATATATAATATATTATTCACAGATACACAAATAAGCAAATAAATAAATGAATAAATAAACCACGCTGCGGTGGTGACTAAAACATATCATCATGCATTCATGAGGATAAAGTACTGATAGCTTTTCCAAAATTATGGCCACGAGACCACAACATCACCAGTCCCTTGTGTAAGTTTGCTTGTAATTCCCCCTTAGTTCCGTCTGGTGGTGAAAACGACTCTGAAGCTCCTGCTGGTGTTTGTGGAGTACTCTGAGTCCAACGCTCCGCTGCTGATAGAAGCCATCACCTCTGTGGATGCCAAGAGAGGTACAGAAGACTTCACACGCCACCACCTGAGTGGCAAACTTGTGCGTGTGTGTTGCGTTGAATTGTAACAGCTCGGCTCATGTTCTAACTGGTGAACTTTGTGGATGTCTATGGAATAATTTCCAGGCTGCAAACCATGGTCAAATGCGATGGAGATCTTACATGAAAAGGACGGAGTGGATACAGAGCTGCTGGTCTACGCCATGACCCTCATCAACAAGGTATTCAGTCTATATACTCATTTCTAGATACTAAATGTTTATATACTTTTGTGGGAAAATATTCACCAGACAACCAGCTATTGATTG
The DNA here is from genome assembly GCA_038496675.1 of Rachycentron canadum. Classification (NCBI taxonomy): domain Eukaryota; kingdom Metazoa; phylum Chordata; class Actinopteri; order Carangiformes; family Rachycentridae; genus Rachycentron; species Rachycentron canadum. The sequence goes on along the minus strand of CM076663.1, from coordinate 16,116,615 downwards.
ATTACTTTTCTTTTTGCAGACACTTGCAGCACTGCCAGACCAGGATTCATTCTATGACATGGTGGATGGTTTGGAGGAACAGGGCATGGAGACAGTTTCCCAAAGACACCTGGGGCGGAAAGGCACTGATCTGGACTTGGTTGAGCAGCTTAACATCTATGAGGTTTGAGACACACGCAAACATATTCAGTCATAAGATTACAAGGAAAATATTGCAAGACGATAGTTGCCTTTTACTAAGGATCAGATTTCAGCCATTAGTTGCTGCTCTCGTGCTGCTCTCATCCAATGAATCTGATGCGATTTGACTCCGTACAGTATTTATAGTACAATTGCTTCATATCAAAATTCTCTGAGGGAAGCACCTGCTACCTCTCCCGCTTCACACCCCACTAACTTTTCCCCCCAGATGACCTTACGGCATGAAGACGGCGATGATGACAGTCAGCCTCCACCAATGGGACGGCGGGACCGCCGACGCGCCAGTCTTGGGGGCGGGGACAAAAAGCGTGGTCTGGAGAGGAGGCGGAGCCGCAGGGCCTCTCTCGGGCGATCTGGTCACGCCTCCCCCTGCAGCCCTGCGTCCCCACAGAGAGCTGGCTTTCAGCCCTTCAGTGGACAGAGAGCTGAGGACATGAGTGAGAGGTGAGAGAAGGGGAAGATGCTGGAGTATCAGAAGTTAAAGGTCGATTTTTAAAAGTTTCATAACAGCAGAGGGACAAAAGAGGTGGTTGACTGTCTTATACTACCACTGTCTGCTCCAGGGCACTGGCAGGTTTCCTTCCATCCATGTAAGTTCAAAGGTCACTTAAAAACATGGTCAGCTGTTGACCCCTGTGGCCTTCTGTCTATGTTTTCCTACTGCTCTTCCTCACCTAAATGCTGTAACAGCTATTAATGTGTCTCACGTGACATTAAGCACTCTGAGTGGGGTTTCTTTTTTGTTCACCAATGAAACACTGGCACAGACTGGTGCTCCTCTAAAAGAAATAAAATAGTTCTCATCAGCCCCCAGAGTTTGCTTGTAATTCTAATACAAGCGTACACATTATTAAACCAGCACAGGCTCACTTCAGTGCTGTGTGAATGTGTGTGTATACACAAAAAGAGGAATTTGGAGCCATCTGTAGCTGATTACTTCAGGTAAATCATCTCTTCTTTCTCTTTCACTTCTATTACGCGGTGCTTCATCCTCTGGCAGTGTGTAACAAAGCCAAAGCACATTATGTCCCATGCTTCAGCGAATGCTAAAATTGTGTGCGTGTGTGTGTGTGTGTGTGTGTGTGTGTGTGTGTGTGTGTGTGTGTGTGTGTTTGTGTGTTTGTGTAAATGTGTGCATACCAGGGCACCTGTTTATCTCAAAATGCGTGGGACTGTGAGAATTTGTTTGCATATGGTGTGAATGACGCGATGGGTGAAAGTTGTTTTATGTCAGAGCCTATATCCTGCTTTATATTATGCATGCGCACGCAGAAAAACAAACACAACTTTTATTGGCCGTCCCATTCGTCACACACACATGGCTCTGGTCTTGTGGAACGCCACCTGGCAGCGCACGCCGACTCAACGACAACAAGGCTCCTCTGGTTTCACTAGACAAAACAGTTCTGATCTCTAGTCAGTTGTTCAGCCATGGTATGTTCTCCTCTTAGCGTTCCTTCTCCTCTTCCCTGTCATTATGTTTTGTCTTCATGTGCATGTAAAATTAACTAACTGGAGGGTAACTTGTGCATGTAATGAGAAACATTCATCCACCCTTTCTCCCATTTGTTCTTTTTCTGTTGCTTTATCTCCAGCTGAAAGTTGTCCTGTGCTTGTTTGTTGTCTTTCAGCATCAGGGCAGCAAACCTTATCGCCACACATTCGTCTCATCTAACCCTCCGCGTCTCCCTTTTCCTTTGTGCCATCTCTGTATTTCTTAAATAGTGTGACAATTTCCACTTGCAAATCATTCTTATGTGTCGTATCATCTCTCCCTCAATCCTTCCTTTACAATGTTCCACTCAACCATCCATTCATCCATCCTCCACAGAGAGGAGGAGTGTGAGGATGGAGTAGAGGAGGAGGAGGTGGAGGAAAAGGAGACTCCAGTGACTGAGTCTGATTCAGATGAGCAGGAGGTGGCTGATACAGTGTCTAATCAAACCACCCCCAGGTATTTTAGGACATGGTGGTAACATGGAAATGAAATAATATTCTGTGGGCTTTAGATGTGAAGCCACAAAGCTTTAAATGCCTCTCTCTCTTTTGTCAATGTTGTTGGTCGTAGGTCGTATCTATAGGATCAGTTTAATATTCTGTGGCCCTTAAACCTGTTTAAGGGCTTCTCTTTCATGCTGTCATCCATTTATTCCTCTCAACCCATTCCTCTGTTCCTAGCCCGGCTCGACATCTTCCATCCATTGTTCATAGAACAACCCTTCAGTCCATCACCATCACTTCCAGGAAGGAGAAAATAGAGGAGGATGAGCAGAGGAGTCAGACTGCCCCACCTCCAGCATCCACCCTCCACTCCCCTTCTACTCCCACTTCCTCTCCTCCCATCTCCTCCCCTCTCAGCCCCCCAGCCCAGCCTTCACTTCTGGCCACCCTTCTGGCCAGGAAGAGGTCCACTGTCACCGTCCCAGCTTCCAAAGAGGTCAGCCCACCATTGCGCGGCAGCTCTCGTCCCTCCCCCGACTGCCTGCCCTACTTGCCCCACTCACCCTTCCACCTCTTCTCCTACGATCTCGATGAGGAGCCGTTGCCCCCGGCTCCAGCGAAGCCCACTGAGGAATCACCTAAAACAACATCTCCCAGGTCAGAGGGACTGCACAATTCAATCTCCAACGACAAGCAGTGAAAGCTTTCCTCATATCTCTTCGACATTGCACTTTTCTTTTTTCAGCTTTCACTTCAATTTCTGGCTGTTTTATCCCGGCACCAGCTTGGATCTCTTTGCACCTCTTTTGTTATTCGTCACCTCCCCTTTTCACCATCGCTTCTTTTCACATCTTTGACTGCACGACTTCTCACCTTCATCCTGTCACTTATTATCACTTTCATATCTTTTTTTCTTAGCTCTGTCACTGCGTCGATAGTCCTTCACGCTTGTTTACACTTTGTTTCCCTGTGCCATGTTATTTCCTTCTTTTCAAGAACACCACCAGATGCCTTTTCGAGTTCACCAGTTTATCTGCATTGACTTCACTTGCTTATTATTATTATTTTTATAGAACATTACATGCTCTCATCATTACTTTCTCTATTCACCATCCTCTTTGATATTATAAGCGTATAGTATCATTATGTTTGATTTGTCTCTTGCTGAACAAGACTGATTTTCCACATGACAAACATTTCACTTATACATCCAGAATTTAGCAAAAAATGTATATAAAAACTGGGGTAAATGTGTGGAGAAACATTCAGACAGAGCATGATGGAAGCTAAGTGATATGAGTGTGACTGTGATGTGACTCATGCTACGCTATGGCCTTTGCAGTCACTAGGTCTCAGCTCAGCTGAACATTAGTCATATGTTAATATTAGTACATACACATGCATATAATATACCAGTAGCTTAAAAAACAGGGTTGTTGCCTGCTAACCCTGGCTAAATGAGTTGTTAAGGTAAATATATTTTTGAAGTGGACTGTAACTGAGGAGAGACACCTTGCCTGGAATTTCCCAGAAACATATGTAAATAAACACCACAGCAGTTACTAACTAGAGTCACTCTTATGTTGCACCCAAAGCATTCCTGTTATGTAACAAGGTGTCACATTCGTTTCTCGCCACCAGTTTCTCGCTGACCAGTTAGTTGGTATGGTGTCGGGTAACTGCACAGCTGGAGAGGTCTTTCACTGTCACCCATTTTCTCACCCCTCCTCTTTCTTAGGAATGGAGGCTTCACCTCCTACTCCTCAATCAGCAGTCCTGGTACGCCCACCAGCTCCAGGTGAGAGGACTTGGCGCCAACACGTGTCTGCACACATTCGCAAAAACATGCCCAAAATACACCCTCCTGTACTGACAACACACACAAGTTTATATTCATGATTGCATGATCAAATATTGCACGCACTACATGTGTAACAAAAGTAGACTGTGCAGTGCCAGAGCACGGTCGAGGTGATGACATACTGAAATGAAAGTGATCTCAGCCTCCTGCTTCCTTAGTTAATAAGCTGCTCTATTTCCTCCATTGAGAATACCGAAAACAAAACGTCATTTATGATTTGTCATTTATGATTTGTACATTTATAGAAGCTCTGCAGATGTTGTGTGGTGCCCATGAACAATCTTATCTTTTTATGTTGTAATATTGCATCACATTAGTGGAGCAGATTAAAATAGCGTAGCAGAAATTACCAGATAAACAAAAAGTGATTTGCCCAGATAATTATATATAAAAACATCTTGAGCGGAATATTTGTTACTCTTCTGAAGTGCGGTGTTTTACAGAGCTGACTGGATTACAGAATTTTACCGACTGTGCTGTGGTGTAACCAAACTTGTAATTTCTTTTCTCGCTCTCTCCTTCAGGCCTGCTCTGGGAGGTCTTCTGTCGTCCTCCTACCGACAACACCAAGAATCTCTGGCAGCTGAGCGAGAGCGCCGCCGTGTGGAGAGGGAGGAACGACTGCAGAGGATCGAACGAGAGGAGCGAAACAAGCACAGGTGAGGCACTGCTGGCTTTGCGTTTGAAATAGCCCGAAATGGGCAACTGGTGGCCCTGCAAATGCCCCTACTGAAAACACAACCGTGTCATTTTTACACCTCAGTCTTTGTGCAGAACAAACAACAACATGTTAAATAGTGAGCGTTAGAGGTGCTGGGGGCAGATTAACCTTTACTTTACCAGCCATTTCCCCCTGTCTTCATGCTAAGCTAGGCTAACCAGCTGGTGGATGTACCAAATGTAAGTGTGACATTGATCTTCTCGACTAACTCTCAACAAGAAAGCAATAAAGTGTATTTCCCAAATGGGCAAAGATTTCCTTTCGGGCTTGTGGCAGCTGTAAAATACAAAGCAACTATACAGTGCAGAATATATACATTAGAATGCAAAAACAATTACAGATGTGATAGATCACAATAGAATTAATACATATGATATTATGGATCAAAGAGAACTTAAACAACAATTAATGCATATATCAAAGAAAGAATAAGCATGAAAATTGATAAAAGAAGTAGTGTTTAAATTCTTCTATTCTTTTTAAAAGGATAAAAGAATCAGTGTTTAAAGTAAATCCAAAAGTATAAGTATATTTAAATTTAATGTTTTAAAAAGACTAAGGTTAACAGGCTGAAGGGATCAAAGAAACATTAAAATAATGGATTACGGCAGCACCTTAACCTTTTGTGTGCATGATGTGCAAACGCGTTGTATTTATATTGGCAGGATTACAGAAGACCATGCAGGGGTAGGGAATTATTATTATGCTTTAAAATTCTCTGTTTGTGTGTCTCTCTCAGCCGCGACTATGTGGATAAAATGGAAGAGGCCAGGCTTGCGCGGGAGGAGAGGTAAGTGTGTGTGCTAAATCAAAACACACACTCAGAACAGCTGAACCCAGGGGGGATATGTTTGAGCCTGTGGTTTGGGAAGCTCAGTAATAGAGTAATTGTTTTCAGGTTAAAAAGGTGCCCTTTGCTGCCAGAGGCTGGGGGATACTGAACCGATTTTCTTTGCTCCGTCTGCCTGTTTTCTTCTTCTTAAGGAGCTGTATTTTAACATTCTGCCAGGGGCCTGATTGCTTTGGCTGTATGTTGAGAGAAAATCAGATTCCAGGATTCATCAAGCTTTTCACACTGAATGCACATGCACACACACTGACACACTTTTGACTCAAGCACGTGTACTTTTAAAGACACACAAACACAAGAAGAATTTTCATGAGGCTAATAAATCGATGTTTGTGTGCAGATGGGAATCACAGGAAGCAAGAGATTTACTCAAGAGGCTATGTGAGGTCATGATCAGATTTAGGACTCAATGCAGCTGTATATAGTATTAGTAACATATAATGGTTGCAACAACTGTATGAAAATCAAATTCTGCATGCTGATTAAGACAACATTTAAGAATCTGAAAATTCTTCTCATCTTCTTATCATCCTCTTTTTTCTCCCTCTGCTTCTTTTTCATCTATTGACACTCTGCACTGTGTGTAGCGCGCCAATTTCTGACTTTCATCCTAAATTTTAAGCACAGTTGATACAATAAAATTGAAAGAAATAGGAAGAGACAGAGAGAAAGAAAGACAAACTAAGAGCAGATGGACGAAACAAGCACATAAGAGACAGAAAGCCAAAGAGGGAGATGTGCTGTTGAGTGAGCCTGGGGGAGATGTATCCAAAACATAATGTTGATGTATTTATGGTGTATTTGGGCGTCATGGTTATCAGAAAAACACAAGTTTTTACCCCAGCTCACCTCCCTAAAGGACACGTCTGTCTGACAAGATACAGCACAGTAACACCTGGACAAAAAGGACTTGCATGAAATATTGCCTTAATGACAACTGAGTCCATAAATGAATGTTAATGGTCACTTTACAAGGACTGGACTGAAACAAGATTCCCTAAGTGTGATGCGAATATTTTTGCTATGTTAAAGCCTCTGAAATACCATCTACAATGCAGAACACAAAGATATAATGTGAGACTTTGTTTTAAATGTTAGCATGCTAACATGCTAAACTAAGATGGTGGACATGGTAAACATTATACCCGCTAGTTATGTTGTAGTGTATGTATGTATGTATGTATGTGGTATGGGTCTATGTAGTATGTAGTGAATAAGTTAATTTGCTGTTGTTTTACCTAATAGCAGAAGCTATTGAATAGCACAGAACAGCTAGCATCACTGTAAGAGTCTGAGAAATAATTTTTATTCAATAAATTATGACAATATATATTATATTATCATGATTCATGGTATCAGTTGTATCACCCCTGGCTGACTCTTATCCAGGGGTGGAAGGAGTATACTGCAACATAAAAACACTCCATCACTAGTAACAGTCCTATATTCAAAATGTCACTAATGTAAAAGTATGCAAGGATCCTCAACAAATTATTATTAATTATTGCTGATGCATTAATGTCTAAGCAGCATTTTACAGGGCTAAGACGTTTAAAGTGATGCCACAGTAATTTAAACTATGTTTATTGCTGCCTGCTTTATATATATTTTATACACACTCTGATCACATGTTTTGTATTTAAAAGCCTAATCTGAAAGTAACTGATATCTACAGTGGTCAAATGTAAGTGAAAGGGTAAAAAATGAAATGTTTAATTAAAATTTTGTTTTATTAAGTATAAAGTGAAATTGAAGTACCCAAATAAACCAAGCTTGTCAAATGTGTTTGTGAGCACAGCACTTGAGTAAATCTAGTTAGTCACAGTCCACCACTGTCATCACATTTATACACAGTGTCAATATCAGGTGAATATGTGATAATACATAGATGCATGGCTCGTTCATTCAGTACCTATAGCCTACTGAAGTAAATTGTGAAGTAAAGTGTTTTTCAAACTCAACATATTTTATTAATTTCATGTGAAAAGACATAACAGCATATTGAAGGTTCTGGTCCAAGTTCAATCACACAATACACAGTTGGCTCCCTCACTCCATTTCCCTCCTGATCACATGCACAGACACACAAACACACATATATATTAGTATCTAGTTTCTGCAGCCCTCTGAAGTGGCCTGATGCTAATGAACTCTGAACAGAAGCTCCACACATTCATGGTACGGTGGGAAAGAGGAGGGGTTAGTGAAAGAAAGAAAGAGAGAGAGAGAGAGAGAGAGAGAGGGTTGATTCATTGCCCTAAATCTCTGTTCTGGTCGGCAGGTTGAATGGTAAAGTTTGGTAGAGAGAGGAAAGTTGGAAGACAAGAAAATGGGAGGAAAATGAAAAGGACAAGGGAGGAGACCTGATCGAGGCACATCTTGAACAGGTTTACTCTGATTCACTTCTGATGTTTGGCCTTTCAGCAGCCAAACTAACATTAGATTCTCTCCATCTCTCCCATTCTTCTCTCCTGTCGTTCTCCTCTTCTCTCCACCCTCCTCCCTAACACCACTGCTTATTCTCTAAACTCCCTCTGGTTGCATATTTGGACTGCTGGTGATAGCGAAGCGTTTGGTGAGCTAGACGAACAGAAAAGAGAAGGATGAACCTCTTGACCACTAGGACATGTGTGAACGTCATGAATGGATTGAATTTTTTATGGGCAATTAATATGGCAAAGTAGAAGAGTGAGGTGGGCTTATACTGTTGTATGTTGAGGTGGCATGGCAGCTACAGTGGAGGAAATTTTTAATGTAGTGATGAAGTTTGTTATAAAAAAAAAAAAAAAAAAGGCCACTAGTAGTTTGGCAGAAAGCAACACAAGCAACACTGAACAGCACTGCTGAGGAAGGAAAGCCAGACGGTGCATTGCCTCTAACTCTATTTTTACCTCTTTTGTCTTCTGATACTCCTTCTCCCCCTCTCGCAGGTACAAGAACGTGGAACGTCTGGCAGCAGAGGAGTACGAGAAGGAGCGTGTCAGGGTCTCGAGAACTCGCCCTGACCTCAACCTGACCTTTACACCCTCGGAGGCCTGGCCCTCATCATCACGTAGCAGCACCCCATCCTCCTTCGCCTCCCAAGAGGACGCAGAAGCTGACCTTGAAACCGAGACCTCTGCCACCCCTTACACGCCCTCTGAGACTGGTAGGACCACTCAGAATATTTGCGTTATTGACCAGTAGCATAGCATTGATATGGCTGCTATTAACAAGTTACAATTTGCTTAGATGATGAGATTTAAGAGTCATATAAAGTCAACTAAATATCAAATTTTGTTTGATGTTCATAGGATTTAATACAGTACTGTAGCCAAACGTCATCTGTTAGGTTATGCATTATGATACACAATAGCATTCAGTGTTACCACAGCTTCTACTACTGCTATGAATATGATATTTTTTTCTGCTAGTCCTGTTTGCACTACTATTACTTCTAGTAAAAATGAGAATTTAAAGGAGCTTGTATTATATATATTTTTTATTATTATTTATATCAAATGGGGGAGTGATGTACTGAATATCTGTGATTATGTCATAGGAACAGGTCGCAGGCATCTTAAACTTGTATACAGCCGTTCTACAAGCACCCTATTAGTTAACAATTTAAATAACAGATTTTGATGTTGTTTGTTTATTTGCCTCTGGCAGCACAAATAGTTAATAATCAGAACTAATGTAATGAGTAATGGAGGTAGAAACACAGAATTCAACCAACCTCTACAATTGTAATCCTTCAGATTTCGGTTCTGGTTGATTTGGCCACACTCTGTTTGAAAAACAACAGAGTAGCAACCAGTGTCTCCGTTTACAGCGCAGCCAAACAAACCCATGTTTTAATGAAGGAGAAAGTCAGTAATTGGAACCACAATCTGACTTAATGCTGCACACACTGCGAGTAGTTTAAGTACTAATAGACAACAGCAGGGGCACAGAAACTGGAGTTAGATATCTTGCTGAGGAGTTGGAAGTACGCAGCGTGATGCCTGCAACTCCTCATCTAGTAGCTCATATTTAAAACTGTCTGCTGTCAGAAAAAATACCAAGCATAACCACATCTTTGTAAATGAGATGCATTTTTGATAAACGACTGCTGTCAGCACTAATGCTGGATTACATGCTGGATTTGTTTGCCTATAAATCCCTTGTGTGTGTGTGAAGGAAATCCAACAGGGGTATGGACAATGAAAATGAAAATTACTAAACTACTACTATCTATAGAGAGTGAGATACTGAATGTATGTACACTGAAAATATATTGACCATAAATATCTTCAAAAACAGGGTTTGACTTCATGAAAATCTTGGGGATTGTAACTTTAAAGATGACTTTGGATTCTACTGGTTGATACTTTGGGGAGTTGCAATTAAAACCAGAGGGTCGCTAGTTTAATTCCCAACAGTGCGCCCCAAAGCAATCATTCTTAACCTTAAATTGTTTCAGTTTGCAGTTTGCTCTTTAAATTAACATGCAGGCATGAGCAAAACAGGGAGAGGAGAGACAGGCTGTGGAAAATAGTGAGGGAGAGGAGGGGGACACCATCAGTGGGGTAGAAAGAAAAAAAAACACAGAGAGACGATATGGGTGAAAGGGTCAAATGGGTTTTTGAAAGAGCTATTTGAAAGTGTGATGCCAAAACATCTTGTGCAAGAAAACAGCCTTGTGTTGGAGTGCATGCTCAGCCATGAGCTGAGGTACTGTAGCTCAAACAGGCGAGTGGTTGAGGCCTCAGAGTGTCGTGTTATTCTAACCCCGCCTGCATCACTGCATGGACTGTACTGTTGAACCACAGTGTACCATGTACATGAGTGTGTTTTGATGTAAACAGGAACTTAATTCTTCATTTCCTGTTCATATCCTGGTGCTGTGACAACCCGGCTTTGTTTACCAGCCATATTGTTTATATTGGTGTATGGGTATGTGTTTTGGTTTTTCTTGTCAGTGTGTGTTCATGTCAATGTGTATTGATACAGCGATATACTATGTGCAGCCTAAACAGAGGCACCTTTAAAATCAAGCATGTTTTGTATGTTTCAAACAGTATTTCATAGCAGATAGGTCCTACACAGTACAGTAGCTTCCTGTGTGAAGGGTTGTAGCTCCCACGCAGGTCTACAGGGAGTAAATCTGAATCTTAAAGAAAAAAGTAACAGTGACATTTTATGACAGGGGAGGCTGATGACTCCAGTGCCAGTGTAGAAACAGAGGAGAAAGAGGCAGAAGCCACTGCTGAAGAAGAGGAAGAACAGAAGGAAGAGGAAGAAGAGGAGGTGCAGGAGGAAACTCCAGCGGAAAAGGAGGTGGAAGTCGAGGAGTGTGAGCAGGAACCGGAGAAGGAGAGAGAGGACGTGGAGGAGGACAGTGGCATCCTGAGCGACAAGGAACGACAGAATGAGGAAGTAAACGAGAAGGACAACTGCTCGGCCTCCAGCATCTCCTCTGCCAGCAGCACTCTGGAGAGAGAGGAGAGGGGGAGCGCTGAGAATGGTGGGTAGTTTTGCGTCAGTTTTTTGAAACAACAGAGTGGATCTGCTGTATTGTGGCCTGTTGCACTGGCCAAATGATTGAGAGCTATTTTTTAAGGATGCAGGGATGATCTGACTTTTCCTGTCTATACAATTCTGATATGTCGACTACTTGATGCAAAGAACAGATCTGAGACCAATTTTCCCTGTTTCAAAATCTGTTTACCTCGTTGCGAGGAACTTCCTGGGATTATTTTTCATGTCCCATGACTAAATGAATGTAGCTGATAAGACACTGAATTTTGTAATGACACTGACAAACAAACAGTATGTAACACGAATTGTTCAACTTCTGGCTGATACATGATTCCTGGTGAGTATCTGTGCTGATACAGATCAAATGGATCCCATCAGTTCATCCTATACTTTCAGTTTATAGAGATACTGCCTCAGAGGAGACTGTAATAAAATATGTATAGATAATTTTACATAGTTTAATGACATTTTCAGAGGAAATAAATTGTCAAGTAAAACTAAAGATAAGAGAAAATACATGATTGTTGATAAAAGGATTCCAGATGTAATCATATTGTGTTTCATCCTCATGATGCTGTTATATTCTCAGGCTTTAAGGAGGCAGAGGTGAATGAGCCGTGCAGCAAACTCCTCAACAGCAAACTCTTCATGCTGGACATGTTGTACTCCCAGAACAAGAAGCCCAGTGATGAGGAGGAGGAAGAGGAGGATGCGGAGAAGGAGAAAGAGAGAGGAGAAGGGGAGGAGAAAGAAACCCAGGAGGATGCTGAGGGGCAACTGAGCGGTGAACAAGAGAACGACAACAGGGATGACAAATCGGAGCAACGCGGGAGCATCCGCCCATTCGCCGAAAGATTTGGAAACTTGATCAAGGACCTCAGTTCACCCCACCCTCACTTGGATGCCCCAGCCAATGAGCCCCCTCCTCCCCCACCCAAAAAGGAATCAGACACGATCTGGGACCAGCTCCTGGCCAGCCCTCGGGAGCTGCGCATCGGGGACATCAACTTCACCGACCTGACAGAGGACGATGACAAGGACATTCTGGACGCCGTTTTGATGGGAGGATGCGGCGAACTCCCGCCCCCGCCCCCTCCTCCACCCTGCTTCCCTCCACCCCCACCCATGTTAGGCAGCTGCCCCCCACCTCCTCCCTTGATTGGGATTATGAGGCCTCCACCTCCTCCTTCCTTCTGTGCTCCAATTCCAGTGCCTCCTCCACCAGAGCCACCTCTATTCAACAAGAAGAAGAAGACAATCAGGCTCTTCTGGAGCGAGGTGAGTCATGACACGAGTGTTTCAAATGATTTCACTTTATCAACCATGAAACTACTGCAGGCATTCGGTCTATATGACAAGAAGAATTAGGTCCTGTTACTGCTTAAGGTTTGACCAATATTGTTGGTTGGACAGAAGATGCTACAGACCAAGGTGAAGACTTCATTAATGACTGCATGTTTCCATGAGCCTGCTAAGATAAAGGAGTCATCAAAAACAATGAGTCACTTGACATGTTTCTGTTGCTGCTATTATTTGTGGTTCTTTGTCTCTCATTTGCTTGTTTTATTGTAGAAAATGGGACTCTTAACACATGTCTTCACTTAATCTAGTCCATTCCTCTCATGTTTGTGATCAGGTGCGTCCGGCAGACTCTCAGTACAGGGACTACAAGCAGAGTGGAGACTCATTCTGGTCCAAACTGGAACCAGTAAAGTTGGACACAGCTAAACTGGAACACCTGTTTGAGTCAAAGTCAAAGGAAATGCCAGTTACAAAGGTAAACAACCAGTGCCTGGTCAGGAGTTGGAAAGGTTTGGGATATATGCTATTTTGTAATATGTAAAGTGTTGGATTTATGCTTAAACTAATTCAATTGATGGACATTGTTTGCTACCATGAAATCTAATGGAAGTGCTGTTGGTTCTTTGAGAATCAAAGGTGGTGCCTTCATACCGGACTAAAGATTTGTCAGGGAAATCGTGTTATGGTCACCAAGCCCCATCATCATCATTTTTAACATCTTGTACCATATTTGAAGTCACATCGGCTCCTCATAAAAACAGCATATCCTTTCCATTTTTGCTCTCGTGACATTACGTGCACTCTCATGGCTGCTGTTTTATCTCAACCTCCTCCTTGTTGCCAGCCACACAGTCTGTGCCTTTGGCATTCACTATCTCCAGAACCTAAAAGCCGATGTTTTAAAGGTTAAGCAAGGTCGTGTGTGTTCTGATTGTGATCAAATGGGGGAGTGTTGAATCCTATGTAATTCTCACAAAGCCTTTAAATAAGAAAAGCTGAAGAGCTGAAGCCAGGGGCCTCGCACTTTTAACTCCTGAGCCACTGCTTCAGTCCATAATTCCTGTTAGTTCCAAACCAGTTAATAGTTAATAATTCACCTCAGCCTGACTTCTGGTCTACACGTAATGCGGCAGTATGATGGTGGTCTCCAGCTCCAGAATCAAGATCAAAACAGCTCAAGCAAAGCTGTCAGTTAATGAGAATCCAAGTTTTAAATGGACCCCCAGAAACCAAAGGCTTCATAGTTCAGAGGGAACTTTACCTTTGGTTATTTGGCCTTCTTACCTTATCCATTTGAATGTGTTTTAGATGTTAAAGATTATTGAAAGCTCATGAATGGTTTTTTTTACCCATAGTATATGATGTTTTCCGCGTTAAACTTTATATTATCAGATACATTTTTCAGCTTTCAACATTACACAATGGTTAAATACATACGAAAAACTTTTAAATTTTCAATTCCAATAAGTCTTTAATTGAATTCCATAATTTACATAAAATACCATCATTATCATCAATTAAATTAAATATAATTTATATAAATAAATATTGTTTTGGATTCCAGAAACTGAAACATGAAACAACTCATTAGTAAGGGAGTTATGCTGTAATATAAGTCTGCCAGTCTTCATATTGTGCTGATAAAATTTCCCAGAGGCTGTAACCAAGTCTTAGCACCTACTCTGTTACACATTTATATGGTGACATACTTCCTTCCTACAATAGCATCAAGTGCTTGTGAGGTCATTTCTATACATATAGTCGCTACATGTCTGCAGATTTATTCAAACACCCATTAAAACACATTTACACTCACAGTACAGACCCAACCTGTAAACATGTAATGGTATTTCCTGTTCCTACTAACCATTTAGTTCCTGCTGCACTCAGTGAAGCCTGAGTGTTGATCCCTATAATCTTTACAAGCCCATAAAGCCGACCACACTGAAAAAGGGCGACAGAGGGAGACCCGGCATTGACCCTCTCTGTACTTTTGTGTCCCAGAAAACGGCAGCAGATGGCAAGCGCCAGGAGATCATCGTTTTGGATTCCAAGAGGAGTAACGCCATCAACATCGGTCTGACGGTGCTGCCTCCTCCTCGCACTATCAAGACAGCCATCCTTAACTTTGATGAGTATGCGCTCAACAAGGAGGGCATAGAGGTGAGGGGTACAGGTTGAGATGAAAAGTGATGAAACTGATGATGAAACTCACCCCTGAATCTTTCATTTCGTATGTGACACCTATTGCCTATATGTTCTCTCTCCTTGCCCTCAGAAAATCCTGACAATGATCCCCACAGAGGAGGAGAAGCAGAAGATCCAGGAGGCTCAGCTCGCCAACCCTGACGTCCCACTGGGCTCAGCAGAACAGTTCCTCCTCACTCTGTCCTCCATCAGCGAGCTCTCTGCCAGGCTCCAGCTCTGGGCCTTCAAGATGGACTACGAGGCCACAGAGAAGGTCTGTTTAAACATGGGACAGTACTTTTAACAGCTGAAACTGATTTTTTTTTTTTTTTTTTATAAAACCATAAGAACTCAAAGAAAAATGATACTTCACAGGAATGTCAAAGAGGGGAGTCCAAACCAAAGCCACTACCAAATGTACATTTTAAATCATATATAATAACAACTGTGGTTATATTAAAGCAGAAACAGACACAGCTAAATGACCTTTAAACCATAGAGTGTTGAGTAAATGTGCACAGCACGTGTGCATTTATCTGTCTTGTGCCCACGTCAGTAAGCATAAACATCCATTTTAGTACAAACAACTTGCGCGAAGCACAGACATAGTTACATAACAACATCATAACAAAATACACAAGCTTATTAGCAGCACCTCACCATCTTCTTCTTCTGGCACATGTTTTACTCAGACAAAGAATGCATCCAGGAGAAGAAGTTCAAAGTCAAAACCCAGAGAATGAAAAACATGCCGCCCCTCTGTTGCTGTCCTGTAAATTTTACGGCTTTCCGCAGGATGCCGTCGTCTTTAATCTCTCCATGAAAGGCACGATTCCCGGCCGCACATTCGGCAGAGCTGCGTTCCCGACTGGACTCTGCGGGATGGTTTGGTCGAGGGAGGCTTAATGGAGGGCAACATACCGTGCAGGCACACAAACACAGGCTCACAAGAAAACAAAGGGTTCATGTCGTCAGGAGCACGTTTGATAGTGAAGGCCGACCGAGGCAGCAACCTTTAAACGACCTCGTGACCTAAAACAAAAGCAGATGATTTGTGGTGGGAGAGGATGTGCACCTGTTCACCCACCACTTATATAACCGTAGACTAATGAAACATGTTTTTGGGAGCCTTAATTAACTCTGCTAATAATGTGTGTGTATGTGTGGGTCTTCCTCCTCCCAGGAAGTAGCAGAGCCGCTGCAGGATCTGAAGGAGGGTATGGAGCAACTGGAGAAGAACAAAACTCTGCGCTACATCCTCTCCACACTGCTCTCAATGGGAAATTTCCTCAATGGCACTAATGTGAGTCATGACCGTAGCAGGTTCACATTATGTGGCTGGGTCACAACAAGAAGCTTACTTTGTTGTCTCTCTGCAGCAGGGATCAGCAGTTATTACAGATATTTTAATGGCGTGTGAATCACAGCCGTCTATAATTTGTACATTAAAAATTAAATCACATATCGGCAACTGTAATTTAGTGACGCCAGATGTTCCTTTCACATCATTTTACAAACAACTGTATCGAAGGCCCTGAGCTTTCTGGTCCAAGTTTCAGGTAGAAATAAAGACAAAGAAGCACAGAAGTAAGTAATGTTTTAGTTTTTTCTTTTGTAACTAATGGGTCTTTCCACGTGTCCAGGCTAAAGGGTTCGAGCTCACGTACTTGGAGAAGGTTCCAGAGGTGAAGGACACGGTGCATAAACAGTCTCTGCTGCATCACGCCTGCTCTGCGGTGGTGGAGAACTTCCCCCAGAGCACCGACCTCTACTCTGAGATTGGGGCCATCACACGTTCTGCAAAGGTACGTTCCACGCTCACTGTAGGAAAGCTTGGGTGCAGAATATTGTTTCCTTAAACCTTTTGAGTTCAAAGTTGCCTATGAGTTAAAATACATTTTATCAGGTTGCTCACTGTGGCCCTTTCAAAATAAAAATATACAGTAGTAGGAATTGAAGTGGATATTAATCTTCACTCTGGTAAGAGCTGTATTCATCACTATCTGTATTTAAAGACACAGTTCCCACCATTTTGTGTTTTTCTCAAAAATTACAAAAAAGATTAAGTGTGATCTGGAGAGATTTGACTTCCAAACAGTGCATGCTGGGAAGTCTCTTAAAATGCTGATTATGCTTCTTTAGAAAAATTAATTATCATTCAGGTCAAAAGATTTCAATTCAGAGCCTTGATAAACTAAAGTAAACTAAACCCTGTTTTCCACTAAAGTCACTTATTTGCTTCAACATCTCTTCCATCAGGTGGATTTCGACCAGCTGCAGGAAAATCTGTGTCAGATGGAGCGCCGCTGCAAAGCCTCATGGGACCACCTGAAGGTGATCGCCAAGCATGAGATGAAGCCCCAGCTGAAGCAAAAGATGTCTGACTTCCTCAAAGACTGTGCTGAGAGGATCATCATCCTCAAGATTGTTCACCGCAGAATCATCAACAGGTAGGTCCCCGCACGACAAGTTTGTGCTTCAGATCAAATAAGGTAATAAGGTATATAAGTGTATTCTGATGGAAAGCGTTCTCCTCTCCTCCTCTTTGTTTTCCCAGGTTCCATTCATTCCTGTTGTTCCTTGGTCATCCAGCCTACAGTGTGAGGGAGATCAGTGTCCACAGGTTCAGTAAGATCCTCAGCGAGTTTGCGCTGGAGTACCGGACCACCAGAGACCGCGTGCTGCAGCAGAAACAGAAAAGGGCCGACCATCGTGAGCGCAACAAGACCCGAGGAAAGATGATCATAGATGTGAATGCTCCTGTGAGTGTCACACAGACAGAAACCCTGACGGAGACACACTCTGACTTTCAACTCTGTTTTCTTGCTCTTCTTTTTCCAGATCTGCTGATTTTTCATTTTTTTCCCTTAATTTTCTTTGGTCTGTTCCTTAACTTTCACTCTTTTTTTCTCCTGTAGTCTGATGATGAAGAGGAGAGTGAGGTATCAACATGTGTGCTGCCTCTCTGCATGTCTGTGTGCGTGTGCATGAACCCACTAACTGTCAAAGTTTCCTATTCACTTACCATCTGAGTGGATCAGTCAATAATGTACAGTAGGGGTTGTAATCTTTACAGGCTGGATGTTTTCCTCGATGCTTCAGGTTTGGCATTGTTGAGTCAGTACTTTCAAATTCAAATTCCTATCCTCTTTCATCACGTTTCTCTCCATCAGTGTGGTCGGTTTGGCTCCAGCAGCAACAACAGTGCCCCTAGTGGCAGCCAGGAGAGCGAGCAGCCTCAGGGCCTGGGCCATGCTGAGGATGCTGTAGAGCACGAGCACATGAAAGCGGTGCTGAGAACCAGCCTCAGCGGCGGCGATAAAGAGGGCAGTGGGGTACCAGGTCTTCGCACACGGACAAGATCACGGCCTGGACGAGGAGGTGCGGCTGAGAGCAAGTTCCTCACATAGTCACATAGATCACACAGTAAAATAAGAGTCATGGCTCCTTTTTTTGCTCATGTACAAGCATCTGTCACTCTGTTTGATTTATTCAGGTCGCACTATGCAGGCACGGACACCACCCGTGGAGGACACTCAGATCTGTGGAGATGACGCCGCAGATGAGATCATGGAGCGCATTGTGAGGTCGGCCACTCAGGGTCCAGGAACCAGAGCTCAGCCCAGAGAGAGGAGGAGGTCCAGGGCGAACCGCAAGTCATGTACGACCTGAATGCTGAACCTCTGCCCCAAATACATAGCACATAGTAACTCTTCGGCTTTACTATATAGTGTGATAAATAAGGTTTATTGAGTATTGTGTGTTGGAAAAATTATAAATAAAGTATATTCAAAACAGTCAGGATCAGAAAGCAATAAGTACAGAATATAAAAAAGTTGCTCACATTAATGCTGGAAAAATGTGTGGAGGGTGATGAGCTGCTCCTCAGAAAACCATTGCTCTCACATGTAGGACCAACTACAATGTGTGAAGTATGATCTAATTCTGTCTGAAAAAAATAACCTCTGATCATCAGGGTTAACTTGAAACGTTTAAAGGAAAGCTTGCATTAGGAAAGAAGTGGGCATTTGAACACACTGTTGGTCCCATCATGGCAGATATAGGAATCAGTGTTTTTGGGCTCAACATACAAGGAGACAAAAGTCAGGATACCTCAGTCTCTGCTGAATACAAAAAAACAAAAAAACCTGTCTCTCACAGACTTTATAAAAGTGTAATATTGTTACATTGTTCAAATACCCCTTTAATAGCACATTTAAAAAAAAATAGAAAACTAAAGCAACACAAGCAGTAAACAAAAAGAAATCAGTTTTAAAGTCAGTTTGATACAATTGATGTTGACGATGTAGCATTAGCGTACAGCACCACTATATGAACAGCACATGGCCCTTTGATAATGTCCTCTCCTCTCCTCTCCTCTCCTCTCCTTTCCTCTCCTCTGTCCTTGCAGTGAGGCGGACTCTGAAGAACGGTCTGACACCAGAAGAAGCTCTTGCTCTAGGACTAACCGATTCTCCAGACACATAAATGTGATCCTCCGCCTCATGTCTGTCGTCTTTGCTGTGCAGCAAACACTGATGCGACGCCTCCGTCAGCTGCCTGCCTTCGCCACACTTCACAGTTTTACTCCAACAGTTACATGCCCCTTTAGGTTTTTGCCAGCTGCTAATCTTGCCTAATGTGTTTGAGTGATGAAACTGCAGCCATCGTAGTGTCTTTAATGCAACACAAAGAAAAAAATCCTCCCAAAGAGAAGGCGGAAGTGAAGATAAAAAGGAAAAGAGAATTTAAATTCAGTGATCCTGCCTCTACACTGAGCTGAAACACTTTATAAACATATTTTAAACAGTGCATTAGTTCAAAGAGATCATTTCTGCTTGTAACTCTCTGCAGCTGTGACTTCACCATGTTGCATTTATCTAAGCTGTGAATTTTGGTTGTAAAGATGAACAGACTGAAGCTTTTGTTCTCTAATCCAGTTTCAAAGAATCCCAAGAAAACAGAGAGGCTCAATGAGAATCATCCTTTGTTTCTGCAGCTGCGTGTTTGACAAGTGGCGGGTTTGGCTGTGGATCAATGGTAAATGTGAAAGGTTTTAATCTGATTTGTGCCTTTCATTTAAAAGGGACATTTATGTACCTTTTCGCCATCTTTTGCTATTGTTCTAGTCACCTCCTACATCTCAGATGACTCACAGTTTCAGAGGCGTAGTTATGTCGCGTGTGAGTGTTGAATACACTTAGCTTTTTTATTTTGACAGAATTGTTCTCAGTATTTATTTGCAAAGCTCAGACATCTTGCACCTTACTCAGCATTAATAGTCTGTTGTGCTGAAATGAACAACTGGTTCAAAGCATAGAAAAAGGAAGTTTTTATCTCAGAGGAACTGTTTGTAAAGTGTAAAAAGGCAAAAGGATAGGGACTTTTTTAAATTTTAATAATCTATTTGAAGGACGTGCGGAAAATACTGCAGAAAACGTGTAAATGCCCTCGTCAGCTGCCAGATACAGTGTGCATGTTTAGTGCAGTTCATGTTCTGTATTATTTTTGTAATTTTCTGTAGAAACTTGTATAATAGTCTGAGAGAAAGGGTTCAAAGAGGCTATTCTGTGAATTGTAATTAAAGATGAAAGAAATGAAAGATGTGGTCAGAGCTGAAATATGTGTTTTTAAAATGTTGCTCCCTGCAGAGAGAGGGGAGCAACATTTGGACATTTGCTTTGAACTTTGTGGTCACGTTGTACTTTGTATGAACTTGAAAAAGGTCGTGGAGCAGTCTTGATGATTCACGTCCCAGCTGAAATGTGCGCTCCTCTCACAGTCCAGCTAAAACCGGGAAACATCACTGCATAAATATCATGTAGTGAAAACCATGGTTACAGACACTTTCACTTGAAATGCTGTGTATACACATCCTGCAATAAAAAAACAAAACCATTGAGTGAAAAAGTGGCTGTACATGTCATTCTTCTTCACTGCTGCTCCACTTCTGAGGCCCTGATAGACAACAGACCATATTGGTGACCAAGTTTTGGATTCACAAGCTGCCACAAACTGCACAGCTGCTGCTCATGTTACTTGTATAGTTTGGGGTTAATTGACTTCATTGATTTAGCGACCTCTGTCTGTGCAACCTGCATCCATGGCTAAGTCAGTGAGTCCGCTGTCAGGGGCTGGATGGAGTTATGAACGCTCTGAGGAGAAGAACCTGGAGGGCTACAAGCACAAGCTCAAGAAAGTCCCGGAGATCAGCCTGAGAGGTCAGGTAGGCATAGCATGCACAGGATTATTATATTTTTGTTTTTTTAATTAAAAATCATATTCCAGTTAATTCTAACTGCCTCAGGATAGAAGATAATTTTTCCTCTAGTCAACGTTAAACTCTGTAATATTATGTATCTGTAAAAAGTAACACATTGTTATATTATTGATCATATGCTGCACATTACTTCTTATGCTCATTTTGCTATGATTTTATTCTGCCAGCTCCCTGCCCTCAAACATGTAGACAACACAATGAATGAGTCCACTGAAGTATGTTTGTGTCTGGAGGTAAAGTAAATTAAAAAGTAGAATATCACACAGTTCACCAAGCAAACATTTCACACGCCCCTTCTTTATTTAGCTAAATCTGTATTTTGGCTTTATTTATAGTTTTTCTTGCTGTAGAGTAAGTTTATGTCCCAGGGCAACACACTGATCCCTGACAGTCCTGCAGGACCAGCAGTGATGTATCAAGGAATGATGGAGGGTCTCTGATAAACTCAGTAACATGTACACTGCACTCATGTTCACATTGGATGCTCTCTGTCTTCGATTCAATCATCTACTACGATTAGTTTGTCCCTGAAGATGAGAGATAGGGAGGCTCTGGCAGCTCTGGGAGCGTTACCTGCAAATGGTAGCGTACTAACAGCACACACACACCATACTGACAGCAGTGTTTCTTTCATTTGCTTTCTGCATCAAGGTGGATGCAGGCTCATAACTGGACCTGGGCTTCTCATTGGCTGATGTGATTGTCTTACACTTTCCATCACAGATATGGCCACTCGGTTCCCAGACTGCTGTGTTTTGGCCCACACAGTCAGTGTGTAGAGTAAGGTAAAGTTAAAAATATATATATATACAGAGACATGTTGTCTGATATTCACATGGGATTCCTTTCAGAAAACAGTAAAGTTGTTGTTAGAAATGAGGTGAAACCATGATGAAGGTTTTCCTTCTCCCAGCCAGGAGGTGGCAGTGTGAGCTGGGATCACAGTTTGAGCTCGGCATGAACTGAGGGAAGGCAAGCAGCAAATCCCTCTGTCTCCCTGTGCGCACTCCTTTCGGTTGAGGGTCCAAGCTTCAGGCCGGTGGATCTGAAACCATGGCCCAGGACATGACTCTGCTGTGGGGCTCCGGCTCTCCTCCCTGCTGGAGGGTGATGATCGCCCTGGAGGAGAAGAACCTGCAGGGCTACAACCAAAAGCTGCTCTCTTTTGAGAAAATGGAGCACAAGTCCCAAGAAGTGTTAGACATAAATCCCAGGGGACAGGTAGGGAATCCCACCTTAACCAGTAACCAGTAGACTAACTAAAATAGACTAAACACCCCCGACCTCCCTCCCATATAACCCCAACAATTTATATCAATAGAAGAAATAGGCTCTGCTTCTGTTCATTAATGCCGTTGTAAGCTAACGCCAAACTCCACTAAAAATTTAATGCTTTTAAAAATTTCCAGTTTACTGGCAGTAAAGCACGTCTGTTTAAACTTAGAAGAAGGCATCTGACAAGTCGCAGGGATGTTTGTTTGCCAATTCGGCTCATGTTCAGTTGATCAAGCTGGTCCCCCCCCCCCCCCAAAGAAGTATTTGACCCTCTGTGTCTCTATGACCCAGTTAAGCGCCTTTCACACAAACGCACCGCAGAGGGCGGCGACGACCAGCGTAAGCTCTCGAGGTCAGGTGTGTTATCGGCACGCCGAGGTTTCCATGAGTCATTAAATATCTCTGCAAAGTCTGAATGAATGATTTGGCAGGCGTCTAGACGAGACGAGAACTGATTTGACTAGATTTTGAAGGTAGTTTGGTGTAACCTGGTGAATGTCTTCCGTTACACGGGGCTGTAAAAGCTGAAGCAAACAAGGGCCCTTTATGCGCAGAAAACATCTGCACACGCGGCCCTGGATATCACTGCACATGCTGTAATGCTTGACTCGGTTAATGAGCAAATCGTGCTGTGTTAAATACGCTTCATAGTGAGCCAGGTTTCCCTCCCCAACACAACCATCACAACAGGTTGACTTAATGAGCTCCCAGTAGCTTTAACACTGGATTTATCTAACAAACAATCTTATTACAGGCAATAGCCGGTTACCACCAAACAGCCTGTTTTGTATATAACCTATTGTTTTTTTGTTTTTATTAAAGCTTCCCTCTTTCAAGCATGGAGACATCGCTGTGAACGAGTCATATGCAGCCTGTTTCTACCTGGAGGTCAGTGAGTCGCTCTTTTTTTGACAAATAAAAATGTCAGTATAGTGACACTTAATTGGACGTTATGTTAAGCGTGATATGTTCAAATGCGTGTGTCTTTTTCTCTCTCCTCATGTCAGAGTCAGTTTAAGTCCCAGGGAAACAAACTGATCCCAGACAGCCCGGTAGAGCAAGCCCTGATGTACCAGCGCATGTTTGAGGGTCTCACATTCTACGAAAAACTCAGTAAGACAAATAAACCAAGTCCCTTACAGATCCGCTGTGAAGAAAATCAAGTTTTTAACCTTGTTGATGTGTCAATAGGATGTGAAATAAACAATCAGTGGCATGACTTTGTATTTCCACCATGGAAATGGATTCAAATAGCCAGGGATTCCTGTGTCACATAACCTAAGGAAGCAATCCTGTCAATTTACTGGGACAAGAGGCGGGCCAAATAAACCAAAAACCTTGTCAGTACAGAGAGCCAGAGTGTGTATTAGCACGACCACTAACACTGACACCCACTGCCAGTTACAAGCTAAAAAACAACATAACCAATTAACCATACTTACTGTTCTGATACATCCTCTAGTCGCCAGTTTTGGTTCACAATAAACTCTGTCTGGGTCTGACTGAGGTGGCTCTTCATATACAGCTGTTACACCTGTCACCTACACCTTACACCTGTAGTTAATGAGCCAACGGCCCCAGTTTTTTTTTTTTTTTTTTTTTTTTACATTTTATGTGGAAAAAAAATCACGTTAAACAAAATATTAGACATAGTGCAGTATTAAACATAGTGTAAAATCTGTGGAGAGGATATTTATGTTGTCGTGTCAAACCCTTTGACTGCTGTGTAATTGCAGTAGATCCCCAAGCTGCAACATAAACCAACTGGCCTCATAATAGCTCATAATTGAGCTCACAATAGTTTTTCATCGCCACGCAGATAGGTGTGCAAGGACATCAAGAATATTCTTCTGTCATCAATAAATGTTTATTCTATGAATTTCAACTTTTCAATTTTTTACAAGAAAGGTTTCCTGACATTTCCACTGAAGTAAGTTTTGACAAATACAACCCCTGCGGAAAGCAAAAAATGAGCAACTCATAAGTTCTTTTACTTGCCAGGGCTTGTGGGATACATGTGTCACTGTAATAAGTGGAGAAATCATTGGCAGCCAGTGTCATAGAAAACAAAAGACAGGTTACAACAGCCCCACTACAAGTGGACACTGATTCAAGTCAAGTCAGCAAATTACTACTACTTCAACAAACACAAGATGAACTATCTATTAATACCTATGCATGTAACTGCATGGATAAAAAAGCCCTAGAAACTAACATTCTGTGCAAGAAAATTAATTGTGTTGAACTAGAAAACGGATAAAGGTCCATGCGAAACATATTGCCATTAGGTCACACTTAAATACTGTATGTATCATTTGATTATTTGATGCAATGTTTTTCACAGAATATGGGAGCCTTTCATGTCATGCATTGGTTTATATATATGCTATTTTCAGAGGAGTTTTTACAGTGTCGACATGAGAATTATCTGTCAATGAGCTACTTTGAATTTATTTATATACCTATTAAACATATTGGGGAAAAAAGAAAAGCAAGCTGAAGCTGAATGAGTAGCCCCTTGTAGAACATCAGTGAAAATCTGTGGAGAGGTTTTAAATATGATCGGCCTGTAATCCAGTGTGAAAGCTCTGGATGAGCTGTGCTGTTGCGCCAGGTGACAAAACTCCTTTATTATGATGAATGTGGGCGCTAGTTTGTTTTGAGTCAATAACACCAGGTTAGTACGTGGGACTGCTACTGCAAATACTAAAGCACCAAATTTGTATTAATCCGCTGCTGGAAATAGTTCAAAACAAATGCACTATTAAGTCCTATTTGAGAAATATTTGCTAAAAAATGACAATATCCATTCATTGTAGCAAGTTACTTTTTTTTAAAAAGTGAAAAAAAAAATAGAAATATATATTGTGATGTTTTATCAAGGTTTTGTACTATGGATGTAACATCATACACTCAGTGAAGCTGCTATCTTTTTCAATATGTTCATGTTGTTTTTTTTTTTTTTAAAAGATGCTGTGATCTACTATAATTGGTTTGTCCCTGAGGGAGAGAGGCATGACTCAGCTCTACAGAGAAACAAGGAGGCTCTGACTACTGAACTCAAGCTCTGGGAAGGTTACCTGCAGAAGGTAGTGTGTGTGTGCAGTATACACACAAAGAATGTGTTGATATGATGAAACATGCTTTCTCTTGCTTTTCAGCTGGGCTCAGGTGCTCACCTTGCGGGACCATCCTTCTCACTGGCAGATGTGATCGTTTTTCCAACTGTTGCTACTCTTTTCAGATTTGGGTGAGTGGAGTCCTCTGTTCACACTGACACTGACCAGCCGTATGTAGTGTAAGTCTTCATACACACGTCTCATACCTTTGCCGTTTTTGCAGGCTGTCTGCAGAGCGTTACCCTCAGCTGGGAGAGTATTACGCGCTGTTGAAGGAGAGACCCAGCGTCAAAGCCAGCTGGCCTCCTCACTGGCTGGAGAACCCCAAGGGACAAGACACACTCAAAGACATCTGATATTCATGTCCACTTTAAAGCCACGTCTGCCTGTTGTGCTGTAGTTTAACCTCTGCTTTTTGTTCGATATAATCTTAATTATATAGTATTAACTTGAATTTGATATGACTCTTCTATTTTTCCAAAAAAAAAAAGAAACAGTATTGATGTGATCAGTATGTTCTAACATGTTTAGTGTAAAAAAGGCAGAAATTTGATTCCGAACTAACTTTTACATTTTGTTCATGACCATTTCTTTCAGTGAAACCGGGCTGTGTTTGAGTCTCGTGTCGTAGGCTAGACTGCACTGTAAACCAGTATAGTGGTACAAATATAGCATGAGACAAATATAACTGAAAGCTAAAACTGCTGAAGTCTGACAGCGAAGGATGAAGTAAAGTTTGGATGTTGCAGGTTGGAGGTTACGTGACTAGGTGACCACAAAAGAGGATAGCACATTGTATAAACTGTCTTAGCTCGCCTACGTTCAGGTGTCACGGTGGGTTAGATCTTATTAGAAAAGTTAGGCGTGTCTTACAGTACATGTCCCATGTGCTTTATTGGCTGAATGACTGTGTCCAAACTGGTTTTCCTCTGCACAAAGGTAACTGAAATGCCTTGTTACCATGACTTTGCATTCAATAAATGAGATGAGTTTCTGTATCACACATTTGAGGGTCTCACACTCTGCAGCCACAGGTCTTGCACATACCAACAATCAGACTACAAGATGGAATTTATGATATTGAAAAATAAAAAACAGTCCTGACCAATAAAGGTCTCAAATAGCCTGTGGGCTGAAATAAGTTAGTATCAGAGAATTTCATCTCTTCCTTTACAAACAAAAACCATGACCTGAATGTTCATCCATTTATTCAACCTTGACTGTGTTTATACAGGGTGGTCCGATATGATCAGTTCAGTGGCACCATTTTGCCTGGATGTCCACAGGGCGATAACAGCATGAGAGTGGATCTTAAAGAAGCAAGTATTACTTGTCGTAGCATGACATGGCTTTTGTGTGATAACATTCTTGGCCCACAAAAATTCTCGCCCATTATGCAGAATGACACTGAGAAACTGGTGTCCACGCACTGACAGCAAACGCTCATGCTCAACAGAGACACTATCAGCATGCTGAGATCAACCACGCAAAAACAAACTACACCAGTAGAAACATGGAGAAATTATTAAAATCTTCTCCTAAACACAAAACAAAACTGTTCAGCAGTTTAATGTTTCACTGGAAGTACGAGGCTTCGGTAGAACAATGTTTTTCATGTAATTTCTGCAACTTCCACTTATTCAACAAGTGGTCTTTGAATGCAGCAACAGACCAACACAGCAGAGAGATCATTGTGTCAAATTCTCAACGGAGCTGTGGGTGATTACATCACTTGCTGTTGATGTTGGCAGATGTTCAAATCCTCAACGTCCTGATTCCAGAGGCAGATTTTGACAGAGAAGCTGCAAACTGTACATTAACAAAGTGAACAGTGGATAGACAGGTTTTCTATTCTCTCTCGAATCTGAGGATAATAATATTATGTGGTTTAGTTTGCATGACTGAGGCCAGAACTGGTTTGGTGTGTGTGCAGAGGTGAATGGAAAGTGCTGAGTCACTGTGAGTTTACAACAGTTGAACTTCAGGATGCAGCAATAGTATCAATATATAAATGTAATATAAAAAGCAACCATGTTGAACCAAGATAGTACAAAACAATAGAAATTAGTAGGTCATATATGAAAAAAAAATGACATGATGAGACCCCTATAAACTCTGTGAGGGTGAGTAATGGATAATCCATATCGTTGCAGGAATACAGCAAGCACATGGCTACTTTCTGCTTCTCTACCATAAAACTGTATATTTTAAAGTATAGTTCAGATGTCAGAAATTAGTGTGATTAATTATTTGCAATTTCCTATGCTTAAGGGCTATTTTCTTCAAGTTCCCACCAGTACAAAAAAAAAAAAAAAAAATGCCTAACTTCCCTTTTGCCCACATTTCATGATGTGCACACAAAAGCAGAGAGTATATTTGCAAAGCAAGAGAAGTCACTCCTTCACATATTTGGCTCTGCTAATGTTCGGAGATACATCCAGCTAGAGAGACAAAATCTACATTAAAGTAGTTTAGAAATGCAACTAGCTAATCTGTGCAGTCAATAAAAGTGTGTGTGTCTTTTAGTAGGGCATCATGTTGCCTTGTGTTACAGAAGGGGAGGGGTTGGGGGTTTACATGTTTGGACAGGCTGTTAACTATCTTGACTGTCTTGAGTCACACGTCTTTGTTGATAACAGAAAAATGGGATGGAACTTCATTCCACCAATCCGGTTGTGGAGGGTGTGTAGGTTGTTATAAAACCAGGCTTGTGTCACAGTGCAGCTTCACTCTCCACTCCCTCTGCCATTCATCATTTCAGTCACTGCCAGGTGCTGCACTTCACTCTGAAACCATGGCCCAGGACATGACTCTGCTGTGGGGCTCCGGCTCTCCTCCCTGCTGGAGGGTGATGATCGCTCTGGAGGAGAAGAACCTGCAGGGCTACAAGCAAAAGCTGCTCTCTTTTGAGAAAATGGAGCACAAGTCCCAAGAAGTGTTAGACATAAATCCCAGGGGACAGGTAAGTCATCTGATACACTCCATTTACCTGTTGACCAATATCAGTTTGAATTTTTCCTGATATATGTTGATTTTAATAAAAAAACTTGAACTCTGTCTTTCTTAAAGCTTCCTTCCTTCAAACATGGGAAGTATGTCCTGAACGAGTCCTATGGCGCCTGCATGTACCTGGAGGTGAGAACTTGGCCAAAGTGCTGAACATGAGCCTAGTTAAACTTTTATGAAGCCAGTTGCTTTCAATGAGTCAATAAGTAGGAGTAATCCACGCGCTGTTGGTGTTCAACAATGACTCGCAGACAAACAGAAACCTTACACTCCAGAGCAGGAGAAACCAGAGCTTTGTGCAGCTGTTCATAATAGTTGCTCTTTTCATGCCTTCATCAACAGAGCCAGTTCAAGTCCCAGGGAAACAAGCTGATCCCTGACTGCCCCGCTGAGCAGGCTCTGATGTACCAGCGCATGTTCGAGGGTCTCACACTCAACCAGAAAATGGGTACGTTCACCCTGGCAAGCAAAAGCTGAGATATTTCACTACTAAGACATAACCTGCATATCCTCCATCTTATTATTGTATCAGATGAGGTCAAGTTGTTGTTGCCGTTCAGAGGCTTGCCTTTTGGGACTTTGTCCTATATTGCACTTAGCAACATCATATGCCAAACTGCCACCTTTAAACCACTGAGACCTAAAGCACTCGCCCTCCCTGGAGATCTGAGTTGATGAAAACACACGCCATACACTAATGACCTGAACATTCATATAATTAACTGAAGTGTATGTGCTGCACCCCTCATAACAGGTAGTGATGTTGAGAGGTCGTATGTTAATCCCACAAAGAATCACATGCTCAGACTATTGTGCATGCGAAGCTGAAGTCATGAGACAGCGTGCTTGGGGGTGCAGGGAGAATAGAGCTAAATTCCCAATGCACATTTAACTTGTGCATAATGTAAATGTATTATTTTATGCAGCTTTAAACTGTAACTGAGCAGCTTTTACTCTCTTCAGTGTGAACCTAATAACAATGTCCTGACTCACCCCACCCGCAGCGCCTCAAGGGAGTTGAAAGCAGTCCGTCTCAGCAGAATGCGGGAGTGGATGTTGTACAACATGTGGATAGATTTAATCGATTATGTCTCATAGCTGCCATACCTGTCACAGCTAAATGCACATCTGACTTTTTTTTTAAATCAGGGGAAGTTATCTACTACAACTGGAAGGTCCCAGAGGGAGAGAGACACGACTCTGCTGTGAAGAGAAACAGGGAGGCTCTGTGTGCTGAGCTCAAGCTGTGGGAGGGATACCTGCAGAAGGTAGGTCCACACATAGAGTTTAACAGCATCAGACACAAGCTCAGTGTTAAAACAGTTGCATCACTTAGAAATGGAATTAAGAAAAATGTATTTTTGACAACTTCAGTTCACACTTCATGACACAAACCTTCAACCTTTAACTCTCTTTCCCTTTCAAGATAGTCACAAAAGCAGGTTTCTACTTTGATTCCTTCAAACAAATAGTTAAATCGATGTTTGTAAGGACTTAAGGGAGTGTTGGTATTCATGTTCTACCTGTTGGTTTATTAATGCTGTGCTTGGGTTTTATGTTACTCATGTTTTGTTATAGGTGTGTGAGGTAAAGTAAGATCTGTGGCCTCGAGTATTTCTTCCGCAGCGCGCTCACCACAAAATGAAACTGGAGACAATTAGCTTAGCTATATGAAAAATTATTTGAAAAAAAAAAAAAAAAAGTAGGTTATATGCTGCTCCAACTAGGAGTCTCTGCATAAGCCTTACTGAGGTTTTTGATTCCTTTAGATTTAGAAAGGTTAGCTTTTCCTTTCAGTCTCCAGTTTGTATGCTAAGCTAATTGGCAGCTGTTTATTCTTTTCCAGCTCTTGGTAAAAAAAGTGAATAAACGTAATTATATAATATGTGTGTGTAATATTTAATTGGTTGAGCTATAACCTGAAGGACTATGGAGCTACCTTAACGTCCAATAACCAAGTAAAACAAAGTAGATCCTGTAATATTATCACATATATGTAGATTGTAACTGTCTGCTGGAATGTTATCAGATGAATAGACTCCTGTGTGGCAGTTTTCATCAGTATCTAGTAGTTGACTTGAATGTAGCCTCAACTCTCTTGTGCTGCTTTCTAGGCCTCGGGCTCTTTCCTGGCAGGAAAGACATTTTCACTGGCCGATGTGACTGTTTTTCCAAGCATCGCTTATCTCTTCCACTTTGCGTAAGTAAATGAAATAGACCACAACATGAGTGAAAATTAAAAAGCAATGCATTTGTAATAACTTTTCTCCATTCTGTAGGTTGTCTGAAGAGCGCTACCCTAAACTGGCAGCATACTATAACTCTCTGAAGGACAGATCCAGCATCAAAGCCTCCTGGCCTCCTACCTGGCTGGAGAACCCACAGGGACAAGACCTGCTGAAAGACCTCTGAGATTCAGATGCGCGCACACTTTTCCTGTTGTCTAACAGCTAATCACTCCTTGTATTGCACTACTTAAGCTGACCAGCATTTGTTGCTACTGTACTTGATTTGTTCATAAACAACAAATATTACTTTTTGTGCTGTAATAAAAAAACCCCAATAAAAACTGTTTTTCAGTTTTGACTATTATTTATATCAATATCAGTTGATCTGCTTTTTATCCCACTTTTGACTGGACTATAATTTATTTTACCTTTAGGCTGCTAAACCAAAATATTTGACCATAGGCATCAAACTGCACATCTAATATCACCTTTGGCATCTGGATGTCACTTTTTATGGGATTGAGGTGAAAAATCTACTTTCATTCCTGTACTTTTATAAATCTTTGGTTTGGTTTATTATCAGTCTGTTTCATTATCACTCACTGTTTGGACTAAAATTGTCAAGACAGTGTGTTACACTTAAAATTTGTAAATATTTTCATGTTAAGACTAAAAAGAGGCATTGTCTGGTTTCAAGCCCTTGTGGTGTTTTTACTGTCACCATCTCACTGGGCTGTTCAGTGCTTGGCCCTGGACTTGAGGCAATTGAAACCATTATAACTGCATGTGACTGGTGAATTTAGATTTTGATCTTGACTTTGAAACAGCACTTTCAATGTCTTAGTTTGCCCATATAATAGGAACCAAATAATTGAAAGCATCGGTTGGGATTACTGCTAAAATGTATTTCTGTCTATTGAAGCTAGAATGTCAGAACATGTGGCCCATCATGCATTTTGCTATAGAGAAGAAGAGCTGGACTATAACGGCAGGTTAATCGATATTGGCACTGTAGCATCTAGCTTGTAAGTCTGTTTCACTTGGTTATTGCACATTGAGATAACTGCAAATGGGTCCTTGTGACACAACCACTGACTGTGTCAACAATCAGTAATGCAAATAAACCAGATGTACAAATGTTGAAAAACAGCCCTTTGACCATCCTGTAGTTGCAGAGCCAACTCTTGTACTGCAGTTGTGTGCTTAAGCGAACTTATTTTCCTCTGCAGGACACCAGCAAAACCAAAAAGATGCGAACCCATTTGATTTTGGTGGGTCTTGTCTCTATCTGCAGCCTCTCCTTCAGTCAAGGTAAGATACATATCATGTTGTAATTACAGTATGTGAGTGTGACCGCATGTTCAATCACTAACTCCACCACGTGATATGCAGTAAATTCTAGTCTATTTGCACAAGTAAAATGCATCTGTGCCTCTTTTCCATTTCTTCAGAATGCAGACAAGAGCTTCTAGAGAATATTGATTTCCCAGGAACAGACATTACATTTCTCTACTCTCCTGATCCTGAGCACTGTCAGCAGCTGTGCACCCAGCACCATTCCTGTCTCTTCTTTTCCCATGTCCGTGCCGACTGGAGCAGAGATAAAAGGTATGCCTGTCAGTGACATAATATCACAGTGGCATAATACTTATGTCACTGTGATATTTCACCTTTTACTTTTGAATAACTTTGTGCATATAATCATCTGACCTTCCCTGCAGGCACTTTTACTGCTACCTCAAGACTACTTCCTCTGGACAGCCCAATGTCCAGTCTCCACTGATAGGTGTCACCTCTGGATTTTCTCTCAAATCCTGCGACTCAGGCGCATGTAGGCTCATAAACACAAAAACTATTACAAAAAACATTATTTTGTGATGTATGGCCATGTTTTATTAAATGCTCTCTGTCTATCTGCTGCACTGTTTGTCTGCCAGTACCTTGTCTGTCCCAGGTGTACCAGAATGTGGACTTCCCAGGGGCAGACTACAGATTCTTGTTCACAGCTGACTATGAGGAGTGTCAAAGGGTCTGCACAAAGGACCCTTATTGTCAGTTCTTCACCTTTGTAAATGACATCTTTACACCAGAGAAGATAAGGTAAAACTAGATAACATAATGTTACTTTGCAGTTAAAATTAAATTACCATCCTTTGAAGACGTGCCAAAGTGTCAGGAACATGAAATGCAGCAAATGTCCCCAACTGGAAAAAAAACAGTCATGAGGTACATGTCTGGAGAATAGGGTAAGAAGGCCAAGCACCAAAATCTTGATCTTACATTTCCCATAATTCAGCTTGATAGCATTTTTTGTTAGCATCTTTCAGACCCGACATTCACAGGCTATTACACCGAGCTTCTGTTAAACATTTCTTGTTTCCCAGCCGAAAATGAGATTATCCTGGTGATGTCACAGTGACATCATCTGGGTCCTTTTTCTAAAACCTGACAAAACTCCTTAAGCTACTAGATTATATTGTATGACCATTTGAGCGAATCCATCTAATGCTCTGGCATCAGAAGGGTGGAGTGATGTAGCAAGACTATCATTGAATGACTGTGTCATTTATTGTTCTGTTCCAGGTACAAATGTCACCTTAAATTCAGCTGGACAGTACCAAGGACTCCTATTGTAAACAGGAAGGCAGGTGTATTCTCTGGATTCTCCCGCGAAATACCACAAACTCAGTACTACACACAATGTAGGAAAACAGCCATAGCAAAAGTCGTAACATCTGCGGGTCCTTGTGCACACTTCCTTATTGTATTACCTGTGTTTTGTCCAGTGTGCCAGAGCAAACTTTTTGCAAACACTGCGATCCCAGGAAACCACTTGGACACCCTGCCTGCTGCCTCTCCTGAACATTGTCAGGCACTGTGCTCTACTAATCCACGCTGTTCCTACTTTTCATATGACAGGTAGCATCTGTTTGAAAGACTCTCTCATAGCCTACACAAACTTTGCCCAATAATACAGCACAAAATGCAATTAGAACGTGCTCAGATACTGTACATTGGAAATAACTGGGTTTAACATTCTATTTTATTACATTACTTTTTTAAAACTTCATTTTCATTGTGTTTGCAGCAATAACTTCAATTGTAACTTGAAGAATAATCTAAATGAGATGGTGATTGCAGCCAAAAAGGGAGTGACATCTGGCCTACCAATGTACTTCTGTCAGATGGATAACAGTATGTATCACTAACCATCACCAAAACTGTCAGACAGGACACAGCTTCAGTTAACCATCTATGAACTGATATTCATGGTTCCCACATCATATTAATGAATTTTAAACATTATTCATTTCATTTTAGAAGCATTGAAAAACCACACGGCTATAACAGTTTTGTTTGTGTAGATAAGAGACAGTCCATCTTATTTTAGATTTGGTTATTAAGTAATCTCATAAAACTGGAGTCATTCAGCACATAAGAATGTTCATCTATCCATCCATCTACATTACTGTTGTATGTACTTTACTGTTGTAGTATTTCTCTAGTTTGACCAGCAGGAGCAGTGTAACTGTGTGCCTCTCTGCTAACAGGCTGGCTGAAAGTGCTTCATGAGGGAGTGGACTTCCAAGGTTCTGACTTTCGCTTTGAGTTGATGGATGATCCAGAGACATGTCAGAACATCTGTTCTGCAGATCCTAACTGCCAGTTCTACACCTATGTCAATCAGACCTTCACTGACCCAATTCACAGGTATAGTATTCTTTATGAATGCCTGCATAAACAAATATTGTCTTTCTTTTCCTCTCATCAAGTTAAACCACAGATTCAGAAATACCCGCAATTCATTCAACATTTCACTCATTCTAACACTATTGTTTGATTACTGCTGTATTCATGAGCTGTTATTGACTCTATGTCCCAGGCGTCGCTGCTATCTCAAGCGTGTCATCACCATGCCTGCTCCTCCAAAAGTTACCAAGTTGAACAATGTTGTGTCTGGCTTCTCCCTGAAGAACTGTGTGTAGAGTGCTTCTATCTATCTATCTATCTATCTATCTATCTATCTATCTATCTATCTATTCAACCATAACCATAATAAAAGTAATTTACAAATACTGCTGAAACAAATGTATATGGAATTAAGAGAAACAATAAAATATGATGTTTGCATTGGTATTTTAATAATGATTGGGTAGCAATGTGCGTCATATGCACATGTGAAATGAGGTGAGTTTTTTTAGTTCATCATTACAACGTCTGCAAAGCAAGAGGCAAAAAAGGACAAAGACAAATGAAAAGCTCATCACGCTGTAAATGTAACAGCAGAATCAAACTGAAGAAGTGATGCATTCATACAGTAGTTCTGATCATGGAGAAGAGGGTTGTCATCCCATGAAAGAGAACATGGTCTATCATGTCATCTGATATGACTGTTTTTTGGTCTTCCTCCTCTTTTCCTTTCTGATTATTTTCCTCCAGTGTCACTTCAACATTCAACAACCTGTTCAATCTAAACTGGGACATCATCACATCATGAGCAAAAAGTGTGAACAATTTTGATTGGGTGTAAACTATGACACCTGTGTAGTTGTGTTTAACTTTGCCTACTTGTAGTTACCATTATTCATTGCCAGTGTATCACAGTGCACATTGTGTTTTAGTGAGTGAAAATCTATTTAGAGTTTCACAGAGAGGTGAAATGAGATATGCAACTTGTGTCATATCAGTAAAAATTGTTTATGGTTTTGTTTGGCAAAACCATAAACATTTTTTACTGATGAATTCAGTGATGAATTCAATAACTGTGTTAAGTCCGCTGGGCGTTTGGCTCAGGGAACGGAATTTAATGTTTTTCATTCATAAAAACTGTAAAACTACAACTGCTACTCATACTAGAAATCATAGTGATCTAATAATAATCATTAGTATTATAAATGAAAGAGATTTTGGCCTTTCATAGCCTGTGATGAAGCAGCTGGGACCAGGAAAGACTGAAAATAGAACTGGTCTGTGGTGTGATGGTGAATCATTCTTTAACCTGGAGAGTCTGAGCTGGGAGCTGTTTTCCCTGCTCCCCCCGCTGCTAGAGTCCCTGTCAGCAGTGACCAGGCGCAAAATCTGCTCATCCAGTTGATGCTGAGGCTCAGCCTGCTGAGAAGCATCATTGGTGCTCAGCTGGACCAGAAACAACTGGAAGCAACATGTCTGCACATCAGTGCTGTAACTCTGGAGACCACAAAGTAAATACCAGCTGTCTGTTTGGATGGAAACCTGCCTCCAAAGAAGCCGAATAAAAAGATTCAGCACAACAATCCAGGTGAGAAAGCAGATAGTAGGAAAAGATCCAGAACTCCAGAGCTTCATTCCCCATTGTATAATCAACACTGTCCTCACAACAAACAACTGTGGGAGGAAATGTTTGAGCAGCATGGATACTGGATAAGACACACAAAGGTCTTCAGCTGGGTTTTACCCAGTACATCCTGGAGCACCAATGACATGGAACTCAATAAGACATGGCCAACCCTTTGAGAGCCTTTGAAAAGTAGCATATCAATTTATTGCTGCAAAGAGATGGAGAAACATTATTAAAACTGAGCCTTCCTCCAAAATCTCAAACTGGGAATCGAGCCTGCCTGAAGAGGGGCTGATGGAGGATGGCAACAGAGGCCATAAACCATCTCCAGATAATTTAACATCCACGAGAAGAAACAGAGCCAAAAGAGAGCTCACCAAGCTGCAGTTGTTCTCTTTTTAACCAAATGGAGGAAGACAAGCACAGTCAGCTCAAACAACAAGACATTTCTATACATTTTGTTTGTTGCTTTTTTTTTTCATTTCTTAATGTTTGCGCATTTCTTCTTTACTGTATTTCATTCAAGACCTTATTAATAAAATGTATGTAGGTTGTCGGGCAGAGATTCGCAGGAGCACGTTTACACCAGCAGGTGGCAGAAACAGGCTACTGCTCGTAAGTGCATTATTTTGTATTGTGTTATTTATTTACGTTTACAGCCTGTTTCTACTTTATTCACCAAGGCAATGTAGACTAGAGAAAAGTGGTGCTGCTTTACACACCCTAGTGTTATAAATATGGGTATTATTAGTTCATTAGCTTTAAACTGCTATGTTTATGGTTTTACCTTAATAAAACCATAACAAATAAAATATATTAAAATATTATAATAATCATTGAGATTTGTCTCAGTAAATAACAAATAATAAACCATGACTAGTTGTTTCCCTCTCCAATCTTAATGCTCAGCTAAAGTAATCAACTTCATACCTATTGATCAGATACGAGAATGGTATCGACCTTCTCATGCTCTCAAGATAGTGGAAAAAAGTGCATTTCCATTGGTCGAACTAGTCCTTTAAGCCTTTACATGTAACATTAACTCCAGGTTTTGCTGTAATGATTTTGCACAATGTTGCTGGAAGAAAAGTCCTAATGCAATGGTGAGTCACGTGTGGGATATCTCCATGTTTCTGTCAGCAAGATAACAGTATGTACCATTCATCATACATATAATGAGTGACAGAAAAACAAAAGTAACATTGTGGTAATGTGGTAAAAAAGTACAGATCATCAAACATTAGCATTACAGTCCATTGAACTGTTGCATTGCAATCGGAAAACGAGAACTCTGTTTCATTTCTTCTTCACTTTCTTTCTTCTTCTTAACACATAAAAATTTAAGGTCCTTTAACTTTTGACCTACACTACTACTACGCCACTTGGGGGCAGCACAGCAAGCTATAAAAACAACACTGTTATATTACCAATGCAAGCTGTTATGACAAAAGTGTTACCAGTTGCTTATGTTCACATCCAGCAAAAATAGTAACTTTCATTTGGAGTCATTTCTCTGGTCTCCTGACAAATTAAGTCCAATACCGAATATATGTGACTCTTCAGCTGTTAAATGCTCCCCTGTGTTCACCAGCCAGTTGCTAACTTTATGTTGTCTTTTAGTGATTGCCATGTATTGTGGATTTAGCCACAGTCTAACCCCGCTCCTCTCTCAAAACAGGCTTGGTCAAGAAGACGATTTCCATTGATTTCCTATTTGTGATGACGAAGAGGTGTGTCAGAGGACCTGTGCTGCAGATCCCCGCTGCCTGCTCTTAACTTTGATCGAGGCTGCACACAAGTATGTCTGCAACGTATGCAGGTACATACAAACACAAATAATGTCAAACAGAGAAAAGGCTGTGTTTTGTCCCTGCACAATGAGAAGCACCTAGAAATGATGAAACTGCACATTCAGATCTTCAGGTAAAGACACCTGATTTAAGGTACACAAACATACATTGAGACAAATATCTAAATAAATTATTGCTCACGAATACGTGGTTTATTCTGCATGAGGAGGGGGAATGTTCTCTCACTTCCTTTTTTTCTCCTCCCTCCCTCCTCCCTGCATATTGAACCCTCCTCTTTTCCTCTCCTCAAACCACAACATTGGTCTGTACACTCTTGCCTCATACACACTCACAAACACACACAGCACTTCCCTCCTTCTTTCTCCCCCATTCCCTTCCCTTCCCTCCTTCCTCTGCGCTCCCTCCAGCCTCCCCTCCCTCGTGGGAAACCCAGTGCAGTGTGACTGTGGTTGTCCTTCCTGGAAGCTGTGGTGGTGACTCTGGCTCCTCCACTCAGAGGCTAGAATAGTGCCAGCTAGCCTGTGTGTGTCTATGTTTGTGTGTTGACTGCGTGTCTGTCTGTGTCCGTCTGTCTGTGTGTGGGTGCGTGTACGTATGCACCCTCCGCAAACATTCCACCACCATACCGTCCGTCCGACCGCCGGCCGGCCTCGCACGAGAGCCACGCCGCCACCGCGGTTCAGTCCTGACGCCAGCCCTGAAGACTCACATTACACACACACACAAACACACACAGAAGAAGTGTGTGCGCACTACACCACATAAACAAAACACTCAGTACGGCACATACAAACACACAAAGAGGGCAGCAAGCACATGAGACTGGCCTAAGCGCACACTAGCACACTCACTCAAATAAACAATATGGACTTTGCGGAACACACACATTTTTTAACCACAGACCACAGACATTGCATCCTGAAGTAGATCAAAGCGCTGTGCAGCAGTAAACACACACAAGGTTCTTCTCTGCTCTCTCATCCCCGCAGAGCTGTTTTGGTAAAGCATGGCACAATTATTCTCATCTTCTTGAGAAACAACTTGTTACAACTGTCATTCGTCATTGGGGGCTCAGTGTGTGCCCTCTACACGCTGGCCAACTCTCTATGATTCACACCATTTCCCTTCCTGCCCTCAGTCCCCCTCATCTCCCTGTGACCCTGTCTCCTGCCTCCCTCCCACCCTGTTATTGAACGTCTACACTGAATCAGTCATCCAACCACAGCCCTTCAGATCTTTTTCTTTGTTTTCCCCTCTCTTAGTCTTTCTTCATCCCTCCCTCTCGCCCTCGTCTTCACTGTCTGTCCATTGTTGAGCAGACTGAGGCGCAGACAAACAGGGAGAGAAGATATCCGCTGGTGTACCACAAGATTGGAGAGAAAGAATGGCAGAGAGACAGGCAGAGGAGAGGAAGATACATAGACTGATATGAGGGCAACGTTAATTACAGGGGGCTGCCAATTAGAGGGCAAAGCGATGGGTCTGCTTGCCTCGCCGCGGCATCCCAAAAACATCACCAGCTCCCACCATGTTTATCCTCTGCAGCCACAAGACTGCGGCTCCCATCAGCCTTTACTGGAGACAGCTTAGATACAGTCTGGGGTTACGGCTGGGGAACATGCAAGCCGCGATTGCAGACACGGCTAATATGGATAAGTGGGTAACATAAAGTTTTCAACCATTTTTTAGCTATTTGTATTGATAACAGTCACTGCAATTCTTGTTTACTTTGAAAGAGAAAAAAACAGAGGAAAACATGAACAGAGGTAAAGGCACTTAGTCTTTATAGAGATTTTTGTCAAACATTCTTCAGAGTTGGAAAAGGTAATCAAATGTATAAATGTTTTGGAAAAAAACAAATATCACAGTTAAAATTGTTCAGTGACAACTCAACATAACTCTGTTGAGAATTATATATATATATATATATATGTGTGTGTGTGGCTCTGTTGGACACTCTTCTATGTGTGTATTTGTCAAGCAAAGTCTTGAATTTATTCAAATCTATTTTTTCACATTCCTCCATTTTTTCATCATATATGATTATTTGTGTTTATCTGAAACTTCATCCATAGTCTGATATGGCTTTAAGGCTTTCCCTTAAATGTGGAGACAGTCATCAAGGTCCAATAGTTATTTCTCCAAAGGTATCATGTTTGCTACATGGTGCACATGGGAGCTCCATGTCCACTGTACAGTTCATTTGGAAAACAAAATCGGAGTTGAGCTTCAGAAGGCTCCGATCTCAGTCCCCCATCCTTGGGCCGCCTTAGCTGATCCACTCAAGCCTCTGCGCTGGACTGTGGGAGACCCCAGAGGTGCAAAGGGCCTGAAAGAGACTTGCAGTGGAGCAGAAGATGATGAAGTAGAAGAGGAAGAAGAGGTAGAAGGAGAGGAAGAGGAAGGGGTGGGAAGAGGAAGAGGTGAGGCCCTTGTGGCACAGTGTGGGGACGGCTGGGTCGGTCTGGAGGGGGCTAGGGCTGGGGACGCTGCAAGGGCGGGCATCCTGTGGACGGTGGCCAAAGCTGTAGGTGCAAGGAGTGGCGGTGCACCCTGCTGGCAGCCAGCCAGGGGTGCGAGGCGGAGGGAGGCAGGTGATGGGTAGCTCCCCAGCAGGGCAAGATCTCTTCGCCCGTTGGGGAAAGGAGGTGAGGAAGAGGCTTGTGAGGTAGGGGAAATGTGAGGGAAGGATGCCCATGGCCAAGGAGGGAACGGTAAAGCGGAGGCTGGGGGCGACTGTAAGAGGAGAGGGTCTAGCTCGCTTGCACAGTGGGAGAGGTGGGATACGAGACGGGCTCCTATTGGGTCCGGGGACTCGCCCTCGAGGGAACTGAGGTATCGTACCACCTCCCCAACACACTCCCTAAAACCCAGGGTCCTGTAGTCAACTGCCAGGGCCCTTGCATCAAAGTACCCTAAGAGAGAAAAAGAGTTTAGTCATGCGCTGAATCATGGTAATGGAATGCAGTTGGTCATGAACATTATACTGTGCTTGCTGTGTGTTTTATCTTTTGTTTAGAGAAGAGGACAGAAATAAAATTTTGGTCTAATTTTCATAGGCCTTAGATCTTTTCCAGCGTCATTTCAAAGGCCTTTGGTGTCTATTTTCCATAGAAAATGAATGGCAAGGAGAAAAGGCTAGAAAGAAAATGAAAGAAAAGGGGAAAAAAAATATCACCTTTTCCTCCCATGGCATGCAACAGTTTGAGATGGTCCACTGTCATCTGCAGAATCTCTGCTTTCTCCAGCTTAGACGAGCCCTGCACGGAAAATGAGCATAATTTCACCCAGTTGCATCAGATTTTATTTTTCGATGCTTACTTGTTTATTACCCGTCACTGAGTTAGGATAGAGTTAAATCGAGGCTTGACTTGTAAGCACTTACCTGTTTCTCAAAAGCACTGGGCACAAGTCTCCGGAGCTCTGACAGGCTGTGGTTAATCCGGTCTCTACGCCTCTTCTCTATGATCTACAAAACAAGATGAGCGGAAGGACAGTTAGAGCCAACCAGAAAAAAAAGGACAGCTCTAACTAAAAAGATTATGATCTGAGGATATTATCCACTCACCCCTCTTC
This sequence comes from Rachycentron canadum, assembly GCA_038496675.1. Lineage (NCBI taxonomy): Eukaryota > Metazoa > Chordata > Actinopteri > Carangiformes > Rachycentridae > Rachycentron > Rachycentron canadum. The sequence goes on along the minus strand of CM076663.1, from coordinate 16,075,438 downwards.
TCTTCTTTCGGGCCAGAATCTGCGAGGCGCTGCCAGGAGACATGGACCCGGTGACTGGGCTGTACCACGGAGACAATATAAAAGGGAGAGAGAGATGTGGGTTGGGGGGGGGATTGGCACAGACAGAAATATGGTAACTTTGATTCTCCTGCATATTGTTATTATTACCCTCCTTAATATGACACAGAGGCAGGATGGCACATCAGCTCCCTTCAATCTAATTTGTTTTTTGGGCACAGAAAGGCAAAGGAGTGCCCGGGAGAGGAGGGAAGATGAGATTGTTTTTGGTTAAATGCATTTCTGGACATTAGTCTCAGTAAAATGACATGCTGTTCTCCTTTCCATCTGAGAGAAAGCGCTTTTAGAAAGATGATTATATAGCCTCAGGGCGATGCTTTCACTCACATGGGGCTCCAACAGGCAGCATGGGATGTGAGCTCCTCCAAGTACAGTCACTCAATATGGATTGTGTTTGTTTGTGAAGTCTCATCTTATAGGCCAGAAACAGGCCTGTCAGCTCAGAGTTCCCTGCCCCACCAGAGACTTATTGCGTTTCTATTAGGGTTTAATGCGAAGCTGCCAATTTAGCTGAGTGTTTTTGCTTAGGTTTATGTTTGATGGGGCTGACTTGAAAAGGCTGCACTGTCTTCTCTTTGCATGTCACATGGCAATCTGATTTATCCAAACTGTCTTCAGCGTTACTGGCGTGCTGAGTGCTTCTGATGTAACCAATATTCCTGTCAATGTGTTTTCGTGTCCCGTAGATGGACTGTTAAAAACACTGTAATGAATATTCCCTTTAGTCCATGTTTCTATTTTATCAGCTAAAGAATTTGACTAACACACCTAAAATACAAAATTGTATAATGACTCGTAAAGAGTATGTGACATTTTACTGCTTATCAGATATTTTCCACAACACTGCAACATGTTACATGAAATGGACTGCAGTATTTTCAACATCTCAGTTTATTTGTATTTTATTATTTGTGCATTTTCCAGAATATTCTCTCTAGTTATATTTCACCACATCCATATGAATAATGAACAAATTCTAGTGAATTGTGTAGGAAAATTATTATTGTGAGGGAAATTATTATAACTAAAATATAATATGAACTGAAAAAACTACTTTAAGCATTTTTGATATTTGATATTTTTGATAAAATCTCTCAAATAAAGCAAAGGTGTTTGTATGTCATATAGAGAAGAGAGAGGAAGTCAAATAAAACACAAATGCTTCAAATGCTCTTTAAAAAATGTATACAATTTTGAACATATTTGGTGCAGAGTTGTCCCTCTCTGTTGATTTTGTGCTCATTGAACAATTCAGTTTATGAACTGGAATGGATTAAAAATGTAATATTAATAAATTGCAACAATTTGCAGTTATAAATAAACACAAATATATTAAAGAGCAAATCTTAAATCTTGACTCATATAACATTTTAAATTGTGTTCTGATAATATTTTCTATATTAAATACATATATACCAAATCAGAAAGTTCTGCCCTTGACTTAAGACCTTGCTTCAGACTTGACAAACCTTGTATAAATTTTCAGTGTAATGAACGTCATGTATTCAGTGATCCTTACCAACTTTTGCATTAAGTCAAAAATAAGAGCAGCATGACCAAGTTTCATAGAGAAGGAAAATGCAACGCAATCACAATGAATAAATATTAATGAATGAAGTGAATACAGTAAATTTGGTGCCACAGGCCTCAAGTTTAAACTTTAAGCCGACAACTCAGGTTTGTCAGGTTAAATTACTTAAAGACATTTACAAATAATTTACAAGGGTATTTGATCTGAAGGAAGAAAACTGTAGAAAATAGAAAGAATCATTCATTTGTCATTACTGCTTTACAAACTACATCAGCTTGTGAGACTTAAAAACTTTTCCAGCAGCCTCTCAGCTTGTCTGCAGTTTGGTGAATGACAGATGACAAATGTCAAAATCTCTGCAGAGCTACTAATTACAACTGAACACCATCTAATTTTACTTTACTTTTACTTTACAGTGTGATTGGAGAGCATGTCTTACGAACTCAGGTGTGGTTGGTGAATGCTCACCAGTAGCTGTCTTCCTGCCCCACGTCGATAAACTCGTCTGTGTCCGAGTCTGGGGAGCTGTAGTCGTGAGGTCTCTTCATGTCTCTGCTCCTTCCTCCCTGGATGGTCGGATGATGGACTGAAGGATCTGGGTGATCTTGTCAGCTGTCCCCCTCTGGATGAAACGCTCAGTCTGCGTGCCCCTCACTCTCTTGGGTTTGCTGTTGCTTATAAAAGCTTTGTTGTCCTTAGTTACTTTTTGCCACTTGAGCTTGTTTTTTGTTGTTGTTGCTTCTTCATGCGTCTTCTGTCCTTTCCTCTGTGAGTTAGCGGTGCCACTTGATCGACCCCCAAGGGCCCATGACAACTAAGAAAATTCACAAGCTGCTTGTCTTTTACTCTATCACTGGCATAGTCTCTCGCTTTCTCGCTCTCTGTTATTTCTCTCTTGGCTCCCTCTCTCTGTCACAGCCACCCAATGACAAAGTAGGACTTTGGCAGTTGGGGCAGGGTTGCCAGTTTTGGCTCCCCCGCCTCCTTTCCCCGTCCCTCCTCCCTCCCTTTAATCTGCCCTTCCCTGGCTTGTCACCCTCCCTCCCTCCCCACCCCCAGCCCCATCTTTCTACCCCTCTGCTCAGTCATCCTCAGTCAATTAGCCTCCAATCTCATCCTGCTCTCCTTCCGTCCTTCTTTCTATCCTCCTGTCTTTCTCTTTCTGTTCCTTTAATTACGGCATTGTAGAACAATGGCAGCGGGAAGGAGGGGAGGAGAGGGGTGAGGTGTGGGAATGATGGACCGTGAAAACTGAAAACACTCCATCATCTGTAGGGGAGTGTGTGACAGTACACAACACTTGACTCTCACACAATCACACAGGTGATTTGGAGAATGGACTTATTCATGAGTACTGTGAGTGAGTGTGTGTGTGTGTGTGTGTGTGTGTGTGTGTGTGTGTGTGTGTGTGTGTGTGTGTGTGTGTGTGTGTGACAGACAAACAGCAGAAGTTAAAAACACTAGTTTAGTAATAAAATAAAAAAAAGGATAGAGCCACAATATCAAGGTTTATCAGATTATCAGACTATTTTCCCTTTATCCTTAAACAACGCTTTACATTGCTTTAATACTAAACTCATTGGACAGATGCCCACAGTTTTATCAGATGATTTATTAACAGCATCATGGATTCATTATGTCACAATCATATAACTGATAAGTGATAATTGTTAGCCTAGAATATTACTTTGTATACTTAATATTTACATTATTTCACATTATTTCATGCATTGTCAAAGTTTGCTTTGGTCATGTTGGCACGACATACAATATATTACCAGCTAGTTACTCAGTTAAATAGTTTGTCACTTTTATCAAATAATGTCAATTGTTTAACCATAATCAACTATTTCAATGGTTTCATTTTAGCTAATTTCTTTTTTTTCTACTTTATCCAATTTAAGCTAACTACCTATTTGATATGTTTATCTGTTACTTTTATCTAACTATATTAACTGTTTGTTCATTACTTTCTGATTGTTTAGTAATTATTTCAAGTGATGTATTTCAACAAGGCCGCAACAGTACTGCTAGTTGGGAATTACAGATTTATAACAAGGATATACCAATCATGCAACAATCATGACATCAAGAAGTCTTTGTGCAACCTTTTTCATTCTATTGTGCGTGTGTGTCTGTGTGATTGCCATGGTCAGTGCATTCAGAGATCAAGGCAGGTACTGAGGGGTCAAGAGAGAACTCAGCCCAGTGAGTGTCTGAACATCTGGGCTCTTCACTGGACAAGATAGTGCCCTTGTGCACACACACATACACACGCACGCACACACACACACATAAGCACAGACACACACACACAAACACAGACACACACACACAAACACAGACACACTCAAACACATGCTTGCTTGCAACACTTAGCACCCGGTTCCGCTGCCACCGTGGGAAGATTGCTGGTACAGATTGCCATGGAAACAGGAGACCCAGGCGCCGGTTGTTAGGAGCGATGCCTGACTGACCCAGCAGTGTGTGCATATGTGTGTGTCAAAGGCGGAGTGCGGCCAAGTGGCATGCCCCCTTCCACACAATGCCCAGCTGAGTGTGTCTCTTCCTGCCTGGCAGACTGGAAGGGTGTGTTAGTTTAAACATGCTGCAGTGCATGACTGCAAGATGTTTGTATGTTTTTTTGAAGGTGTAGGCTATGTACTGATTTACTCCAAGTTCAATTTCTCTGCCTCTTTTAAGATGATATGCTTTTCACTAGCCTTGTTTTTCTGTTTAACCCACTTATATTAGCTATTACTGAGCCTTGTCTGCCTGCATTTGATCCGATCGTACATGTTAAGTAATAAACAAATTTATAACATATGCATGTGTGTGTTTATAATACCCAAGTGTCAGTAATCAGTGTGACCATCACCAGGGGGGCTTATGTGTGGTGAGTATGAGTCAAGACAAACAGAAAAGAGAGAACCCCCCTCTCCCCATTCACATGTCTTTTCATTACCAATCACTCCTTAATTCAGATCTGGATTTCATTTTAGCATCAGAAAACAGGGAAGAAAAAGTCTTAAAGAAAAGAGACATCTATGAAGTAGGCTTCAGTCTCTTCTCTGTTGTGTTTTTTTGTCACCCACTCACCCACCCTTGTCTTCAAAGATTAACTTTCTTCTCTGTATCACCAATGTTTTTTTCTTTTCTTTTCTTTTTTTTTTTTTTTAAAATGAAATCACTCTGGTTTCACTCATTGCTTTTGGCCGACACCACCTCCCAGTTGTTCCAGGATGAGGCAAGTTGCATGAAAAACACACACGAAGTGGAAAGTAATTAAGAAGATGAATGAATGAATAAATAAATAAGTTAATTATGAAAATGGTTTCATGGTGGGGGTGTGTGAAGGGAGGATGATGGAGAGAAACATAAGAGAGGGAAAGCTGGCACTGGATGGTGGGATGGAATTCTGGGAGATTTCTGGCGATCTTGGTCGGCCACTTCAAGTCCTCTTCCTCCCATCCCTCCAAACCACAACAAGGCCATGTCCCTTATTGAAATTAACAAGCTCATACTTTTACAATTTGCACACACACGCACACATGCGCAGCTCAAATATGAACGTGTGAATGCTCAGGGACGTACACACACATGGCCATGAGCTGATTCATACAAACACACACACACACACACACACACACACACACACACACACACACACACACACATATGCAACTCCCTCACACGAATGTGGACAGTGCATACCCACAATTTATAAGGCACAAACACTCAGCTGCAATTATTGTTTCTGATGCATGACTATTGCTATTGTTTGAAAGTCTGTGAGATGGAACCAGCTCAACAGGATATTTTGTTTGTGACTTTTTCTCTGCATTCATGTCAGACTGAATAACTGCTCAGATATGTATCACTGCATGGTTGACTTTGATTATTTGTGTTCTGTGTTTCAGGGACAAAAAAATAACTTTCAACAACATTATTTTCTAAAATGTGAGCCCTTCAGTTTAAAAAGAAACTCACAAGAACTGAAACCTGTTGAAAGAGAAAAAAACAGTAGAGTTTTTGTAAACTATTGAATATTAAAATATACAAAGAGAGAATTTCACACGGGTGCATAATGACAAACAGAATTGTGGTGTCACTAACATATACAAGGACCAGAGTCATTTTTAAAGTAAAACAAAAGCAAAGCAATTATAGAATCTGTCAACACCAACACAATTCAAACATATTTATTCTATATAAGACATAAAATAAATGTAATAGAAAAAAGAAATACTATAAAAATGTATATAAATAAGCTATTAAAATATTAAATAAAGTAGAAGATTTGAAAAAAAAGCAGGAAAAGACGTTCACATCATTATCCTCCACAAAATGTCAGTGTTTCATTAAATAAGAAAAAGAGCGGAGGCAAAAAACAAAAACAAAAACCTAAACATCTGCAGTTTTAATCAGATAACAACAACAACATCCAACTACACAATCAACAAATTAGAAGTTGCATCTTGATACAAAAAATCTGGGATAAAATCACAGAAAGATACAAAGTGTCCATCCACAAAATCTGAAAAGGTGCTCAATCTCAGAAATATGTTTATCTCTACTAGTCTGCTACTGGTAGCTCTGGGGAAGGGCTGTGGCTGAAAATACATTAGCCATTATATTTTAGCAAAAACTGGATGGCCGCTAAATTTTATATTAAGGTATGAAGGTTGTAGTAAAGTGCAACCTTTCCTTACTTTGAGAATTGGTGTAAAAAATAAATAAATAAAAATGATAAGTTAAAATCATAGCAGGTTTGTAAAAATTGAAGTAGTTGAAATAATTGAATAAATATCACCAGAGCAACCAAATCCTATATGGCCAAATTCCAGTAAAATATAAATGGATATGAGTGAATTAATGTAGTATATGTAAATAAGACTGTTAAACAGCAAGGTATCCCCCCTAAAAGATCAAATGTGATCAAATAAGCAAATGAAACTTTTGTCCACTGTCTAGAGCCCCTGTGGAGAATTTGTGAAGGGCCAAATGTGGTCAAAGACGCTCTGCATGGTGCCCTGCTGTATGCAAGTGCTGCTGACATATACCCAAAAACTCAGTCCATTGCTTATTGGTATGAGGCCTTTATAAAAGTCGGCCTGTGGTGGAGCGCTCAGCCATTGGAGTCAAGATTGGATTGGCATGGGAACTGGCACTGGAGTAATTTGGCACTGTCCAGACTGGACCCATGAGGGAATTATCTGTCCCTCAAACACATAAGGAATGCCTGGGACCTGTCGCACTGTATGTCTGGCTGTTGCCGCGATTGACTCAGAATAACCTGGATATATGAGGCATTCCTGGGAACTCTAGGTTTGTTCCTTTAGGTTGTTTCAAAAGAGCCACATTGTGTTTTTATGATCTGATTGAGCTGATATGAGGTGTGAATAAACTGCCAGAGAAACAGGCTTAGACACAGTCAGTATATATGTTTGAGGTAGCGGCTGCTGTGATTTGAGGTGTCGAGAGGGCAGGAGGGCTGCAGTGATGGGTCATGCTGCCTGTCAGAGAGAGAGAGACATAGAGCGAGAACAGAGAGAGAGAGTGAGTCCTCCCTCCTCATCCGGCTCCCCAACGCAAAGATAAATAAAGAGGCTAAAAGCCGAAGAGAAGAAGCAGAAAGGAGCTTTTGTGGTTGCCGAGTGGGGTCCCTTTCATGGCGGTTCCCACAGCACTGGGCCTGTGATGACATTCACCATGTTTCACACACAGACACACACACACACGCATGCTGATGGGCCCTGTGACTGCGGTGACTTTCGCTGGTGCCGGGCCCCAGACGGGACGGCGAGGGCCCCGAGAGCCACAGGCAGCCATTGTGCTGTCGCCGCGGAAACCAGCCTCTTTATGTCAGACATGTTTTTCTGTTTGTTTTCTTTTTTATGTCTTTAATGTGGGCAAGGGGGAATGTTTCCCTCTCATCTCCCCCCACCCCCTTCACTGCTCTGCGTTATTTCCCCCCAATACCCATCTTCCTCCTCCTCCCACCAATCCATCCACATTTGTTTCTCCTCTTTTCCTCCCTCCTCCTCTTCCACTCCCTTCCTCCCTAATGTTGACTCCCCCCTTTTCCCCCTGGAGATCGTCATTTGTAAAGCTCTTTGCTTAGACAGCCCATATCTTTGTCGTGGTGTTGTGGCCTCCCTCTCACTCAGCTCCTTTTTATCTGTACTTCATGAGGTTTTGGCACAAACTGGCACTTTTTCTTCCTGCACTGAAAAAAAAAAACAACAAAAAACAATGTGCAACAACTCTAAAACAACAAAACCTATCCCCAAAAGAATTCTGCCTTTCCCACGCTAAGCCAATTTTCTTCACAAGATTAAACAAACTCTCAATAACAAAATAAAAGAAAAAGGGAGGAGGGGGGTGAAGGGAAAAAAAAGGAATCTGGTTATGATTCGAGTCTCCAAAAAAGCCAGGATGCCCCAAAGTCCTCCAATGAGAAAAACAAACCTTTAAAAAAAAAAAGCCAACTGTTACTATTTTTAAGTGCCTGAAGAATGTCACTCGGTGCCATGACTCAAAGGCACGCCGGCCCGTAATCAGTTCATTCTGACTGCACTCCTCCACCACATCACACACAGGACGCAATCTTTTATGAGTCGCAGTGAAGGACGAGGAGAGGAAGGGGAAAGTGAAAAATGAAAGAGTTCAGGGCTAATCCACTCTCTCCCCTCAGCCATGCATGCAACTGTGCCTGATTTGCCTGTGCCGGGGGGGGTTAGGACTTGGCTAATATTAGCCACGGTAAAACTAGTTTTGCTCAAGCTGACTATCATTCAAGTTTATGGCGGAGACTAATTTTTATTGCATGGAGCCATGTGATGCTTAATTCCTCGATCAGCTTTCTATTTTTGCCAGTGACTGGAGAAGAGGCGTCCAGTGCAGGCGCTTACAAATTCTGTAAGGAAAGCAAACTGTAAAGGGCAAGGGTGTATTCAAAACAGGAAGTATATGCATCTGCTCCTCAGTCAGTTTGAAATTCTGAGATCTGGAGAAATTGAATTCAAGATTGGTTCAGAGGAGCTCTCACGGACTCGTAATCCATGTTTTATGCTGCCCTGAATACCCTGGGCTGCGGCTCTCTGACACCCTCTCACTTTCCTAAATCCCTCTTATAACTTTACACCTCAGATTACGGCCTTATCAGGGAGGCATCCTGCTGACACCTCGTTCTGACGGCAGCTCGGAAGAGCATGCATAAGCCCTTAAAAACCGGCATAAAAACTTGCCGCCACCGCACTGCTGGGTAATTTTTAGTGTTCCCAGAAGGGGATTACAGTGAGTGTGCAGCGAAAGAAAAGAAGACTTTGATGGAGGAAGGATAAAGGTAATAACGACCATCATTTCCATCTCCTAAGGGAATTAATATTAATATTAATTTCATTGGTCCTGATAGGGGCTTTTATTATTAAATATTATAGAACTGAAATGAAGGATGCTCTAATCATTGGATGATTTGTCAGCATTTTTTTTTTTTTACTGACTCAAAACTAAGTTTGTGTTGCTCTGTAAAACTGGAACAGTTCAGCTGATCTATAAACTGTGAAAAAGCAACAGGATCCTTTCTTTAATATATCACGGTGGTTCCCAAGCTTTTTGGTCTGACCATCAGAGGCCTATCAGGTGAACTCAAGTAACCCTTCATCAATAAGAATGTATTAGAAACCAAATGTTATTTAACACTAAATATTGTTACATTACCTTTTTCATACAGCTTAATTGTCAGTGTTGCAGTTACTGCAGTTAGCATCTATGCTACTGCTCCATCACTTCTGACTTAACTGTTTATGTAACTTTTCCTTTTGGATAACAATTTCAACTGTATTATAATATCTACATTCCTCTTAGTGAAGAGGATCTGAACTATTTATCTCTTGCTTTTAGCTAACACTGGTATCTATTTCAACAGTTTTATTCATTCCTTTTTTTTGATGGGCAGCTCAATGGGCATTATAAATTTACCAAAGATTCTAATCCCATTTGATTATTTTCCTCTTTACTACAAAGCTTTGGGTATAGCTAATCACATCAGAAGTATGTTGTAGTTGAATTCAGTTTATTTAATGAAAATAGTTTTCATCTTACCTGTTGGTAACAGTATGAGTAAAATACATTGTATGTGCTGCTAATTGTGCTTCTTGACTGCCATGAGACAACCTCCCAGGCCACTGCTTTGTAGATTTTGTAAAATATATACACACTACGCTGTTTTGACATCAAACAAACACAAGACAATGCCTTGACAAAGCTTGACACACACCACATGGATGCAGACAGACATGAATACATACATTCAGAAACCTACACATGATGGATGTTCGTGCAGAACTGACTGCATGGAGCTCAGGCACAAACACACTGTCTTTCTCAGACATGAAAACTTACTTGAGTGCTGGAAGATGACTAGTTAACTGTGTTGGAGGCTTTAATCTTTGTACTTGGCTGTGGCAAAGACAACCAACCAGAGCTGAGGCCCTGCGCTACCGGAAGCTCGTGGTCTGGGACGGCTCCATTTACTACTCTGTTCTGGTGCTAAATATACAATAATAAAAAGGATGGCAGATTTATTTCAGACTGTGATGCATTTCCTCTCCAGCAAAGGAAGAAAGGACTAAGTGAGAGACAGACGTCTCCAGATCACTGAAGAACATTAAGTGATAATTACAGAGAGAGATAGACAGAGAGAGAGAGCGAGAGAGAGAGCGAGAGAGAGAGCGAGAGAGAGAGCGAGAGAGAGACGAGGTTCCCCCTCTTGCTTTTTCTTCCTCTTCCTCTGTCACCACAAAGGAAAGTGGCGTCTCCAACTGAAGAGGGGCGCCCGCTGTATTAGACTCCCAATGATTGGCTATGATTGCATTATCTGATCCCATGAGGGATAAAAGAACAGCAACACACATGCACACACACTGTCACCACATGCCTGTATTTCATTGCTCAATAATCACTGCCTCCTCAGAAGTCAAACATGGTTTTTTGAAAACGTCTTTAGACATGTAGCCATAAAAGAAAATATGATTCAAACTCAAACATTGTCTTTATCTTTTTCAAGTCAGTTTTCTGAAACACATACGCTCACACACACACACACACACTCATGCGCGCCTATGCACTCGACTTCACCACCAGTCCACCGCACTCCTCTCAAAGCTCTTTGATCCCCGGTCGAGGGTCCTCTCCGCGGTGCCTCTGTCTGAATTCCAGAGATTCTGGGATAATTCAAACGTTTCACGGCACATACTTGGTCCCCCCAGGAGACAGCGGCGGAGATGGAAAATGCCACCACGGTCCCCGGCTCTCTCTCCCTCCATTGTCCCTACTCTTTAATCAGGCCCTCTCTGTGGCTCGCGCTGCCACCGTGGTGTGTTGTCTCAGCCTGGGAAAATGCCGGCCTAAGTGGCTGTTATGTGCTGAGGCGCAGACCACAGGGACCCAGAGGGGTGCTGCTGGAGCCCTCTGTGCCAGCCATGGGTCTCAGAGTGGCTAGCACACACAATGAGTGAGGTCTCAAATCTAGCTTTAGCCTTACATAATAGCCAACGATCCATCTATTTACTTTATAGAGAGAGCTTCAATCAGTAAATCATAAGTCATCGTAATCATAGGCATAAACCAAAACCCAGTGATAAATCATGAATATTATCTGATCCTAAAGGATTGCTGGGTGTAAACCAGCACTAAACTGCCACACAGATAGGACAATATTGTAGGAACTCTAGTGTGATGGCTTGGCTGTGAAAGGGCTGTGGATAGGGAGTTTCCTGCCCTTGTGTCAACACATGACCAAAACAAAGACCTTGTGTTTCCCTGAGTCAGAGTGAGCAGAAGGTCAGGAACCAACGCTACTTCAGAGTTGAACCCATTTCAGCTTTGTTTTGAGACAGACTCATGTTAGGGCTGGGCAGCTGGGTCAACCAACAGTTGGCCTGCCTTAAGCCGGACTCAAAGCTCCATTAGGTCAAGTTTACAAGGACTGTGTCAAACGCTGCTGGTTTATACTAGTTTATATTTAGTGCTTATAAGCGTGAATTGGGCTTTTATGAGGTGCCATAAATTTCATTTTCAAAAGAGGGTGAGTATTGAGGCTCATGTACGCCTACTCTGTGGTTTCTCCAGGCCACCACGAAGCCTTTGTATTGTTCCTGTTTGCCATGGGAAAATATCTGAAACAAATAAGTCGCCTGGTTGGCACCCATCAGTGTAAAAAACACACTTCTAAGAGCTGTGGATTCTGTTGAGAGGGTGCGGCACAGTTCTTTAGGAACTACTTGTTTACCATTGCTATGTCCAAAAATAAAAAAGGAACTATTTTCTCTCTGAGATGGAAGGCAAATAAACAAGTATTCTTGAGTAGACCTTGTGGGCAAGCTCGAGCCGCCTGTGGTTGTGCAGCAACATGCTGGACTTAGTATGTACAGTGGTGCAACACTTGGTTGTTGTTCCCCCAAAACATCATCACCATCATCATTGTCATCATCACTATCGATGAGCTTCTGCAATGGAAAAAGACAACTATAACTCAAATGATGTAATGTCTAAATGTACAAAAGTTTTGAAGAAATTTTGAAGAAATAAGAAATACTGTACCAGAACCATTGCTTTAGTTTTGGCTACTAAATCCTACTTTTTGTAAAATGGTCAGTTAAGACCAATGCCAGCTAAGAGATACCATCATAGGTTTCTCCAGGCAACAAGGTGTGAACAAAGGTTCAAAACATCATGATGCACTCTACAGCTATGGGTGGCAGTAGAGAGTCATTTCGGAGTTTGCCAGCCATCATAAAACATAAAAAGAACAAAAAAGGTTTACCACAACAGACATGTCGGGGGGAATGGAAGAACCACCACCTTCAGCAGAGGACAACTCTGAAGAAAAGCGTAAGATTGGCAGATGGTCATGGGGCCAAAAAAGAAAGTGAGAAACCATAGAGCTAGACAAGAATAACCCTTAGTTCAACAATAACAGGATGGAAAGAAACGAAGCAATAACTGGATCTCAGAACAGACTCAGAAACAGCATCGGCTTTATTTAACCTGTAATGCAGCTTTTAACGCTGAAGTGGCAGCTTGTGTGGAAATTTCATTTGGCTGTTGTTGCAGTTGTAGGTCCAATTTAACGTCCTACTGTTCTAATGATACAAAACATAAACCAATGTTAGACTTTTATTCTGCAAACACAACTATTCTGCACTACACAACAATAAGTTGCCCAAACTAACTTCTACCCTAACTAACAGTCTAGCATGACTGCATGGGTTTACTTTTTGACAGTGTTTGCACTAATATTAACCACATTTATTTATTAGACCCTCAGATGAAATATAGTTCATTGGTATCTGTATTTGGTCATCTTGTCCACACACACAACCCGCCCTCAGGCTATAATCATAAGTTAGGTATATATAGTCATAAGTTATCAACAGAGGAAAACCACATATACTAGCAGTAACCGACAGTACTCCATGGTGTGTGAAGATGATGTGGATCAACTTCACAACCTGTTACCAACATGAATCTTACCCACTCACACGTGGATAACTCTATAACTGCCTGTGGCTGTAGCTTGATTTTGCCCCCAGCCGAGGGGTTTGTGTACTTAGTCCGTGTAAAGTTACCTCAGACTCAGAGACAAACAGTATTTAATGCGCCATCATCCTGTAATTGCCACTTGTGGTCACGGAGGCTGCTGTTGCTGCTGCACAGTAAAATTTACATAGTATCATTTTACAGTAAATAAAATAATTTATTGAAAAAACACCACTTTATGTACAGTATTCATAAAATAAGGAGGATTGATAAAGTTGCTTGAAACTGCTCACTGATCAAACATTTTGCTGAATGAATTTTATATATAGGTTATTTTTGTCCATTTCAGAGATGCGCAGTAGGATTATAGCAGAACAGTGTTGCGCTTAGCCACCTGCAAATAGCACTTGTATAAATGTTGTACTTTATGCTATAATTTTGTTTTGTCCATTGCAATTTAATGGAACAATGTTTAAAATAGTGTCTCAGTGTCTTAAACTCCATTAGTATGTGTTGCAGCCACCAAATAAGGTACAACCACTGCAGGGGACAAGAGTACCTATTGGAGTATGAGGCAGGACTAAGGCTGTAACAAATAAAAGCTGACACCACTGCATTGAGCTAATAATAATGTTTCAATAATTAATCAGTCAAGTTGGTCACACTTAATCTTGGCATTTAGCAGGGTTATTCCATGATTTTAAAGAACAAAGCAAATGCAGATGAGACAGCATCTGCACATCAAGAATACTTTATAATCCTATAAAACATTCTTGTTAAAACGCAATGACATTATTACATAGCTTGTATCATAAGTCATTTTCAACTATACAATTCACACATGAAATCTGCATCTTTCTGAAGAGCACTCTGACACCAAAGAGCTTACTCGGTGTTAAATCTGGAGAATACCAAAAACAATAAGGCAGGGTAAGAAGAAAGTGGTGTCTGGAATAAGGACTGCAGCAGAGCTATAAAAGAACAAGGCGGTTCAGGGCTTTGAGGGAAAACATGTCACATGGGAATGGGGATCTGATAGGATTGTGCCACAGCGGAGCTGTGGGAGCCGTGTGGTGCTACACGCTCGTGTGCAGTAGGTGGTGGTGTCCACCACGGAGCTCTTTGCGATCCGCCATTGAAGCGGGCAAAGACGAAGACGAAGAAGAAGAAGAAGAAGAAGAGGAGGAGGAGGAGGAGGAGGAGGAAGAAGAGAGCGGAAGTTGTTGGCTAACGTCAACACAAGACAATGAGCTTCGCCAATCTCCACTTTTGTTTCATGATAAAGGTTTTGTGACGGTCTGCCACGAAATTAGAGAGGTGAGAAGATTGTATATACGTGTTGTAAACCACACATTCTTTGTAAAATACAGTCTGTGTAGTTATTCAGCTGTTTTCAGTACCTGGCGCTAGCTACTTGGTGCTAGCTACACAAGCTAGCACGTAAGCAAGTAACAAAGTCGGGCTGTTTAGCTATTTCCTTCTCATTTCCTCTGTCAAAGATATGTTGATTTGTCTTTAACTTACTAACCTCAGTAATTAAAACACCTTAATACGTATCAGCAAAGTAAACTCATTGGTGAATGTGTCCTTCTCTCCCATTTTGTGACCCATTTCGCGGTGTGCGAATTTTATTTGTATTTCTTTTTGAAACACTGCAAAAAATTTGAAGTCAAGTGCCATGCAAGTTTTTTTGTTTATGTAATCAAAAGGCCTAATGTAAATCTGTTGCTGTTACTTGTTTATAACTGTCACACCCTTCTCTTTCCTCTTCTCTGTCAGAAGTTTCCTGAGGTGTAGATATGGAGGTGCCCTGCTATCTGCCCAAACTGCTGTTTGAGCTCAATGAGCAACGTAAGCGGGACTTCTTTTGTGACTGCAGCATCCTTGTCGAGGGCCGTGTCTTCAAGGCCCATCGTAATGTGCTGTTTGCTGGGAGCGGATATTTCCGGGCTCTTCTGGTTCACTATCTGCAGGTGAGAGAAGCTGATATAAGTGCTAGTTTTTTTTACTTTCTTCAGTAGTAAAGCAGCAAAGAAGAACATAAGAAATAGGTAAATGAAATCAGGTGCTGACTTTGTCTTTGAAATATTTCTTTTCAGGACAGTGGACAACGCTACAGCACTGCATCGCTGGACATTGTGACAGCTGATGCTTTCTCAATTATCCTGGACTTCCTCTACTCTGGCCGCTTAGCCCTGAACAGAAGCAATGTCATTGAGGTGATGTCAGCAGCCAGCTACCTGCAGATGACAGATCTGGTGAACTTCTGTAAGGGATACATCCGCTCCTCTTTGGAAATATGCAACAAGGAGAAGGAAAGGAACACAAACAAGGGGGACCAGGCACAGGACAGAGGGATGGGTCCTGCAGACAGTGGCACTCCTGCTGTGGCAATCCCTAGTGGTGCAGGGGCTACAGAGCCTCGTTCACAGGTTGTGGAGGCTGATAGAGGGTCAGGTCTAGGTTCTGAGTCTGTGACCTCAGCTAGAACCCCCTTGTCTATACCTGTTGCCAACCCTTCAGGCACCAGCAGGGACATGGACAGTGACTACCATTCCAGGGAGGAGTTTGCATCTGGGAGTGAAGGACAAAAGGGACACATGGATCAGACAAACCTCTCATCATCCTCATCCTCTGCTTTGACCCCAGAGTTGGTGAACCCCAAGATAGAGTACGACCCCGATGAGGAGCTTATAGAGTCTCCTGATACCAAAGACCTTGCCTCATATCCTGGGCCCTCTCTGCATAATCCTCATCATAGCAGGCTACTTCCCCCAAGTCCTTCTCCCTCAAATGAGCGTTCCCCCCTGGGATATAGCCCTTCTTTTAATGCCAGGCAGCTAATGGAGATGCTGGCCAGAGGTGAAGGCCCTAGTCCTCTAGGGGAAAGAGTGGGACAGCGCTTTAACCAAGGACTTAGTAGCAGTACAAGTGGAGGCAGAATGGATGAAAGTTTAGGATTTGTGGGCTCATCTATCATGGAGATCCAGTCTGACTGGCTTGGAGAGGACACAGGTAAATGACCTAAGGTGGCATATTTTCCTATTTGCTTAAAAGAAACATCTTAAAGCTAATACTATGTTGCATTCAATAAAATTTCAAGCAGAATAGTAAGGCTGGTCATTCTGCAGTGTTGTGCTAATGAGGTGGATTTGAACTGTTAGTTTCTCCCTCCCCCTGCAGGTGATGGCTTGGTAGTGCCAGTGAAACTCCACAAGTGCCCTTTCTGCCCCTACACTGCCAAACAGAAGGGCATCATGAAGAGACACATCCGTTGTCACACAGGAGAGAGGCCTTTCCCTTGTCCCATGTGTGGCAAGAGGTTCACTAGACAGGAGCACCTTCGTAGTCATGCCCTCAGTGTAAGAACTTGTTAAGTTATCTAACTTAGTTTTGATATACGGGCTAAATTTCAAGTGGTATTAAAACTTAAGAGATCATTTTAATTAATCACTGAGGAAGAAATTTGTTACAGATTTCCAAATATTTATTTGTTCAGCTGTGTAAAAAGAGCAGGGCGTTTGTGGATAAGAGTAATTGTGCCTAGTGAATCAATGCCAGGTTAAATCATGATTTGTAAAATGAACATACTTATACATACTTAAAGAGTATTGGGTGCATAGTAGCAAAGGCTGAGCAGTGTATAATTAGATGCTTTAAGGTATAATGGGTTTTTTAAAACAAATTTTTAAGGCAGTAATTTCTAGCAGTTAGTTGTAAACATTTATTAGCCATTTTCACTCTTGCAGTTCAAGTGCAGTTCAATTCAGTTCTTTCTTCCCTGTTGTTGTGTTTTATGTGAATTGACGTACAAGCACAAGTAAAGTAAATCTTTTGTCTTCTTTATTGCTGTTCTTCATTACTGTATACTAATCTACAAGTTGTTGCTGCCTCTACAAAATAATTCACATACTGCTATCTTTCTCGCTGTGTTGACCATCGGCAGGTCCACAGACACTACTGGCCAGTGTCTTGTAAGAGCTGCAGACGAACCTTCACCGGATCCAGTGTTTCACCAGGACTCAGGCGCTTCGGTATCTGTGACAGCTGCAACTGCGTAACCACCACTCATGATGATTCCACACCCGTTCACCCCACCAGCCAACCAGAGCCCATGGAACGTGCAGATGGGGGTACCGATTGGTCCAGTTTTATGGACGATGTGGATGAGGTGGAGGTTGGCAGAGTGGAAGACTTGGTGGAGAAACAGATGCTTGAAAGGCAGCTGGCTGTCTGCACTGATGTAGGTCACACACTGTGAATCTCTAGCCCACTCTACTCAGTAAAGAAAACCACCACTGACACACTTAACTGTGGCCATACTGTTGATGTGATGATGTGATTATTACTGTAAGATGAACCTATTTATTGATTCATTTGCGACCATGAAATGATCCATTTTTACTATTGGACAGCAAATAGATTCAGTGTTTGTTTATTTATTTTAAATCATGAATGTGGCCTTTAATTTGCCTGTATGCTTTGTACATTAAGAGAATGTGACTGTCAAAGATGTAGTATGTTACACTCACAATTTTATTCCAAATTACAGTTTACAGAAAATGAGCTTTGTGATTATGATGGGGCCACTGTGCGTACTGTTACAATAAATGTGGTATGTGGATGTGTGCATTTTCCAATCAGTAAAGTAAATCTCAAGGTAAGTTCATTCCCCTGCTGCTTGGTATACAGTAGATCTGCATGAAATGATACACCAGTATTGTGACACAATACACAAATTGTTGTCTGAGGCCCTCTAGTGGTTAAACCCCCACTAGAGGAAAAATTATTATTCGTTTATTGCGAATCTGCTAATATTACTTTATCCTCCGCCTTTTAGGTTGAGGAAGTATCTGACAGGCTGATAAAATGTACACCAGTATGTGATAGTTTATCAAATCTAAATTGGGTGGATGTTACTTCATTAAAGCCATTTCTCTCATGAAAGAACTGTTCCACCATGGGATGATGATGGTTTACCATGGCTCCTCTACTCTAATTGAACCACCTTTGCCCAGGCAATGAATTTGTCAGACAGTCCACACCACACACTTGACCTTTGTGTAGCCATGTACTAAAGCTAAGGACTGTAATGTTGTACAGTGGTCACTCAGCTTCATTATCATGGATAAATTTCCTTAATCCTGACCCAAGGAAGAACCATCTTGACCATACTAATGCAGCTATTATTTACCAAAGCTGATATTATATCCACTCCGTTTAACACAGTCAGTTTAATCATTCTTGTAGCAGTTTTAGTTTTAAAAATACCTTTTCTATTCAGCTTTGGTTAACAAAGGCATTTTTTCCTCAACCCAAGGGTAGCTTTTTAGTTCAACTATCTCATTCCAGTAAAAAAGTAATTGTTATGCTTTCAAAGTAACCTCCCCAGCTCGAATGAAATACTACAACACAACTACGAATGTGAGTGCAGCTATTTTCACAGGACCAAGTTCCCTCAACACAAACTGAACTGAAACTGACAGATGGAATTTGAGATCACATGTTGTTTACCCGTGAACAGGTTTTTTTTTTTCCCCTTTGCCTGTGTTGTAGAACTTTAAAAAAAAAAAAAAAAAAACATGTAAAACAAGGATATAATCAGATATTGGCAAGTGAAAAAATGGTCAACGAAAATGGAAGGAGGCCAAAGACGCATGTGGTGTTTTTAATTTATTTCTGATTTTTGATTAAGTTTCCCTTTTACAGGCAGTGAGACTCCATACAGTTTTGTTGGAGTTGGAGGGTGTGTGGGCTTCAGGTTTGGGTCTGTCGCATCTCCTACTACCGGGTTACCTTCCCCATCAGCCCATCGGCATATGGGCGGTGCAGGCTGAAGACACAGGTGAGGTCACCTGACGGGTCTGACAGGAGCGACAAAGCACGAGCCCTTTCAGTCGGGACAGGACTGAACTCTTCACAAGTGACCATGCTGCTTCAAGTGCGGCCCACGCGCGCGATCTCACTGCTCGGTGTGATTCCTCTCCTCCTGCTCGGACCCGGACGCGCCGCGCGCTACGAACCGAACTGGAGCAGTCTGGACGCGAGACCCCTGCCCCGGTGGTACGACGAGGCTAAGGTCGGGATTTTCGTCCACTGGGGGGTCTTCTCGGTCCCCGGCTTCGGCCAGTACAGTGAGTGGTTCTGGTACTGGTGGCGGTCCGAAGGGCGCCCGGAATTTGTTGAGTTTATGCAGAAGAACTACCCGCCGGGTTTTAAATACGCGGATTTTGCAACCGAGTTTCACGCAGAATTCTTCGACCCGAATACGTGGGCGGACATCTTCAAAGCCTCCGGGGCCAGGTATGGCCTTCAGCACAATCTCTTCCTGACTGTCTACAAAAATGTGCACAAACCTGCTGTCTTCCGCTCCCATCTCAGTAGGATTTTGAGTGCTGTATGTCCCTTTTGTTGTCGCTGTTGGATCAGCACCGGACACCGGCCTTCGGCCAGTGCCATTCCGGACACAGTTATAGGACTGTGATGGTCCATATTATTTCATCTATAATAATCTAATAATAAACTATTCACAGAGCATCTGCTCACTCCGCTGTCTCAGAAATGTGTATGGTTGTTTGTGTGCACATGTTTTCACAGGTATGTGGTATTCACATCCAAACACCATGAGGGATTCACTAACTGGCCCTCGGTCAGCTCCTGGAACTGGAACTCAGTGGATGTTGGTCCTCACAGGGACCTGGTGGGAGAATTGGCTGCAGCTATCAGGAAGCAGTAAGTATAAATCAGGGAGTTGCTGCTTCTGTTTATTCAGAATGACTTGTTATGCCACCAATCTTATTATAGAATGTGATGAATGATCGAGCCCCATAAACAGCATCCGAACAGCCAATTTGTTTATTCACTAATAATTTTCGCTCTCCAGATCACTGCATTTGGGTCTTTACCACTCTCTGTATGAATGGTACAATCCCCTTTTCTTGATGGATCAATCCTCTGGATTCAAGACTCAACATTTTGTTGCCAGCAAGACTCTTCCAGAACTGGTGAACCTAGTAATGGCGTACAAACCTGATCTGATCTGGTCTGATGGGGACTGGGCAGCACCGGATACCTACTGGAACTCAACACAGTTCCTGGCCTGGCTCTACAATGACAGCCCAGTGAAGGTGAAAGACATTTTGCATTCATTAATTATATTTTCATGATTATCTGGCATGAGATTAATTTTTCATACTAAAACTTTATCACAAGTCAAGTAGCATTTTAGCAAGTATGAGGAAATAAAATGTGAGCATGTTGATGTACTGTGACGGATCAATGATCTGTGGTTCTTCAGGATGTGGTGGTTACCAACGACAGGTGGGGTAATGGCTGTTACTGCAAACATGGAGGCTACTACAACTGTGCTGACAGATACACACCAGGTGAACTTCCAGACCACAAGTGGGAGAAATGCCAGTCTATTGACACCCGATCCTGGGGCTACAGAAGAGACATGAAGCTCAGTGAACTCATGGACCTGCCTTCCATCATTAAGGTGAAATGCCGCAGTAGGGTGTCACCTACAACTGATTCAAATCCAGTTATTTTGTTGCTATTGTTTGATGATTCTGCATTAATGGAACACTGTCTTTCCTCAGGACATGGTGAATGTGGTGGCAATGGGTGGCAACTACCTACTGAACATTGGGCCAATGTCAGATGGTATGATTGCCCCAGTGTTTGAGGAAAGGCTGAGGGGACTTGGTGCCTGGTTGGGGATAAACGGGGAGGCTATCTATGCTTCCAAACCCTGGAGGATCCAGACGGAGAACAGCACCATCCAAGTCTGGTGGGACTGATGATTTTAAGTCATGTTCTGTTTTATTGCCATTTAAAATCTGGCTGTGGTAAGGTTATAACCACCACTGTTTGTTCCTATTATAGGTACACTGCTAAAAACAGTACAGTTTATGCCACAATCCTTGGATGGCCCCCGAAACAACTACTTCAGCTTATGACACCAAAGATATCTGGGGCAACAAAAGTAAGCCTGACACCTGCTTAATGGAATTTATCATAATTTGTGATAAATTCTAAACTATTATCTTTCACATCCACAGGTGACACTTTTGGACTATCCTAATATACCACTGAAGTGGGCACCAGTGACACAAAAGGCTGGACTAATGATTCTTATGCCTGCTAAGCCAGAGTCCCCTGGAAATGCCTGGACTCTGAAACTAGAGGGTGTAGCCTAACATCAGAAAGGTGCCAAAAATGAGCCCATATAGTTTTATGACAGTACGCACGTCTGTTGAGCTGATGTTTGCAAAATATACACCTAATGTGTGTGCAATTGTCGACGAAGTAATCGATAAGGTTTGGGTGTTGGCGTCAAAAACATATTTTTTGATAATCTCAATAAGTCTACTGTAGTTTTCTATCATGCTTTCTTGAGAATTGAAAAAAGTTTTGTGTTTAGGTATGTTGGCTCAGTCATTGTGGAGCAGCTGCACAAATGTAATAATGTTTGGGCTGAATTTGGTTATAAGTTCAATTTTTACATAGTTTGCTAAACAATAACTGTATACTGTGAGTGCATGAAATGGACATTTTTCCTGTGAACGTAAAAGACTGGAACAGTCATGATTTTCCTTAAAAATTAAAGTATTAAATGTTTTAGAAAATATGTAAAAAAAATAAAAATAAATAAATAAATAAATAAATGAAATGAATAAATCTTATACATATACCATATATTTGTCCTAAAAAAATGGGTCTCAGCAAGACCGAGATGAACACAAATGTGTAGTTGTGTATTTTATTATTGTGTGTTTTATTATTTTAGGGGTTTTTTTTTAACTGTGTAGTTTATGATAATAATTCTGATTGATGGAGCAACTAAAAATCGTCAAACGAGAGATCGCGGCGCCAGCTGAGGGGGGGCGGAACTGAGCTGTCGTTGAGTCTGAAACACCACAGAAGAAGGTTTTTTTTTTTTGGTTTTTTTTTTTCGTGTGTGTGTGTTTTTGTTTTTTTTAAACAACTGTTTTGTTTCCAGCAGAAAGCGAGTGTCTCCCGGTGCTCTTCAGAAAAGCTCCTAAGCGGCATTTCTGTCGGAAGAAAGAAGCGGTGACACATGGGGAAGTCGCGAGATTTAAGTGAGTTTGAACGGGGCATGATCGTGGGAGCCAGGAGCGCCGGCTGCAGCATTTCGGAAACAGTGAAGCGCCTGGGTTTCTCCAAGACTGCGGTGTCTCGAGTTTACCGGGAGTGGTGCGAGAAGCGGAAGACCTCCAGTCACCGGGGGTCCTGCGGGAGAAAACGCCTCGTCGATGAGAGCGGAGAGAAGAGGATGGAGAAGGTGGTGGAAGCCAACAGCCAGGCCACGAGCGAGCAGATCCAGGCTCTGTACAACAGCAGCGCACAGGAGAAGCCCATCTCGCTCACAACTACCCGTCGGACCTTGAAGCGGCTCGGTTACAGCCGCAGGACTCAGCGGCGGGACTCGCTGATCGTGGCCGGGCTGGAGGCTCTGGCTGTGTACGCGTCCTGCCCGCAACAGCTCCAGACTCCCACGGACTTTGTGTGCAGGGACGAGAGTGAGAGTCAGTCTTCCGTGGAGGTGAAGAGCAGCAGTTAAGGTCGACCGGAACCGTGGATGTAGTTTAAAAAGAAAAGAAAAAAAAAAAGAAGTGGATGCCTTCTTCGTCCTATTATTTCTAAATAAAGTTTCTTTGTTAACCGAACAATATGTACATACAGAGTCATGTACCAAGAGAACATTTAATATATGATCACTGACGACTTCATTAGGAATACAATACTTTCAGGGCCAATATTTGCTCTCAAATCAACCTCAGTTCTTCATGTCAACACGATGTTGACATGGTTGCATCCCATAGTTTCTGCAGTTTTGTTAAGTGCACTTTAATCCTGGATTCCACTGGATTCAGATCTGGCGACTGACGTTCACTGAAATTGTAATGTTCATGAGGTGACTTTTGCTTTGGGACATGGTGCGTTACCATGCTGGAAATAGACATTAGAGGGTGGTAAATGTGGCACCGTAGCAATGGTTGGTATCAAGGGGCCCAAAGTGTGTCAATAATACATTCCCCGCACCATTTCACCACCACCAGCAGCAGCAGCAGCCTGGACTGTTGGCACAAAGCAGGTTGGGTCCATTGTGATAGTTCACATGGAACTGCCCCCCCCCCCCTGGCCTGTATCTGCATGCATCGCAGAGCTCCTACATTATTGGTTGATTTGGATAATTGTATGAATAAGCAGGTGTTCCTAATAAAGTGCTCAGTGAGTGCATACTGTACATACAGGTGCAAAGTATTGAAAACATCAAAAATAAATAAGTAAACTAATTCTTTTTTTTTCTTTCTTTCTTTTCAGGATACTGTTTATTTGTACAAATAAAGAAGACATTGCAAATAGTTTTTCTACACTGAATTTACTCACCACCTGATTTGTCACTGGAAACACCCTGATGCGTTTCTAACAGAAATCACCCATCATTTATCAGGATCACAATATTTAGTTATTAAACAATTTTACATTAGTGCACTCAATTTCCCCAACAGGGGGTGGCTAAGAATCTCCAAATATGTTCTTCAGGGTATGATCTTCACCTTACACCTGTCAAAGGGCTGTAACAAATCTGAACCACTTCGGTGTGATTGCAGGAGTCAAATAGGATGGTGAATTTACTTTGCATAGATAATGTTTTGTCTGAAGTAGCCCATATGGCCCAGTGTGCAAGTCAGGATCTATTTACCTCTGAGGCCATGTGTCCCCCGTATTTTCCATGTGTATTTTATGTGTTTCGCCAGCCTGGGGGCAGTTTGCCTTCCACAATTAAACATGCGCACGTTAGTATTTTTAGACGTTTTAATGTGACAGCAGGTAGCAATGTATCATCATGAACACAATCACGAACAGCTTTACACTCCCGAAACATAGACATCCTGCTGTGCAACGTTTGACTCGATAAAGATGTTGTTAAAACGCCATGGTCACGTGACAACCCGTGTGATTGCGGTCACGTGACGGGAAGCGATTCGCAACATCAACAACAACAACAACAAGCGAAACAGGCGCCCGAGTGTCCTCGTTGCACCCCTGCGTGCACACACCTACGGGAGCTGAATGGTAGTTGTGCTAGTTAGTTGTAGCCATGTTCCTGTTGTTTCTCTCTGCCGCTGCTCTGGTTTCTCACACGGCGGCTCGGTTCACCGCGGACTGGACGAGCTTGGACGCCAGACCGCTGCCTCCGTGGTACGACGAGGCCAAACTGGGGATTTTCATCCACTGGGGTGTGTTTTCTGTTCCCGGCTTTGAGAGCGAGTGGTTTTGGTGGCACTGGCAGGGCCAGCAGCCTCCGGACCAGCAGTGCGTGAGCTACATGTCCAAGAACTACCCCCCCGGGTTCAGCTACCCGGAGTTCGCGCCCCAGTTTCACGCTCAGTTCTTCGACCCGGGGCAGTGGGCGGACATGTTCAAGGCCTCAGGTGCAAAGTGAGTGTGTTTGTCTTTGGTCTTTAGTTTCTTTAGGTCGTCTGTTTAGACCGGCTTCACTTCCGGTATTATTTAACCCACACCTGCTCCGTTTGAATGAAACAAAAAAAACAAAAAAACAAAACCAAAACAGTACTGCACAGACATTGCATTGCGTTTTATCCCAATTACAGATATGTCGTCCTGACCGCCAAACACCATGAGGGATTTACTAACTGGGGGTCTCCACACTCCTGGAACTGGAACTCTGTTGATACTGGTCCTCACAGGGACCTGGTGGGAGACCTGGGAGAGGCAGTGCGCAACAGGTGGGTCCTCTCATGTGTTGCCTTGGACATAAAGCAGTGAGAATTATATAGGTGCAGTGTTGTATGACCTTCCTGGTCATGTGGCGTTTACTGCCCTCCTTCTAACACTGGTGTTAACCCTCCTTCCAAAGTTACTCACACGCTCACGATGGTAGTTGTTTGGGTCAATTTCCACATCCATTGCTTCAGGATCAGCACCGATAATGTCTTTATAATGTGGCTTGGGTTCAGTGTCACAACATCTCTGTCCTCATGTTGCTGCACATAAATACGAGTTCAGTGATTTAAAATGTTGGGGAAAAAGGTTAGATCTGCGTTTAGTATCAGCAGGTACTTTGAGTTGAACTATTGGAAGAGGAAAAGGTATAGGATATATTGTCATTTATTCTGTCTTAAAGAACAGATTAAAGTTATTTTTTTATTTAGGTCCTTACACTATGGACTCTACAACTCCTTGTATGAGTGGTTCCACCCTCTCTACCTGGCTGACAAGAAGAATGGATTCAAGACACAAGAGTTTGTGATGCATAAACTGCTACCAGAGCTTTATAACATGGTTGTAAGGTCTGTACTGCTGACGATTATTCTATTAGTTGACTGCACTTCTACATGTTTTGCACACATAATACAATCAGACATTGTTGTTTTAGGATGTGAGCACAGCACGGGGGAAGTGTATCTGAGTCTTTTTCCTTTTTCCTTCTCTATTTCCTTGCAGATACAGACCTGAGGTGATATGGTCTGATGGGGACTGGGAAGCCCCTGACACCTACTGGAACTCCACTCAGTTCCTAGCCTGGCTCTACAATGACAGCCCTGTTAAAGTAAGTGTAGTTATGACAAAGAAGCAATACGTAACTCCACAGAAATGAATTTGCTGATGATGATCCACAGTTCATGGTTTCAGCAAGGTAGCGTGTACCTACCAGATCTCCTTTGTCTTAGGATACCATTGTGACCAATGACAGATGGGGGGCTGGCTGTGCCTGCAAACATGGGGGCTACTACAACTGTGAAGACAAGTATACCCCGGGCCAGCTGCCCAAGCACAAGTGGGAGAAGTGCACATCTGTGGACACTTTTTCCTGGGGTTACCGGCGGAACATGAAGATGAGTGAACTAATGCAGTTACCCACCATAATAGAGGTGAGGATGATTATAACTGATTTATAATTAACTAACCTGTAATGATATCTAGGCTCTTTCCACTGGCTAACTGGATGTTTTCATCCCTCCTGCTGATGCTGCTGTTACAGGATCTGGTTCACACTGTGGCTCTGGGAGGTAACTACCTTCTGAATGTGGGTCCTACACCCGATGGAATGATCCCTCCTGTGTTTGAGGAGAGGCTCAGGGGTGTTGGAGCCTGGCTAAAGATCAATGGGGAGGCCATCTATGCTTCAAAACCCTGGAGGGTGCAGACAGAGAATACAACTGTGCCAGTCTGGTAAGAAGTGTTCACATGTTGTATAGACGACAGAGGTGGACTGAAAATAGTGTTTACATGCTCACTTTAAAGTGCACATAAAGTCAAGTATTGACAGAAGGTATTTATAAACCAAATACCTGATGTGATCCTGCTTGAGTGATTGATCTGATAATTGATTCATTGACTAGGTATACATCTAAAGGGACTTTAGTGTATGCCATCATCACAACCAAACCTTCCCAGCCCACAGTGAAACTGCTGGAACCCATAACATCGGCAGCTACCAAGGTAAAGTGACTGAGACAAACACGGAATTACGCAACCAGCTGACTCACAGAGGAGATGTATGTGTGATGTGAATATACCATGTAAGAATCAAAGTGACTGATAACCTTTCCCATCTTGCAGGTGACCTTATTGGGGAATCCAAAGACCTTATCCTGGTCCCCAGTCAACCCCAATTTTGGCCTTATTGTCCTTCTGCCTGAGCTGCCATACACACCTGGTCAGGCCTGGACACTAAAACTGGAAAGTATCCAGTGAGCCTCAAACACCTGAGGTGTTCAACTTCTGCAGAGCTAAATGTTTAGAACTTAATAAACTCAGGTTTTGATCCTGTAGGATAAGGGGAAACATGTGCACTATTGTTGAAGGGGCAACGCTGGTTTAATAGATTTTGTACATTTGCAAAAAAAAGAAAAAGAAATATCAGCACATTCCACTTCAATGATTCACTTGTTGCTCTGAGGTTCAATGTGTCAGTGCCTCTAAATTATGCCCTTTTCTTAAATGAATGAATTACTCAAACTGAAAAGTAGAATCTAACATTTTACCCACAAAGCACTTTTTTATTTTTTTACTGTATAATTTTAAAATGATGGGATAAAGCATTACTTGATTTGTCTGAACCATTGTCAGAAATATGAAAAAAAAAAAAGATGTATTAAAAAACTGTTCTTCAAGGTCCACTCTCTTTTAATTTTTCTCACAATGTCCTCAGTCTGATGAGTTTCTGAAACTATAATACCTTTAAGTCAAGAGGCAGAGCTTTCTAGTCATTTGTCTGAGGGCACTTTAAACCTCCTTCAGATCTTATCACTTGAGGAACCTCATGTTCATAGCTGCTGTGTTGTGCTCAAATGCAATTACCTCTCTAAAAACTCAACTCCTATCCCAATTTCTGCAGCCTCAGATAAGATATGCAAACCTCAAGAGGGCTTTTTAAACATAAGTATGAGCAAATGGGTTATTTCTCCAAACTACATGTTCTAGTCATTATTGGGAACAAGATGACTCCTGGATGACTGTTTTGATGTTGTGTGCAGCACTTGTTAGCAATGTTATTTTCAGCGTCTCGCTCAAGTGCCTGAGGATGGCAATCACCTCCCACACTTTTATATTGTACTTATTGCTGACCTTTGATTGTACTCTGCTTCTCTCTCCCTGAGGCTCCTGCTACGTCTTCCTGAATCTTTGCTGGACACTTTATATTCAGTAGCACTAGTCTATATTTGTGAGTGCAGATCTGTGCCAGAAATGTCATGTGATTGGACAAAAATATCTCTTCAATGGGTCACTCTGAGTTAAGACCTCACTAGGAAGGAGGTTACCAACAGGGAATGTGCATTTAACTTTGACTACATGCACAAAATTTTGTTTGTCCTTTCTTTTAACCTTCCTTTCTAGGCGTAGGGGGCCTGCTTCGGATTTGCATTGCAAATTCCAAAAAAGAGACAAGGAAAGAAAATGGAAATTTTGTTAGGAAGAGTCTTTTTCTTTGACCTCTGCTTTGCATTTTTAATGCATGCTGTGCAGCTGGGTATATCTGCACAACAGAAAATGTGTATCTACTGAGTCATTTAGCCTTAGGTCCAATTGTAAATGATTTCATTGCCAGTGGAGTGAGATAAAGCCATTAGCTCCGGAAGGAGTTACACGAATGACCAGCATACAGGCCCTGAGCACGTCTTGTCTCAATCAGCCTCTGCTATCACCTTGGTGCTGTATGAATACAATTTCTATTCAGGGAATAGTTGATGCTCTCTCCATGTCTTGAGTTAGAAGAAAGGATTTATATCACTTTGTGTCTGCCAGTAAATATAAAGGCACGCAGCCAGAGGCAGGTGAACTTAGCTTAAGACTGGAAATAGGGAAACAGCTGGCCTGGCTCTATCTAACAAAATCCATCCACCAGCACCTTTAAAGCTCACATATTGCCTTGTATTTTTTACAACTGAAGTGTTAACAACAGTTTTATGAGGGATATGTGACTGACTGTTTCTTGGGAAGGTGAAGTTAACTTCGTGGAGCCTCCAGGAGCTTCCTGGCAACTGCTCAGGAAATGTCTGCCACAAAAGATGAATTGTAATTTATACACTAATTTCATACATCAACACGTTCTCCAAAGTGTCGGTTTGTTTTTTGGCACTTAAGATTTGTGCTCTTGTCCTTTCTCTTCCCTTGCTTTTAAGTGGGTGAGACTGTCAGAAAAAAGGTGGTGTCATGTACTTTCATGGACCAATCAGAGTTTAGCAACATTTTAGTCTGACGGTTGGTTTGTTTGCTTAAACTGCCACTGTCAGTCAAATCTCATGACACAGTCCTGATGAAACAGATTGACTTGAGTTTGGATGAGATGAGTTTTCTCTCCATAAATAATAACTGAGAATGTTTTTCCCAGCCTTTATCTATATTTAATATCATAGAGAGAAACTTCTGATTCATTTACTTAGGAGTTGAATGAGGGTTTCTTTTTTTATAGCACTTCAGAATTTCAACAGTCAGAAAGTCAACACAAAAGAAAGACAAAGGAGACGCAGCACTCCTCATTTAACTCGCTAAAATAGCTTTATAATAATCATATTAATAGTAATAATATTAGCCATTAGAAAATGTTTTGACAACGTTGACAGTGTTACATTCTGTGTTGGGGTAAACCACGTCACAGTGTGCCATCTCTCTGGGCTTCAGCGCTATCAGACGTGCTCCTTTGACACATCTAGATCCGTAAAACATACAAGATCAATAAATAAATTTGTATGTACAAAATGAGAAACACAACACAATTAACTTAATCATGATTTACACTTCACTGTGCAACAGCCTCTGCCGTCCGTCAAGTACTCAGACTGCATCTCCTGGTCACCGTGGTGTTCTCATGCATCTTGTGTTATCCACTGGTGGCGTTATGAAACAAAGTTCATATTTTATGGCATCGCTATTGCTATATGCTCCAGTCAATTCCTTTTATAGGAGGAAAAACAAAAGCATTAAATGTTTCTATGTACAATATGCTGTCTTGGCACTGAATCAAATGTGTATAAAACAAGAGAACTCAAGGATAAAGCTGAGCTTAAAGACAGAAAAGCTCGCCGTATCAAACCCGTCTGATTAAAAATCATGGTGTTCAGTGAGGAATACAAGAAAGAGATGAGAGAGGAGGACAGGTGGAGAGAGTACAGACCAAGGGGCTATTTAGTTTTTGCTACATTACTGTATAGAGTACAATAAAGAGAACAGAGAGTCTGTATCAGTGTGATGTCCATGTTGTTTTCCTCCTCTGGCAGAAGCAAGAGTTCAGAGTGGAATGAAAGCACATGGAGAAAGAAGGTGTGGATCTTCCTTTCTGTCCATCTGTTCAACGCTTACTTTCCTCTTTTGGTGATCTCTCACTCCTCACGGGAGTGTCCATCATTGATCCCAGAGAAAAATGTCTTCCCAGAGTTATTGTCAGTTTGCTTTTCTTCTACTCCATCTCCTTAGTAGCAGCGATTTAAGACTTTTCATCATAGATTTAACTATTTTTTTGTTATTGTACACAAGACTCGCCCTTGAATACAGAACAATGTTTACCCATAGCTATAATTGACAACACCATTTATAATAATGAGAGTGATGGCAATAATTAATCCTTTAATGACAATAATCATACTAATAATAATCATATTGTAATAATAATATATGTAATATTGAGAAGAACAATGTCCATTGGCAACATGTATTTACAGTTTTGTAAACATGAGGGTGGCAGGGTGTTTTTTTTTTTTTTAATTACACAGTAATTGCTCAGTTGTCTCTGACCCACATGGTTACCTGTGTGTGTACTGTAGAGCAACATTACAGTGTTAATACACACACGCACGCAGACACATACAATACAAATGCAATTACACTTCAGTGCTAAAGGCACATTGGAGTTTCAGTTCAAACATCTTGGGTGCGAGCTGCTCTGGAGGCAGATGGTTAAAGATGTTAAGATTTCAGATTTTCATGACGTTAGATCCTGTCTAATAATAATCAATAAGTTATAAAGTATATTTACGTCCTGTTTTCACGTCCTTTTCACGTCCTTGTATCATGGTTTTCATTATCAATGTTGGCCATATATTATCTCATTGATAGTTAAGTGTAGTTAACAGTAATAGTTAAATTTCTAACCAAATGTAGCTCAAATTTAAATGAATTTCCAGAAAATCAGCAAATGAAAATGCATATGAACATGCATTTCTACCCCCAAACACCTTACAAAAGTCGAGAGCATCACGATAAACAATAATTTTCATGCCATTACATAAAAAAACAGTCCAAAGGTATCAAACCAAATGCTGGAAAATGTGATGGAATTATGGCTTTACATCTTCATCAAATATTTTTTATTATTTCCTGCTGCTACTTTTTTGTCTTGGGATGTTTGAGTGACAAATACATCACATGCTACATGTACATCATAATTTATTTGCTTCGTCTGTTTCCAATTCAAACTTTATTTTCATCAATATACTGAATTTCCCATCTCAGTCACATGTAAACCTTTTTATGATTTTACATCATTTTTTCTTAGAAACAGAAATTACAGATACACATAAAAATATGTGGATAGAAACACTTCCTATTCAAAGCTATTTAAGATAGTAATGCTAGCCCAACATTTCCTGTTGTTTCTGCATCCACGAAATGAGGCCTTGTCATTTTGCCAATTGTTTTTGACAGTGCTCAGTTTGAACTACAGAGTAATGGAACAGGGACAATAGCTCCGGATTCACAGTTGGTTCCTTCTTTCTCCAGAGCAGCTCTGCCTCTGAGAAATGTCAAACTAAAACTCAAATCTGCTGCTACAACATCCTTCCCACTCCACTTTGTTGCAGATGCACAATATACAGCACACACACGTTGGCTACAATTGAGCTCTTGCCTCAGCCAACACCTCTTTCACTACTTTTGACTCTGCTCTCCAGTCTCAGAAAATGGCTACTAGAGAATCTGGACTTAAACAACAAGTGCATTCCCCCTTTCACTCAGAGAGTATGGACAACATTCCTGCGGGACTGCTCTGGTCCTGTGTTTTCAGGGTCCGTTGGTTGTGTGGTGCTAGAGAATCCCCTGAGGACAGAGGCCTGGATCGGGGTTGGAGACACTGCTGCTAAAAACTGAGGTACTCGGAGTTGACTTGTCCGTCTGGCTGTCCATGTGGGGTTTTTGCACTTCTAGAATGAGGTGAAAGGGTTCATATAGTTGTCTTGTGTGTTGGCGAGTACTTGGATCATGTTTGTACAACTATACACCCAGGTGCTAGTTTGAGCTGAGGCCCCTGTATTCATACTGTGCAGATATATCGCAGGACAAATGGATAGGTAAAATACTGAACAAAAAGTGTGGAAATCACAACCACCAAAAAGTGTGTTTGCAATGGACCTGTTTCAAGGCAAGGTGGCTGGCTAACACCTCAACTTGTGATCAAAAGTACAGAAGTAGTAGTAGTTGCTACCGTGGATAAATATCCAACAAAGCGTCCTTGATTCCTGGTGTCCCGCGAGGCCGAAATGGAAAGACCTTGCCATCCCCCTGCATGTAGGTTTGAGGATTTTGAGGGTGGAGTCAAGAGTCCTTCACAGTGGAGTAACAGTATAAAAGCAGGTCTTTTGTGCTTTGTTTGATGAGGGGCTGTGTTATACACCACTGAGATGTTGTTAAGTTTGAGGGTAGAAGAAGAGAGGAGAAAGGACAAGGGGATCAAAGGCTGCTATGCAACCCACACTGCTGCAAATGAGTTTACGCATGATGCCTGATTTGGAGCCCTTTTTCCTTCCATGGCCAGGGCAGCTTGTTTTACATGGAGGTTGTTAAACCGATCTGTTGAGATTCAAATTGAAACACGGATTGCTTCTTATTGTTTCAATGTTTCCAGTATCACTGTTCTCCAACGATATAATCTTTGTACAAAGAATTGAATCACTGAAATAACTGCATTGTAAAATCTTGTCAATTTTTTTTTTGTTTCGATCACAAAAAAGATTTATAAGCTACAAAATTTGCTCTCCTTTTATCAGTCAAAAATGAGATTTTGCTAAACTTGTCATAAAACATGCAGTATTAACAAAATTATGTGTGTCTTATGCGTATTGCAAGTGAAAGTGAGGGAGACAAAGGATGGCATTTCAATACGATAAAAACATTTCCTTTGACAATATTCTCTGTAGATTTTATACTTTTCTATTTACAGATCTTTCTCTCTCATCATATATACACACACATATGTGTGTGTGTGTGTGTGTGTGTGTGTGTGTGTGTGTGTGAATATATATGTATATATATATACTGTAAACTGTGTTCAAAGGAAACCTCCACATATAGCTGGTTAGGCACATATAATTGGTTCTAAACAGGAAGTAGACGGAGCAGATACAGCAGTATATGTTGTCAGAACCACAGATAGATATACACTAGGCCTAAGGAGGATCATACTTGGCAATTAACGCTCTTGCCAGTTATACCCTGTGAACCTGACCCAGCACTCACAAATTTAGGATAATGATAATCAGTTGAAATTCTTTTTCACATGTACTGAATCTGGATATGCCACACAGCTGAAGTATCACACAATGCTATAATCTATCATAATAATACTGTAGTATTTCACATTTGATATATGCTTTTTTTTTGTACATATACTGTACTCAATAGTCTCTACTAATCTAGAAATGTAGATTATATTATAAAATATACATCTCCCATTAAAATATCCCATTTTGCCAACACAATCCATCCAAATTTTAGAAAAGAAATAAACAGGTCATGCTAAAAGATTCTCATATTTTCTGC
Source organism: Rachycentron canadum (assembly GCA_038496675.1). NCBI lineage: Eukaryota > Metazoa > Chordata > Actinopteri > Carangiformes > Rachycentridae > Rachycentron > Rachycentron canadum. The sequence continues at coordinate 16,041,978 of CM076663.1, read as the reverse complement.
GTTATATATATATATATATATATATATATATATATTTTGTCTTTAAAATGACTGATTTGGACTTTTATAGAATTGATTGGGCTTCAACATTTGTCCCTTCTGACACACAGCCCTTCACACTACACACAGTCACAATCACACCCATACAAACTACCTAAATGATAAATATGTATTTGGACATAAATTTGTAAGTGAGACCCCCAAAGCTCTGAAACACATGCTACACTTTGTTCAGTGGAAACACTGAATAGACTTCAGTGAATAAATAAAGAGGACAGGAGAGAAACACATAGTGCAACAAACATACAGTACAACTCCATTCATAACACCTGTTACTTAATCTCAGCAATGCATCTCGTTGCTTCTTTTCTATAATTTCACAACTGAAAGTTTCCTCTCTGTGATATTTCTTTGGAAAGCGGTTGGAGGGATCTACATACAGAGACTCCTTTTATTTTCTTTTCTCATTCTTTCTGTCATCTGCAGTGTATATGAGGGAACTGAGAGGATTGTATTTCAAGTTAGGCGAGTGGATTCTACTGAAGACTTTGGCGGTTTCCTCCCTCTCTTTTACTTTGTGATCCACTGCCTTCTTAATTATGCAAAAACACCATGGGAAAGTCCACTCAAACAATATTCATTAGGAGGAAAGAGGAAAACACACTGCGTGTCAAGGGAAAGAACTGAAAGAAAGTAATATTAAAGAAACTGATCTTCTTTCATGGCTGTTTCATCAGAGCATCTGTTAATTTCTGACTGAGGTGGAAGTAACTTTCTACAGACAACTGTTGTTGGTTTGGGTCCATGTTTGACCACTTGGTGGTGGTATAGTCTCACAGTGAAATGGGGGCCTTGTCAGTAAAGTCCTGAAAAGCCACCAAAATATATTCCCCTAAAAAATTCCCAGCGACCCCACCCCACTTGAAACACTTGAAACTTCAGAAAGACTACATAAAAAGCAAACAGATCTATTTCTCTTTTTTGTTTGTCTGTGATGCTCTCTAGCTGTCAAGGCTGTGATGCTATGCTGCAAAAGCTCCTTTTGGCAAACATGAGTGTGCACACTACGTACAAATAGCACTTGCACATTCAAACAGCCTCACTGTTGAATGCTGAGAGTAGTCGCTGGATGTGTGGGACGTGAGCAGTGAGGGAGAGAAACAGAAAATGATTTTGCATTCTTTGACCGAGTGCCGAGTGGGTGGACAGATGGCACCTGGGTGAAAGGTGCCAGCTGTAGTTGGCTGACTATGCTTGGAGGGTGTTCTTTGGGGATCGCCAACCATCTGACTTTAAGGGCATTTAAACTGATGGTGAGGAATTCATCAATGTTTATTCATCCATACTGGTCAGTGAAGAGTATGGATGCATCTTGTTGTGATGCAAGAACCCAACAAACATAATACGGAGCTGATTCTGCTGCAAATGGTGTCAGGGATCCATACAGGGAGATTCTGTCAGAGGTTTGTGCCTGTTAAGCCCTTTATTTCGAAGTGCTAGGTGAACACGCACAGGCATGCTACTACTGCGTGAACCTCTGCTGACTAGTGTTATAAAAATGGACTAATGCTAACTACTATTTCATGTCTAGGCCTCTGTGTCAGTAAAATGTCCAAATTTCAAGACACTACAATGGCTGTCATTGCTTGTTTAATGATCAAGATATCGGAATTCGCAGTTGTGGTAAGTGAACTAATGGAAATGCTGAGGACAGGGTAGCAGATAAACAGCAATGACCTGCTGGAGGTGCAAAACTAGGTGCAGGTCTGCTTTTGCATGGGTGAAGGTGAAGTGACGAGGTGGGGGGGGGGTTACACTCTTGCGTTCAGAGTCGAGTCTGGGCTTCAGGGATGTAGATCTCGATGCTGTCGGCGCTCTCTGTGGCCGAGTTCTGCCTGAAGGAGGCGGTTCTCTTGGTCTGTAGCAGCCTCCTCCTCGCTTCTGTCCTCTGACGGTCCCCGAGGTCCAGGGACTTCTCCCTGATGGGTAGGGTGTGTCCACCCACGCGAGGCACCACCAGGCCCCCCGATCCCCCTCCTCCACCTCCGGCACCCACATCCACAACGCTATCGGCCCGCAGGCTGCCACTCACCCCGCCCACTGGCTTCTTTGGTAAGGGAGGAGGAAGCTTCTTGTCCTCCTGGCCCATTGGTGATGAAACATAGATTTAAGATGCGAACGGACAGTGGATTTATTGTGTCGGGTGGTGAGAAAATGGTTTTATAAGGTTGCAGAAAAGGAATCCCATGCAAAAAAAGTGGAGATATTGGGAGAAACAAAGAAAATGAGAAACCAAAAGGGGAAAAAATCCACAGACAAAAAGGGTAAAATTCAAGAGCAAGAAATCATGGGCCAGGACGTTATGAGAATCGAGAATTAAGAAAAATCAGCAAAAAGTATCTCAGCATGCATTGGCGTCAGGTGACAAAAAAGGTTATGAAATGGGAAAGGTAAAGGTAAACAAAAATAATGTAAAAAGAACAGGAAGAAAGGAGAAACAATTGTTAGTTTGTTATCAAGAATAATGTAGTTGATCAGTGAGTACTCTGACCTTTAAAAAGAATAATGTAACAGTCAAGTACTTTCTTGTGTCTGAAATAAACGCAAACAGTAGTTACAGTAATTTCTAGCAGTATAAGGTTCCACTGTCTCGTGTGCAGCTCAGCTCAGTTCCTTTTGCTGTTCTGTATTTTCATAGCCTGCAAAGGCTTGGAGGGCACGACCATCTGTGCTACTCTTCTGCACATTGCCATCTTAGTTCTGGGGGGATGCTGAAGGGAAACCAGGGCTGTTTGGATCCCTGGGCATCTCACCTTCTTTTCAGGTGGGAGCCTCCAACCAGAGTCCTTGAGCCTCTGGAGGTCCTGAAACTTGACCCTGACGTCCTCTATGTTGAGCTGAAGCAGGTCCCAGAAGCCTGCCAGGTCCTGAGAGGTGGGCTGGGGATAGGCTGATGGGTCCTGGGGCAAGCATGGAGACAGGGTGTGACATGTGATGGGTGACTGAGTAATATACATGGATTTGTGAAAAGAATGTTACACAAGACCAAGATCTAGTGTTTTTGCAGCTAAACAAATTTTGCTTTTACCAAACAGTGAATCTCTGCAAAACCATGCACTATGTGTAATGTGTGTTGTCATGAATTTGCATGCAATCACACAAACTGACCACACTTTGTTGGCAGAGGCGGAAGAACTGCTGGACTTTCTGAGACATGAGCATCTGGGCACTGCCAACTGCATTTCGAATCAATTCAAGAACTAGGGAGGTAACAGCACATAAATAGTTTTAGAAATCCAAGAATTATTCATTTATCTCTGTCTCTAATCTTTTTGATCCTCTCCCTAAACTCACTCTCCTCTGGCAGTTCGTTCTCTTCAGCCTCCCTCTCCATGTTCTGGCACCAGCCCTCCATCCTCTCCACCTCCGTCTGCAGGAGGCGTAAGAAGAACTCGCCATCTCTCATGCAGGGTGAGGCCCGGCCCGAGTCAGGCAGGCTTCGGGGCCCCTCCAGGGACGGCGTCCCTGCCCAGGCTCGCTCAGAGGTGATGGGCAGAGGGGAGTGGGAACGTGGTGGCAAGTGTGGGTGCTGGTGGGGCCGTGGGTCTGCTGGGCAGGCCTCAGTGGTGTACCCACTCTGGATAAAGTCCTGGGATAACAGAAAAGAAACATGGGAATTAGGACCATCAATAATGGTATAATAATTTAACAAAGACATTTTCCGCCGCAAGACTGTTCATTACGACCCCCCATTCTATCACAGTGAATGAAAGAATATAATTATGGAAACTGCACCAAATAATTCCATATTCAATAATGAAACAAGGACCTTCCCAGTGTCACTTGTATCACAAGGTTAGTGACAAAATGTGAGGAATAATAATTGTGGGGAATATAATTAAGACCTGATCATCAACAATACATCTGTCTTGTGTAGTGGTGTTGCCTGAATCCATCAGTGAACAATAAATTGTTTCATAGGTTAATGCTTTGCATCAACTGCTCCTCTGGTTTTCCCGTAATAATTTAGGTTAATGAGAAAACATTTTTTTTTTTTTNCACAAAAAAGAAAAAAAAAAAAGTAGCCGAGGACGTAGGATGAGCTCCACTGCCTTTCAATTACTGTCCCCTCTCTCCATATGCTCCTCCAGCTCCTCTGAGACAAGAGAGAGCTGTGAAATTGAATTGCTGAGCACATCTCAACAAACAAAGCTACTCTCCACCTTGCTGCCAACAGAGGGAAGGGCCAGCACCGTGACAGCGACAACACAGTCATGTCAGAGCCTGATAAGTTCACTAACTGTGGGAAAGAAAACAAATCTTGGGGCTTAAATCAAAAGTGCAGTGGAGCAGCTGAAAGGACCAGGAGTGGGATGTGCCGATGTACTGTATGATCAGTGACACTTTCCAAAATCTGGTCTTTCATTTACTGCTTGTGGGTAAAAGTAGATATATTCAGATTCCTCACTGTGAAAAGTCTGGTTTCCTCCATGCATCCTAAACAAATGGCTGGATGTTAATACCATTCTCACAGAAATTATATCATATTGGAGCAGTGTAGAGAAATTGGACTTTCCTGTAATAAATATTTAAAAGTAAAGACCTGAATTATCTTAGGTTAGTTATAATCCCAACATAATGAATTTTAATTTGTCCAATCTGAGAAGACCAAGCCATATTCACAGTGAAGAGGGCATTTAAAAAAAAAAAAAAAAACTGTGTGAAAATCATTTAGACAAATGCTAGTGACTCTGAACTTTCATTGGCAGACATCTGACATCTGCAGGTTGAAATCTGATGATTAAAGTACAAAAACAGCCCATGTAGCACAAATTGGTCCCCACAGGCATTAATTCTTTAGTTTTCATCACCATGGTGCAAGAAATATTATGTAGAACAGTCTCCCTCTCAAATCTAAAGTGTTCTTTGATTACAGTGGATACGGTTGAAAGGTTGAGAAGGATAACTTTCTCTGGAAAGAATGCTAACACAGTGGTGTCTGTGTTAATGCAGCGTGTGCTATAAAAATGTTTGTCTCGACAAGTAATTTAGTATCATATTCAAGCCTAATATTTATATTTCTTATATTTAAATGAAGCTAATTTCACAGATATTGCAAATGCGATATGTATGTCATTTTGTAATTTCATTTTCACAGACAAAAACTTTTAGATGCCAATGATGATTTCTCTTGCGACCTGTTCCAGACAAGGATGTTCCTTTATATCTGGAAATATGATTTGTTGGCCAAGGCATATCTGTAGCAGCACATTGGTTCATTGCTTCAGTTCTTTGTCCCTTTTTGTGACATGTTTTACCCTCATCAAAAAACTGCAGCTGCTGTTATTTGGATTCTTCACTTGGTCATACTGGAATATTGATCATTTTTTGATTAATTGCTCAGAGGCAAAAACCTGAACATTGAGCTGAAAGCGGCTGCAGACCTTAATAAAACTGAGAGGAACTGCAGTCAGTTAATAATTATCTCTAGCTTTATTGTTAAAGACAGCCCTCTTCACCTACAGGTAGCTATACAAGCTGTCGTTGATATAAAAAGATTTATCATAGCTGCTATAAAAAAATGAGATAATGAAAGAAATTTAGTGGATAAATGCAAACAGTTGAAATGTTATACACACAAATACAAAATACAAAATCTCAGAGTAACGGTGGGCGGCAGGGCAGTGTAGTTTGCGAGGCGACTGGCCTGTTTATCCGGGCCCTTCCAGACTCTGTTATTGTCACCCTGAGGTGCGGCCCTACATGGTGGACAGTCTGTCTGGTCCTGCTTAGCCTCAACCCCCGCCTCCTACCCAAACCACCCCCACCACCCTGGAGGCCCTGGGGCACCCTTGGGCCTACCAAGCTTCCTCGGGCCCACAGTTGGTGATCTAGATTTACAAGCTGACACATATGGCATCCCTCTATTATTTATACTCTGGGGAGGTAGAGTATTGGAGTCTTGCACCATGGTGCCACAGTGGGAGCAGGGAGGAGGAGGTTGCTTCACGGTTACAGCATTGTAATGTGTGTGTGTGTGTGTATGTGTGTGCATTATTCATTATTTCTGGATGAAAGGGGCGTTTAATTTTGACAAGGGGTTATGTAACATATGAGATGATCCTTATACAGCGTCAGGTTGTGTATTACAAACTTATACACTAACGTATACACACACACACACACACACACACACACACACACACACACACACACACACACACACACACACACACACACACACTGTCATAGGAAGTGTGGATTAGAGAGTTCAAGTTCTCCATGCACACATATGTACATTTTGTGCATAAAATGCACACCATTAGTGCAAGCACACATGCAAATAAGCATGAATGCAACCAAGAAGAAAAATGTACACACACATGCGCGCGCACACACACACACACACACACACACACACTGCACTGATTATTTCTCTCTGCTTGTACAAGAGTGAGCCTCCTGACCAGCAGAGAGGAGCTGGGAGTGAATTACAAACCATTATCCCTTGTGCTAAAGCAGTTACGGCCGAAACCTCAGAGCCATCACCGGAGGGAGGAGATGGAGAGAGTAGAGATGGAGGGGAAGGGGGGGGGGGTTCGCAAGAGTAATGGAGAGAGTGACTTTCAGACAAACAGATGGGGGAGAAGGTGACGGAGGGAATCAGATGACAGGGAAAAACATGATGATGGAGAAAGGTAAGTAAGAGTGGAATGACAACTCTTGACATTTTGGTGTACCTTTCGGGTTTGTTTCTTATTCTCACCCCTCACTCCTCTGTTCTCATCCCCCTCACCCTCCCCATATTTGCCCTCCCTCTGTTCCATTTTCCTCCACCACTTTGTCACAGGTTCATGGTTTTCTTGGAAAGATGACATCACATTAGTCACAGCGTTTAATCAAATGTCATTATCATTTCACAGAACTCTCTTTTAGTGCGCGTGCGTGTGCATGTGTGTGTGTAACTGTGTCAGTAATGTCACTTCCACTCTTGGCAGGAACAGAGGATTTATCCCTATGGGCCTCATCTCACAGCTCTCTGAAAAAATATGAACAAAGAAGAGGGGAGACGGTGACAGAGCCAAAAAAAAAAGAGATAACAAGAAAGACTGTGTGTGTGTGTGTGTGTGTGTGTGTGTGTGTGTGTGTGTGCGCATGTTAAAGACCAAGAGAGTAAAAAAAAAGTTTGAAAGGGGCAAAGAAAAGATGAAGGTGAAAGAAAAGAGCAACGAGCAATTATGAAACAAAGGACGTGAAAAAGAAAGGACAAGCTGAGCTGGTGTCTGCGGGAGAGAGGGGAACAGGAAGTGGAGGAGAGGATGCAGAGCAGTGATGTTCTCGCAGAGTGGGTGTTGGTGTGGGGTAGTGGTGGTGGGTGTGAGCCGGGGATAATCCTTGTATCCCATTGTCTCCTGTTTTCAAAGCAATTATTGTCATCTGCAGCCCCATGAAAGAGAGTTAATGAGGGGAGCAGAGCTTTGGAGTGTCAGGGCACAGTCAAGGGAATGGAGATAAAAAAAAAAGAAAGAAAGAAAGAAATGGAGAGAACGAGGGGATACGGGTGAGAGAGATGTGGTGGTGGAAGGAACAGAATGTAAAATAAGTGAGAGAGAAGAGGAAAAAGTCAAGTGTCAGGAGAGCAGGCAGTTCACTGATGCATTTTCTATGTAGTTTTATTTCATTAGGACCTGCAGTTTTTCAGATGGTAAAAAATATGGTGATTTACATTTAATTCCTGATGGCCAGTACTGCAGTCTGCAATTTTTCTTGCAATATGAATATAGACATGTCTGAACTTACACTGAACTAGGTCACGTGACCTGTAGCTTCACAAGCTACATTTCAAATTAGCTTCAAAAACACTGGATATTCCTGAAAACAGTTGTCCAGTGGTATATCCATGACAAAGTGGCTTTGATTAGTTGTTGTTTTGGTGAGATTTAGCATGCAGCTATGTGTATCTTATGGCCAACATCTCCTACAAACAAATAATTGCAAGTTGTGTGTAATGTGTAGAGCTGTGCATGATTAAAATGACACACCATGTGCTGTAGGACACTAAACCCAATCAGTCATCTGCTGATCATGCTGCAATGTCTATAACACATATACAGTGTATGAATATGTTCTGTTTCCTCTGTGTGCTCAGTCTGTGTTGAGTATTGCCATGTGTGCAGGCCTATATATGTGAATCTTGCTCAAGGCTACAACCATAGGCTTCTCTCTGTATTCATTTGACAGGTTGCCTGCCATAGGCTGCTTTCACCATGGTAACCATATCTGCAACAGCCATTTTCACCCTCAGTCCATTCATATACGATGTCTCTACATCACTCCAAACAGTATATCTCACCCACTAATCTTGTCAGTAACGTCTGTCTCTTGTCAGTGCATACATTTCCATACATTTTTCGCTTTGACAGCCAAACTATAAACATCTGGTTAGAAATAAAACTTTAGTGTCATCAAGTGTCACCTGTTATATGTCTGTGCTGCTTCCAATACCGTAAATGACTCAAGTTGATAAATATTCTATGTATTATTTAAACAATGTGCCAGAGCCTAAAGCCAGGACTCTCAATATACTCACTTCAATATCTTTCTTACAGTACAATGAATATAAATGATAATTCCCTAAAAGTATTTTAGGGCATCTTAGGTCTTTATTTTCGTTATTTTCGTTATTTTATTTTTAGTTTTTTAGAGTCCGTCAGTAGGAGATAATAGGAAATGAGAAATGCTTGGGAATGACATGGCTTGTGCAATAATTTAACTGGCCTGTGATTTGTTGTTGGGATCTTTTTGGGAAGTTGTTGCATTGTCAGAAAACAGAAGTGAAGTGCAAAAAATCCAAAACAGGACCCACTGTGTGATAGAATCATCCTCCAGGTATTTGAAGTTGGAAGTTAAGAAATCAGAATCATAGATGCTGCAAGTATTGCATTTGCAACTGATCACACCTATTTACGTCACTTAAGAAGCGTGTAAATTTAAACGCAGAAAAGTAGACTGGAGAAAGCAGTGATGTCTCACGGTATATGCATATACATGGTATACAGCATGCAGTATATGCTTACTCTTTTTACACCAATGAATGAGCATGTGCGCTGGAGTCATTTAATGCTCACGTTAGCCAGTGTGCAAACTCTGCACGTGTTCTGTATGTGTGTGTGTGTGATTCGTGGTGTTGCAAGCACATGTTGTCCCAGCTGTGACTGGCAGGGCGGGTCACTGTGGGAGCATAGATGCTGCAAGTGACTAGAATTTGCGACTGCCTTCATTTCCCCCTAGACACAGTACACACCCAGTCACTCAAGTGTGAAAGAGACAAAAATACATGCCTACAAGAATACACGCACACACACACACACACACACACGCACGCGAGCGCACACACACTTTGTAAAAGTGTAAAGGCCTAAATCTGTTGAATATAACAGTTTTAAAATTGCGCCCAGCTCACTTTACCAGCTGGGCGACAAATCTGATCTGTTTTAGGCTCAAACCCTCTTATTACCTGCACCGACAACTCACTCACAACTGAGAATGAAATGCAGCGAGAAAGATTGCAGCTCAAGAACAGATAAGGTGATAATGACAAATGAGGATGTGATTTGTTTTGCAGGCTTTTTCATCTTTGCGTGTGTGTTTATTGGAGAGCGCTAGGTAAAGAGAAGGTGGCAATGAAAGAGAAAACGAGAACGAGCTGTGCAGTCGTTATGAAGCAGCGCGACAAGAGGGAAAAAAAGCTGAGAAGTTTTCCTCCCCTTGAAAAATCTTGACGCTGCATTCTTGTCACCCGTTCGCATGATCAATAAGAGAATGTGTGAGGAATAGAAGAGAGACAAAAAGACAAGACATCTCACTGCTCTCTCTCAGCAGAAAGAGCGTGTGAGGCACTGCTGCTCCCACCCGAGATCAACCCTCAGTGTATAAGCACTCATTACAGTATGCACACATTCATTAGTCTATATTGTTTTAAAATCCACTGAGAGCCCGTAGATCCACTTAACTCCCTCTCATCAAATCAACGTAAACACAAAGTCACCATTGAAACAGGATCACTCAAAGTGTAAGAGCAGCATTGTTGGTTGATTATGAGCAAACAATAAAAAATGCATCTTAGCAGGATTACAGCTAATCTGTAGTTTTCATCCTCTGATGCGCATGTAATTGGCAGAATCTTTATTTACTCTCTTTTATATATTCAGCAGTCACATGGGAGCATCAGTAATTTGCTATTCCGGTTGAGATCAAACAATTTAACTATACAAGTATAGTATGTAGATGTTATTTCTGAAGGAGACGTGATGGTCAGTCGTTACCACCATCGCTTCACAGAAAGAAGGCTCAGGGTTTGAATCCTGAGTTTCCTCTGACAACATGGATCTTATTTTGGAGTTTTTGCTATTACTTGGTAATAGTAAGATTAATCTCACCCAAATTAAATGCTGATATCTGACAATCACAGTCAGTCAGTAATAGACTGACCAACTGTCCCGGGCATACCCTGCCTCCTGGCCAATGTCAGGTGGGATTGTGTCCAGTCCAGAAAGGATAAGCAGCATAGCTAATGGACGGATGGATTTAATTCCAACATTCTACAGCAATCTACTGAGACACGCATCATTAAACAATAATGAATGAACTGAATAAAGGCAGTATGGGTCTTTAAAGCACTTGGTAATGAGACAGGTTATCATTTTTGCAATATTTGGACAAGAAAGTAATGGAGGTCTAGATCTTGAGGCTATGCTGAAGTGTCACGCCACATACTGTATCAGCAAGGAAATGCATGACCAGAATATCAAACTAGAGCCAGTATCTCATCTCAGTTTGCCTGACACCATTTAAGCATCTCTGCAAAAATGATTTAACAATTTTATCTTGTCCAAAGAGTTATTCCAAGGTGATAGCACAAATATTAGTTGAAAAGTATATATTAGCAAGTCAAACGTTATTTCATGAGATGTCGCTGTATTACTGCACAGACACACTGTGACAATCTAGTATCAAAGACTGACACTTTAGAACAAGATCATTTAACAAATGTTTACATTAAAGAATGGGTTATTTACATCTGTATTAATTGAAATTTTTGGCCACATTAAAACACATCAGTTTTTTCTACATCTGGAACTGAGCACATTTTTAATTTAATTACATTTGCATTTGCTGGCAAGCTGATATAGTATACACAGTTTCACATTAGGTTATATAAAGTTAATACGGCTAATGCATTAAGATTTGCCTATTTATACATTCAGCAGACACAGGGTTGAGTTACATGAGCATTTTTTGCCATGTCTGTTTCTTCCTGATGAATGGTGGTAGAACATTCAATCTACTTTTAACTTTGGTTTGGTCTTTGTCAACTCCTGAGAATTAATTATTATCTGGGTCTTTAGCTGCTAAATGCTCCATCTCTGTAGCTAGCTTTGTCTGCCTGTTGCTTGATGCCTAGCAGGTGATGCACAGTGGGCCTTTGATAGCATATTGCTGAAAACAGCTGCCTTCCAGCTGCAGCTTCAAATAAGCCTAACACAACAATGAAACTGAACCACAAGAGTAAAGTTAAGGGCCACACTGAGCTGACGGACACTGAAACACCCTGTATAATGATAGTTATGTGTGGGTCTGTCACTATGAGTGACCCATTTACATGAAACATGATGCCATAAAAATACACTACAAATATCTCTATATATCTCTATCTCTATTTCTGAATAATAACTGGAGTTATAGTATCAATTTTTATTTTAAGACTAGTTGTAAGACTTCACTTGACACTGAATGACTGTTTGCTGATATTTTCTGCAGTGAGCCCTGTGTTCTGGTCATTAGCAGGCTTTGGGAAGAGCCCTCTGAATGCCAGCACTAATTCTACACATTTAATTGGCCATCAAGTGCTTAAAACCCCACTGACTGAGCCCAAACTGGCTCAAACTGCTCCCAATCGTTTTTCGCTGACTGATTATGTCAGAATTTTGTGCCAACACAGTTTTGCTGCGATTGTCCTGACAGTACGTGGTTGAACCTCAGACTATGTTGGAGTGCTCCTCTCCTGTTTTCTGGCTCTGATATATTTGTGACAAGAAAGAGATGTGAATACGTGTGTGTGTGTGTGTGTGTGTGTGTGTGTGTGTGTGTGTGTGTGTGTTCTAACTGATGGGCTCTGGTCATGCGATCCATGCTGCTGTCTAATTATCCAGATGTGATGGATGGCTTTGATTAAATCATATGAAGGCTGAGACAGTCACTGCCTCACTCTACTCCCTTTTTCTGCCTCCTTTCTCTCTTTCTCTCTCTTTCTCTCTCTCACACACACACACACACACACACACACACACACACACACACACACACAGATATATTTAAGCTTGAATCCCCTTACGTTAATCTCTCCTTTAGTTTACAATGTATGATATGGGGCATGAGTAGTTCAGATCCATAAATCATTTGGAGAGAGAAAGAGAAAGAGAAAGAGGGAGAGGGAGGGGGAGGAGGAGGGGAGTATGTGTGAGTGACATCAAATCAATTAGAGACAAAAGGAAAAATGGAGACATAGAGATGCAGACAGTCAGAGAGAATGGGATATCACAAACTAACATTACCAGCTTAATGTTAATTTTCACACAGAATAACTGATTCCATCTTCATGACAAGAATCAGATAAGAGCTAATTTTGGGAAAATCCTATTTATCAATTTCATAATTCTTTGAATTTCTTAAAAAGTCTTTCTACATTTCCTGACTTCATCATTTTGCTGCTGTTTGAGTTATGCTGTTTTCTTCTTCTCTGAACTTGACAACAGTACAATCGAGTCTTAAAGTTCTGCAGAAGCCTCAGTGGAACAAAATAGAGAACACATTTATTGCGTGCTTTCTTCTTATATCTTTTTTTATTGTGTCCATTTCCTTGTCAGTAATACAAAGCAGTAGCTGAAGCTTTTGACAGTGACAGACGGCCTCTTTTTTGCGTAGCTCAAAGATGAGGCAGGAGAATAAACAGCGTTTTTGATCTGAACGGCTGCAAAATCCAGTAGGAATAATAACAAAAGTCAAGTTTGTTTTGTACAATATAAAAATATGAATCCAAATCAAATGTTATTTTGGCATTAAGTTGCATGCTGGACTGCAACAGAGAAAATGATTCTTAGCCTAATTCTCTTATCTGTTGCTGATAAGCTGCACTGCAGATAATCAAGAAACAGAATTGATAACCTGTTCTCCTGCAGGCTCACTTCTGTCTGCTTCTTCACAGCTACACAACCAAAACTACACACATCCTAATGTGCTTCCTAATGAGATGCCATCCTTCAGTGCTACAAAAAGCTGCTGTTTGAAGTTTCACTCTCCCTGAAACCACACACTGACAGCAGAGAGACTGGGCACAGAGCCACACAGCCACATGCACGCACAAACATGTAAGCACAGATACACACATGCAAACAGTAATGTATGCATACCCACACACAGACACCCATTCAGAAGTGGAACTTGAGTGAAGGGGGGAATGCAGGAAAGTGACTCATCTCTGGAAAATATATCTCACATGACATGAGTTTAAAGCCTTTCACAGCGTTTACTGTACTGTTAAGTGATGTCGAGTCAACCACACTGTAAATAACACAATTTCATTGATCAGTAGCTATGCTATATACAATATGTAACCCGTGTATATGGAAGCATCAGCATTTTGTAGCATCTGTACTACTTATTTCATTTAGTTACTATAAATGTAAATGGTATTAACCATTGATGTACCATCAGAGCAAGCAAGACAAGCAGTGCTTAGTTAAAGCTAAAAATAGACATCAGTTAGAACAACACTGAAGTGAAAGTGTTATCTCTCCTTATATCTGATCTCTGAGAATAGCTTTCTGTCTCATAAAGGATCTGATGCTTATTTGCATTCACTTTGTTATTCACTGCCCCCTTGTGGCGGCAGCAGCGGGGTATTGTCACTGAAAGACTGATAGCTACAATAGCTACAATTCAATTCAATTCAATGGCTGTGACTTCCAGTTATTGCAGCCATTTTTGTGGCTGTGACCCTGTCCCATTGACAAAGGCTGGAGCTTGTCAAATGGAGAGGACAGCAGCCTTTTTTGAAGATTTGGCAAGTACATTGAGGATAATCCTGGGATCTTTAGCTGGTGGTAGCTACGACTGTCAAATTGTCTTTGATTCAGCGTCTACCGTTCTATGATCAGTTTTGATTTGCGCACAACATGCACACATGCAGATGTGTGTGGAAACTAAATTTGCCCATTAAGCATTACTATAAGAGGCAGCAGCAGCAAGTAAATGAGCAAATTACGCTAATTTATAATCTCTGTGCAAGACATGCAGTAACTTTGAGAGAGAATATTATTATAGGCGTGGGTCCTTTCAGGAATAGCTCAGTTGGTAGGTTGTGTGTGTAGAGGGCAAGAGAGAGCAAGGAAGAAGAGAAAGAAAGAGAGAAGTAAGGCTGGAAACTAGAGATGAGCATTAGCTATTTAATAAATAGTAGTATAGCTCTGAACATATCAGTGCGACGTATGTGTGTTAAGCTGCACTTCAGCTTCAACGCCTCAAGACTGTAGCTCCCTCACCTCAATGTGCTTTATAACTACAGTCCAGATGATGAGGCAGGAAAAGTTAATAACACTAACAGGATTCTGCAGTGTCATTGTCAGTTAATAAAAATAATTTAGATTGAAGTGATTTTTTTTTAGTTTATTGCCAGCTCAGAAAAATAATAAATAATAATAATAATAATAATAAACCTCTTCAGTCAAGAATTAAAAAGGTGATGATGTCCTGGCAGAGAGCAGCAAGATGCTGGAGAGAGATTTTCAGCAACAAAGCACAAAATCATGAGAGAGAACAGGCCGAGAATTTAAGAGAGATTTGATTTGCTACTGTAATTAAATGATATTTTGGTCCATACTTTTGATGTAGTAAACAGATGAATCACAAAGTGAGTTGTTCAGTCTCAGTCTCAGCCTCCAGTAGAGTTTCATACAGTTATATAAGTCAAGGAGCACTGAAGCTGCTGTGGTGACCTATGACCTTACTAAGACATTTAATGTTGGTTATTGCCGAATTATTTGCGTCACATCAAAAAAGTCACTTCTAAAAGTTTATACAGGTTAACATTTCCTGAAATAAAATGGTTCACTGGTGAACTTCGTTCCATTACGGTTTTCTGTACAGGTTCGCGGGGTGGTGCTGGAGCAAATCCCAGCTGACATTGGAGTACACCCTAGACAGGTCACCAGTCTATCAGGGGACCGACATATAGAGACAAACAACCATCCATTTGAACTAGAATGGTTGTCACATGAATGGGAATGTGATTGTGTCTAATGTGCATGTCTTAGGTGGGAAGAGGGCAAACACACAGGCACATGCAAACACACAGAAAGGCCCTGGCCCTGGGTTTGAACCCAGAACCTTCTGGCTGTGAGGCACCGGAGAAAAGAATGAGATATGAACGTGATATTTTTAGTTGCAGCTGATTGGACCTGATCTGCACAAGTTAAAATAAAATTCATAAAATTCATTCAGACTGAATTTCTGTATTTCTGAATCTTGAGGAGAAATCAGGTGACTTTATTGTTACCTGTGCCACTCAGTGACCTTAATATACATCCAGATTTTTCATCCTGGCCCACCCTGCTAATAATTATAGCTGCATTCACTCACTGTTTTTCTGTGACCTTGCTTGTCCTCCCATCCAGAGCCAAATTCTAGTTTTTTTTGGGGGGTGTGTGTGTAAGAGCTGCTTGTCTTAAAAAAAAAAAAAAAAAAATCTGGTCAGTGTGAAAGTTAATTTTGAGTGAAAATAGAGTTTAAATGTACTGGTATTCCTAAATTTTTTACCCTATAATTGTCTACATTTTGTCAAACTGGTAACATTAAAAAAATGTTACGAGCACTTCCTTTTTATATAGTACTTGTGGATGTACAGACAACGATCGCTGGATTATTTTGATATTGAAGAAAACATAAACTTACTTTACTTGTCATAGACATTTGATAATGATATCTGTAGAAGTTACACTGACTTATATCAATACGCCTCTCATGAACCTAACAAAACTGTAACCCAAACCCTAACCCTCTCATATTTGTGTGTTATGATGTGAGTTATGACTCATTCCTCCACATTTCTCCACTATAGTTTCATCTACAGTTACTTGTTACCTTTCAGTGAGATTTTACACACGACCAATGATAAAGTAGGAGACTGGCCCCAAACAAAAAAAAAGCAATTGGGGTCCCTTCTCATGTTTCAGATGTCAGCAGTTCTTTCGCTTTTTTCTTTTTTCTTTCCGAGCCTATGTACCATCTCACAACTGCTAGGATTTATCTTTGTGTAACTCACAAGGTTTAAGCTATAATTTGCCAGTAACCATAGCAACACTACTCATGCTTCACTAATTAAACCAAATCAAACCATGAGCTGAACTGAAGACAATCTACAGAAGAGACTACAGTATTGATGTAGTGATTGATTAAGTATTGATGACACTGACTGAGTATTGATTGACACTGAAATGTCTCTATAGAGAAAATGATGAACACTGCAGAGAGAATTTCTTCCACCTAGTCCATTATTTTCTTATATCTAAACACTTCATCATGTTTTATCACTTACATAACCCTTGTCAGCTGTGAAATATAGTGCCCTGCTCTTGCCTTGACAGCAATCACAGACGTGACATATCACTGTGGCAACAGTGCAAAGCTATGGTGGCATTAAATACAGAGTTTTTACAATTTTTACAATAACATTTTGATGTGATTTTCACTTTTAAAGAACATCACAATCATCCCTGCCCAAACATCCCATGAAAAAGAAACACACACACACACACACACGAACACACACACACACACGTACAGGCCACTTAGTCTCTAAGTGGCCCTCTCTCTAGCTATAATTAAGTGAAAGCTTCAGAGCTCAGTTTTGTCTGGTGAATCCAACCAAAAAAAATGTGGGATGCGTGACTGGTATTAGCTGAGGTGGTGATAGATAAATAAGTGAATGGGGAGGATAAAAAATAAAATGGCAAATAGATGGAAGGTAGATGGATGAGAGACAGTTATGTGGTTTTAGCCAATTAGAAAGTGAGAGTAAATAGAGTGCTATCAGACACCAGATGGACTAGAGCACTAAAATCACTGGTGGTAACAAAAGACTCAGGAGAAAGGAGGGAGGAGAGAGGGAGGAGAGAGTGAGGAAGAGGAGGAGACTGAGGCTAAGAATAGTAGTACAACCTCGGGCCAGCACAATCGGTCGGCCCTGCCTGCTATTTTTTATTTTACTACTGTGCCAGCTAGCACTCATCTGACATCCTTCTCTCCTCTCTTCCTGCTTCAGTCACTGTCACGTCAACATTGACGTTTCTATGAAACAATCATTCTGCATGCGTTTTGTCACCCAAAAAAGCTCCCGCACTTAGTGAGCACATGGTACACATAGATGGGTACAACTCAAACTGTAGTATGTTTTGTTCAGCCATGAATGTGGACTACAGCTTCAAGAAGCAAAACATCTACAGCGGTGTAACTCAATCAGCACTGGTTCATGCGTGAGATCAAACACAAGACACTAGAGGCCGTGCGACGAGAACACAGTGAGTAGCGTGTTTCTGATTCCCACTTTCTTAGAGCTGCTTCACTGACGTGGGTTAATCCTTGAGCTGTTCCACTAGGATCTCTTACGCATTCCTCCAGGGGATGGATTTCAAGGACGCACACGACCAAAGTGGGATTTGTATGTGAGGGTACAGGTGACAAGTAGCTGCAGAAATTATACATGCACATGTATGTGTGTGCGTGTGTGTGTGTGTGTGTGTGTGTGTGTGTGTGTGTGTGTGTGTGTGTGTGTGTGTGTGTGTGTGTGTGTACATACATAGTCTCTACTTACCACAGTCTCATCAGGAAATGGTGCTCCATGTCTTCAGGTAGAAATGGTTGGCTAAATAACTTGCTCTCAGTCAACTATACAGAAAGGAAAAGACAAAGAAAAGAATAAAAATGTTAGGGACTGTCCAGCTGCAAAAAAAGCTCTGATTTGTGCAAATCCTATCAAACTTGGCAAAGAGCATTCAATGTCACTTCTCTTTCATTTCTCTACTGCGTGCACCTCCCACTGTCATGGGAAAAGCACCCCTCCCCATATAAGCTCCGACCTGTAAATGGATCCCTGGTGTTGCCTGAAGATGCAATTCGGTGGAAAGTGAACGCCTGTTGGTCCCAGACCAAGAAGCTCTCCTGACTGCCCGGCCAATGCCACAGCTCCCCTGCTTAGAGCACTCGGCCCTAGAGTACCAAACGTCGGGACGGCCAAAGGATATGACAGGAAGCAGGCCAGGTAACAGTGGAGAGAACAAAACTAGCAATGGAAAATAAAAGGTCAGGAGTGAGGGATGGAAAGAAGTAGAGGGAGAAAAAAGAGAAAGGAAAAGGAGGGGATGAC
Source organism: Rachycentron canadum (assembly GCA_038496675.1). NCBI lineage: Eukaryota > Metazoa > Chordata > Actinopteri > Carangiformes > Rachycentridae > Rachycentron > Rachycentron canadum. Next base: position 16,023,500 of record CM076663.1, on the reverse strand, counting down.
TAAGAGGCTAACAGCTTAATTGAGTGTGTGCTGCATCCAATTATCTCCTAAAGGTAGCAGAATGTGTGAAATCACTTAGACTTCAGAATAGGAAAGAAAAAGGAAACGCTGAGGTTTACACAAAGTAACTGTAAGTGTGTCACCTGATGTGAGCATGCGTGTATATACCTGCATTCATACAAATGGACGTAGCATGGCAAGAAGACAGAAAATGGCATCTTGCCTTCACCCTTGCCAAAGTGAAACTGCACTGGTGGATGTCATAGGGTTCCACACACATTATTACCCTTCCATTAGCATTAACATTATTCCAGTGATTACTATTAGCTGTTAGCATTAGCTCCCTGGGCTTTTTTCTTGCTTGTTATTCTATGCCTCATTATCGTTAACGCGCCCCCTCAGCATGTGTTTGGGGCTCCATGGCAACAGCGGCTAATATATAGACTACATTACTGTTTGAACTCATGTGAGGAATCATTTACAAGATGACTGGATGCATTCCTACAATTCCCACATGCCACAACAAGAGCCTAATTTCATTTCAGCAGCATATCACCTGGTAATAACATTTTGCTAAGGCAAATAGAGTTGTGTCATAAGCAGTCACATTCAGAGACCGAAGGGCACAGACCACGATCACAAAAGGTTTTTAATATGCATTATGTGACATGAGGCACTCTATCCTCGCCAATCTTACACACAGGATCTGCCGCTGTTGCTCGTCAAACGGCGCATGGCAGATGCTCTCGCAAGCTCCCATTGATTTGCCGGAAAGTGTGTATGTGTGTGTGTGTGTGTGTGTGTGTGTGTGTGTGTGTGTGTGTGTGTGTGTGTGTGTGTGTGTGTGTGTGTGTGTGTGTGTGTGAGCGCGCGCACGCGGGTGTGATGTGTCGCTAGCTAGCTGCAGAGATAATTAGAACACAACTCTTTTGCTGTCCCTGCAGGCCACTGATCCAGCTGCTTTCATCTAATATAGGTCAGCTGTGACAAAGCCCTCAGCATGGACACTGATCAGCTCTGCTAGCTTTCTCATACACAAAATATGCAGTCTTACACACACAAGGTAAGGAATGCTCTCTCGCATGTATCTGATACACCTGGGTTGCAGAGAAATATAGGCAATATAGCCTGTGCATTAATAATGGCAGTCGCAGTGGGTGTGTGAGCTAAAAGAAAAAAAAAATATCTCACGGCTTCATCTGCCCACCAGTTTCCATCCACTGCTGAAAAAAGTCACACAGCCCAATTCACAAATACACTGCATTGTGCAAATGAGTAACTTCAAGTCAGCTCTCTCACAGAAAGGAAGAAAATACTGCGAGACATAGTCAATGACATAGTCAATGCAAATTCACTATGGAAATTGTGTTTCGTGTTTCTGACAGTAATGTGTATCTAATACTCACATGTGTACAAATTGTATTCATTTCTAGTCATTTGTCGTTCTAGGATATGATGGATACCAAGTACCACAACCACAAAAAATGCTAATTTGAATTTAAGTTGAATGTATCAATGTAGAGATGAAATCAACCTAAACGCTGATGATCAACGTCTTTAAGAGTCACATGATGTTTATTAAGACTGCAGTGAGCAGTGCTTTTAACATTGATAATTGAGTAATCAAATTCACAAACTGGAGCTGTAAAAGAGAATAATGTTCACATCTCAATACAGTCTCACTTACTGAGACTACATTTAAAATAGTTCCTAAATAATTCTGCTCTCTAGTAGTGCATGTGCATTTCTCATAATTATGGAAAAAGTACTCAATGACTTGAATCACTTGAATTTACATACACTGAGGCAAATAAAATGAAATAAAAAGTTGTTTGGTGACGCTTTATATCATAGCTGCAGATACAGTATCATCTAACATTTCATATCAAAGAACACTTTCATGTGGCTTTATAGCTCTGCAGCTATTCGGCCTTATTGGCTGTTTGGGCTAAAATTCTGAAAAATAAAAAAGATTGAGGCACTCTCAAAGGTTTTTGTGTACCAGTAAATGTCTAGAAAGCTTGTTCTTTTTCTTAGCTTTTCTCTGAGTTTTGCACTTCATCCTCTCTCTCTCTCTCTCTCTTTGCTGGAGGAGCAATTTTATTTGAACACTCTGTTCTCTGGCAACAACTGTGGGACTGAAAGTTCTCCTCTGCATAACCTCTAAAATTGCAGAGAGAGCTGTAGTTTGGTTAACAGTAGATCCTAAATTTCTTCATAAACACTTTCTCAAATGCATACACTACACACACATGCTCATGCAGTCGAGCACTTTTTTGCACACTCAGACTCACTGTGCAGCATCTGCTCACACAAGGATTCCCTGGTTACTAGGGGTCACAGAGTCACAGAGGACCTAGCGCCAAGGCCGCAAACCTGAACTGGATGCAAACTGAAGAGCCGCTCGAATGAAGATGAACCAGGTAGGAGAGGAGAAAAGCAATTATTTTCTCTTCTTTCCTCCATGCACTACACTCAGTTGCTCCTTGATTTCAAATGCCACGTTTATTGAGTGCCACCACTGATAGAAATAGCGCAACCGAAGTGACGGCTTTGCATTCTCAGGCATTTTATCCAGCCAATTGTATTAATGACCAACTCAACAGAAAAGCATCATTATGCTCTGTCCGCCGTACTACAGTGGGCTCACTAATGGGACAGTAATTGGTGCAAATTACAAAGTGTACAAGTAATGGCATAGCCTTTGGGATGGCTTGATTGAGAGGCCTACGTTGTGTCGCATTGCAGGAGATCCTTGCATTCTCTTGACTATAATCACCCCTTTTCTTTCTCATTCATCTTCTCTTTATTTTTTTCTCCCTACACATGCCCGGAGAGTGCAAAGCTAGCAAGTGGGGTCATGAAGGGCTTTAAACAACTGCGGCTATTTATGCAAATACAATCAATATTTGATAGTCCCCCTCTCTACTGATTCTCTCTCTCCCTCCTGCTTCCTTTCCTCATCTCCCTCTCTAACAAGAGACTGCAGTAGGGGCATTAATTAGGGCCAGACATGCGCCAAGGATTCCCCACAGGGCTGAGCAGCAAGGCCGGTTCATACCAGGCTAGGAGAGGACAGGTTTGGCTTGACCACTGCAATCAAGAAACAGCGAGAGACCAAGGGGGCAGCAGTTGCCTCACAGCAATCTACAGTGGTCCTGCTTAACACAAATAATTATTTAACTATAGAGTCTATAGGTGATATAAGTACACACCAGCACCTGCCATGCGTAGCTTTCCATTTGTGTAATCTTGGCAATATTTTGAACATTGATGGATTCTTAAGTGAATTGACTTGACTCCTTTTGAGTCCCATGCTATATACTGTAGCAATGGCAAGTAAGAGCCAATCTTGATGTATTTGTCCCACAATGCAATTTTTACTCATGCTCCTTTTTTGATTGGATCAGTCTTTTTTTTCAATAAATGAAAGTTACAAACCCACATTACACAAAATGGGAAGAATGACATGACTTAGAGTATGTCCATCCACCAACAGTCATATATTTCAGGCAGATATCACAACAAAATGTTCACGAGTTTTAGTCTTTTTTTTTTTTTTTTCTCACCAAAGGGCCTTTGTCAAGTGTATTGTATTACTGTAGTTTCAACTTTGGGGCAATGGCTAAACCCAAAGAGTCAGAAGGCTTAGTTCCGTTTGCAAACCACTGTCCTACATTTAGGACATAGCACATAGATTCTTAATAACTTCTTAGGGATTTCCACAGGATTAGGTTCAGACAACCCAAGCAACTTCCTTAACACCAGCCATTTCCAATTAGATCCTATTAACAGAACACTGACTTCAGCTCTGCAAACACCCTATAGGGGATTTCCATCAGCTTAACAGAGGGGGAAAAGTTTAATAGCAGTTTGCATGTATTCCTTCCATATGGATGGTATATGCTGATTTTCTTCACCCCGGCATACCATGAAGTTGTGTGATAGCCTCCAAATCCCACCAATGCATGCAATCTTTGAATAAGACATTGAGTTATCTAGAGTATCACGCCTATCAAACATACATACCGTAAGAATCATATGCTAATAACGTTTCTAGGGGATCATATATGCTGCAAAGACCCGATGCACCCTGCCTGCTTAAAGGAGCTTGATTAAGCTGCAAGTAAGATGACAAAGCTTTAGAGACTGTATGGGTCAGGCTTTCTCAGAGAGGGAAGAAAAAAGGAGACACCAGAACGCAAGGAGAGAAGGATGGCTGGATTTTCCCTGGTGGTCTATGAAAGCAGTTATATGGCAATAGGATGATGACAGGTGATATAATAAAAGATGCTTTGCAGGAAAGGTTAGAAGAATAAAGTAAGAATAGTAAACTCTGATAAAAGGTTCACTAGCTAACTAGGACTTCTGACGATTTCTCTGCCAAAGTCTCAATCACTCAAGCATCTGTAACAAAAAAAATCACTATATTGGAATGGAATTGTGGTCATTAGTACATTTTTGGCATTCGCTCATAACAAATGTGTTAATGTGTCTGAATTGCAAATCATTCTAACAGTGTTGACCTTTGAGAGAACCGGAGAGTCAAAAATGGAGGAGGTTATCGTATTAGCTGTGTTTCAGTATAAAATTTTAGCATGCCTGGCTCGTGCACAAACTCCCGCCGCAGAACAAATGTAGCATGGAGAGAGAGAGAGACACACAGAGGAGTGGATGGTACAAACTGTGTCAAATTAATGTTCAGTTAAAGCAGGAATAACCAAGATTTTACAAGAACAAGATGATAATGTTGACAGTGTTGGCTCCACATGGCCTGTTACAACATAAGGACCCTCACTTTCCTCATTGAGTAAACAGGTGGACAAAGACTTTGTAAATACATGCATGCAGACAGGAAACTGGATGCAAAATGAACAACACCCCTCATCTCTTGTCTTAATGGGTTTTGGAGTCTGTTCTGACTGTACACAAATCAAATGAATGTACCAGCTCAAGGCTCGCCTGCGGACACACCGAACATTAGAGTGATGTGCTCGTGATATGGTGCTCTTATGCTGTCACAGAACTCCATGCATAAATCAGAGGGAGCGCTGCTGTGCTGAACAGAGGAGGGAAATGGAGAGAAGGGCATGGGGGTGGTAAAAAGTGTGAGAAGGACACGAGGGGAAAGGTCGAGATGGATCAGGGAAATGAAAAGCTTAGGCAGACAAAAACAAAAACAAAAAGTGAACCATGTGTTATTGTTACATCTCTGCGTGTGTGTGCAGGCTTGCATGTACTGTAAAGTGTATGCATGTGCGTGAGAATAAAGAATAAATTTGTGGGTGCAGGTGAACAGATGCAGCTGTGCTTTGCTTCATAGTCATGTACCTTTATGGTTGCCGCGCGCGCACACACACACACACACACACACACACACACACACACACACACACACACACACACACACACACATATCCTTCGTGGTTCAGACAAAACACTTAGAGTCCTACTCCCTCTCCAGTCCTCACCTGGCAGCTCGCCATTTTTCACAGTATTTCTACTGCTCTCTCTCCTTCTCCTTTTCATTTATTGCTTTTCTCCATCATTTCCTTATTTTCCCTGCTCTGCTCCCCGCGAGAACAAGGATGATGAGGAACAAACGGAGCAAAACAAGGCAACAACATTTCAAAAACAATGACCTCAAAACAAATTTACGGAGTTCAACATGGCTTCCATATTGCCTCCCGTAATTTGTCGAAAGCAATTTGGAGACCAGCTAAAGTTGTGATTAATTCATTCCACTGCTGCGGGTGAATAGAGCAGCAACAATGATGACCCAGAGCATCCAAACAAACAGTATCTTTCTAATTATTCTCAATCTAGTGTATGGATGGTGCACATGCGGTTCTCTCTGAAAATGTGATTTTTCGTCCATGTCCCTTCACCCGAAACCCAATTCCAAACTCACTAATTCATTATGGATCATTAGACAAATATACTGACTGTGCACTGATTACAGAAATGAATGATGTATGCTGTTTTGCCCTATTGTGTGTGTGTGTGTATGTGTGTGTATAAATGCACTTGCAATCGGGTGTGTTCTTGTGCTCATAGAGAGGTCATTTAGAGAGAGACAGTCTCAACTCAATGAATAGGATGTCCATTAGTGGCAGACTATTGGTAATACGACACAAGGGTTAGAGCTAGGGTTTAGAGCGTCATCCTAAACCACATCATCAGTTTTCACTCAAGGTCACCTGCAGGGCATATTTTCTACTTTCACAAAGATGGATGGGTAGAAAATAAAACGACCAACACCTGAATGCAAGCACATATTTGTTTTTGTTATTTTACATTATTATGATGATTAGTATTATGGAATAATAATTTATTATTATAGGGGCCAACTTACAGTGTGCTTCAACTGTCTCTGGCACAACATCAACTAAAAATTGAAGTGCTTTTAGCCTCTGCTCATAAATTGACACACTGATTTTTACTTTTCAAATGCTCAAACTCACATTTTAACTGGTGTCTCTCTTTTCATATCAACTGACACTCCAATTACTTTACAGTGCACTTAAACTCTCTCTAGGGCTTTAATTTACAGTTCGATTTCAACTGCTTTCAACTTTCACGCTTCAACGGCCCGTTCAACTACTTTCAGTGGTTACACACTGGAAACTCCACTGTCAGCGGTGCTTTCATACTTGAAAATTAAGATTTCAAATGCTTTCAGCAACTGCACTTCAACTGATTTCAATTGCTTTTTACACTTTCGTTGCTTCAGTGCTATGACTTAACCTGAAACTCCCTTTCAATTCATTTACGGGCACTTTTGCAGCATGAGTAAAAATATTTACATTATTTTATGAATATATATTTTTTTAGCTCATGTGGTACATACAAGTGAAGCCAAGTATATATTTAAAACATTTTTTTTTGTTTATATTTTACTATTTTCTTACACTTTCGCACCTCTCAACACAATGCTCTCATCTCCAAATGCAGTATAGTGCAGTGTTTCCTCTTCTCTACCAAATCCCATTTATGTCTGTGACAAATGGCAGATTTAGTTCTCCACCTTTCACTCTATCTGGCACAGTGGACTTCAGCCTATCCGAAGTGCAGATTTCCACAGGGGGAGGGGGATAAATGAATCAGAGCAAAAGTGTAGGGGTCATGCCAAGGTCGCCGATGATGTCATGGTGGAGCGAGTCGCTTCAAGTGAAGTCATCAAAGCCTCATTATTCCTTTCACTCAGGTCCGCTCGGGCAAATTAGCTCCACTACTCAGGTACGTGCGTTTCACAGTCTAATTTGTGCCGGTGCCCAGAGTGAGCAATTGTGCGTGCGCTTATGCGTATTTGTGTGCAGAGGTGCTAATTGTGTTTAAAATTCAGCTGTTCAAAGAAGCACACAGTGTTTGTGGTCAGACGCTGTTGGAAGAGGACACATCATCAAAAAGTGCACCATCAAACGGCCCCATTACAATGATGAGTATTGAGGAGGAGGCAGGGAGGAAGAGGGAGGGAGGGAGTGAGGGGGAGAGTGGGGCATCAAAACACAAAAAGAAAATATATCTTGTCGTCCTTTTCCATGCTGAGCTATCCTCACTATTTACATTTGATAAATCCTTTTCATTTTAAGTGAGGGACAGAAAAACTGAGAGAAAAACGCAATGATAAACAAACAAGTGAGGAGTTTATTTATCTTAAGATTGTCATCAACCCACACGCAGCAGCGGAACCACTGGGCGTAACATTCGTCACGGACTGGCTGCCTCCACTGCAATTTGCATATTCCTGCACAATACGCAGAAGTTTGTGGTTCTAATTACAGTATAACGAGCATCAAAATCGATTACCTGCATAGTTTTCCTGTTTGGGGATCGGCCTCAGTCTAAATGCACATGTATGTCTGTGCTTTTTTCAAATGTTTCGTAAAAGTAAGTGATCCTGTGACCTTTAAGTGAGGAAAGAGGGGAGAAAAGTCTAACACACACACACACACACACTCCAAAGAACCACACACAGAGTGTCATATTGGTTTAAAGATTCACCTTCTCAGAGGAGCAGGTAAAACAACTCCATCACATGGATCTTTGCTAAAGGCCAGTACTGTCACAGCTGCTTTGTAAGTCTCCAGGTAACCGCTCTATGTATTTGCCACATGCATACACACCCACATAACCTGTATGGACGTTCATTCCAGCAAGCATCACGGCATGGAAACAATAACATCCAATGCATCTGTCTCATGCATCAGACGGAGGCAACCCCCGGTCTCCTGCGATAAACAATATGTTGCAAGATAAATGCCACAAACTGCCCTTCTGTCTGCGTATACATGTTCCCTGATGTAAAACACAACAGAGCCTGAATTTAAACAACCATTTTCTGACACTGTGTATATTCAGCTTACACCAATTAGCAGGGAAAGAATCTGCAAGGACCAGAATTGCACTGTAAATGTCATGAAGACCTGCATGCACACCCAGCAGAGAGAGAAAGAAAGAAAGAGAGAGAGTGAGGGACGAGATACTAATTAGCGGATGGGAGCAAAGCAGCACTAAGAGTTTTGACAATGAGGAATGTTGTAATTCCGAATCTCCCATTCTCTCCCTCCTCTTCTATCCCATCCCTCTCATTAATTGGCTGTCACGGTTGTGAGTGTCTTGATGCATGTCTGGTGTGTGTGTGTGTGTGTGTGTGTGTGTGTGTGTGTGTGTGTGTGTGTGCGCGTGCACATGTGATGATTGTCAACATCAGACAGCCCGCCGTGGGCTTTGGTTGCCCCCGGCAATGAGCGACCACATCGTTAGAGGGAGGTGATTATCTTATTCCGTGTGACGATGCCAACTCCATTGGTGACCAACACACACACGCACACACACACAACACACGCACACACAAGCTCTCTCTGTCTCTCTCTTGCTTTATGAGTTTCTCTCCATCTGTTTCCATCAATCTGAGTTTTTATTCACTTCTATTCAACAATTTTTTCAACCTGACTTTCTAACTTTTCCATCCCTCATGCAATTTTGAACAACAGAGGTTTGGGAAGTCAGGAAAAATGGCAATAATTGGAAAAGGTAGAAAATTTCACCTAAGTAATAATAAGGGAGGGGGGGGGTGCCAATGTGTGTGTGTTAGCTAAGTGGCTGTTTCTGTGTTTACGTTCACATGCCTCTGTTTGCAGGATTGTGTAAATTTAGAAGACACAAAAGGAGAAGAAACAAAAGTCACCAAGACTTCACACAGCGTCACAGAGAAAGGAACAAAAAGCAAAGTAAAAAGAGAGATAACTCATTTGCTCTCCTATCGAGACTCATCTACGCTGTGGAATTGCTATGTGCTATGCCATCACTGCTTGGCTTGTAGCCCTTAAGCAATACAGGGATTAGTGTAGAATTTGTTCTGTGAAGATCCTGCTGTACTACGTGGCTGTGATCTAAAAGAATCTATCTCAATGCATTAAGACCTGAGGGAAAGCTCTGTGAGGCAAAACAAAGAGATGAAGGTGTTCAGTAAAAACAGTTGCTACATGATCCAGGCCTATTAAATTGTGGTGTGAGATCCCTTTCAGTCCTCACATGTCAAAGGATTGGTGGATAAAAAAGGTTGCTGTTACCTACATGTTACCTGGCAACTTGGGAAAGCAACTTACTTTAGCTATCACATTATGTTGGAGAAGGAAAGAACTTATGTTGATTAAGTTGCTGTGTAACCATGTGCTGCTATTATGCAGAGGCTCACTGAGGGCATATTTTCTGCTTGAGACTGCTAGATGCTAGATCTGGATCCTACCTTGTTACTTAGTAACATGAAAATATTACTGTTGCTTCCTCTGAATGTGTTTATGATGTAATTTCTACCTGTTTGCCCATTTATCATTCTCTTTTCTTCATGAAAACGATTACATGATGCTTCAGAGGCGAAACATAAAAGATGATACAAGATGTGGCTATTTGATATGCAAGAAAGAAATTTTTAATATTACTGAGTCTCCTTTAGTTTGTCTTTAGGTTTTTATTAATGTCAGTTATCTTTGCTTTTATGCCACTGATATCTGATACCTGGAAAGACTGGATCGTGGAGTTTTTTGCCTTTTCATTCTCCTGTGCCACAGAATTTTGTTTGAAAGAATAGTTCAGCACTTTAGGATTTACTGTTTCCTCTTTTCACTAAAATCACGTGAAGACTGATATCACTTTCATGTCTGTGTACGAAGAAAGCTGGTGATTAGCTTAGCTTAGCATTGTGACTGGAAGCGGGATAAAACGGCTAGTCTGCCACCATTCAAAGTTTAACAAGGACCAGGATTTTACAGTCATTGTGTGTTTAAGCACAGGGGGCTCTAAGCTAATGCTAACCATCAGCATGCTAATTCGCTTGTAATGGCAGGGCAAACAAGGTCATGGCTAACAGGTACACAGTTTACTATTTTCGGCTCAACATGCTAACACGCCACACTAAGATACAAACAAATAATGAAAATGACAAGCAGGCGTTTATATGAGCAATTGTACACAAGGTACAGTGTGTTTATTCATTCAGCTTTAGAGGTTTTGGTGGATGTGTTGGATTTTAATCTAAATGATTAAATTATTATTATTAAATTATTTAAACGATTCCAGACTGTTTTTCCCTCCTTGTCTTTACGCTAAACTAAGCTAAGCTAATCACCCATTGCTTTTAGCAAAATACTTAATATGCCAATATCAGAATGGCAAATATGTTCTCAGACAAAGTCTAATATGGTAATGAGTTCCTAAATTATTACTTAAAAGAGCAATATATTGTTCAAGCTAAGATCTAAATCATGCAGTGTATAATCAGACAGGATAGTAGGAGCACATTTATTGAACATAAGGGTGGCTGCTTGGGTTGTGTTCATCTCCCTGTAGAAGAACCAAATGCTGCTTCTGATGGTAAATAAGTTTATTCATAAGGAATTGAAATGTCACAACTAGCATGTGAAGCCAGCCGGTAACTGCTCAGCTTGTCTTTCGGACCATGAGCAGGTTATGGAAACATGAGCCAGTGTGATGAGCAGCGAAACTAGCAGGGTGCTGAAAATTTGAACAACTGTTTTGGCACTCTCGGTCTCTTCCTGCGATGCTGTTTCTCATTATCTTCTTGTGTTAATCTTGAGATCTGCTCATTAAACAGAGCAAGAACATCCACACACTGTCAGCAACTCCACAGGAACAAAGTGCAAACACATAGAGAAATGTTCACGCGCAGACACATGCAAAGAGCCACACACCATATCTCCCTCTCCATATGTGTCACTCAAACACATGAAACGCCTTAGATTTCCAACATGATGACATACTGCCTTTCTCTAATCAGTCTTTCATACTTGACAGTCTATGAATATAATACATATACTGTATATATTAGGAATATAATATAAAGGCTAAACGTTTCACAATTATTCATGTTTGTGTGACTGGATGTGTGTGTCTATGCTCATAAGAGTGTGTTTATGTATGAGTTGGAATCTGGGATATGAGTTATCTCTCCACAAAAACATAAACAAATACAATATGTACATTTTGCTAAAGAAAGCTGCCAGACGTTCTCTCTGTCCGTGCCCGCTGTGTGCATCTGTGCATGTTGCTGCTTATTTTAAATTCACGCATTTCTCATTTGCTAGCAAAACTTCGTTGGGAACAGGACAAAAATGACATTGTACTCCCTAAACTGCACACTGCACAACCATTTCACATCAGATGTAGCCTTGCATAACATTACTGTGGTTTTGCTTTGCTGCCCATCCCCTCATGCTCCCTTCTAGTCCACTCAGAGCACTCACTCACATCCATATTGCATAAGAATATTGCTGGGAATTAGTCACACAAACAAGCATGCATCAAGTTTCTAACTAAAGCACATACAGCCACATGCATACATAAAACGCACATGCAGAGTGCATGCACGCCCACACATGCAGCAACGCTCGTTCTAAAGTATGAGTTCACGAGTTCAGGCCTCAGTGCCTGCAGCCCATATAGCACTTCTTCTTCTTGTAGTTTTATTAATTCATCGAGAGAGAGAGAGAGTCGCGCACCACAAGCTCCAAAAACCATCACTTACTCACTGCCCTGTGCCAACAGCTCAAGTGTTTCTCAAATGGAGTATAGTTACATTTCCCCCATTGTCCTTTACATGACAACAGAGCCAGCAGCTCAGTTATTTTTTGATCCAATGAGCAGTGCAAGAGAACAACGCTACAGACAGACACAGTTAGGGAGAGAAATTGCCTAAACTCAGCGAGCCTCTGATATTGCCACTTGGAGGAGGGGACAGTGAGGGTGAGTGGTTAACAGAGAATTAAAAATAATAAATAACATGTCCCATATTACACAATTTCTCTGAGCGCATATTTAAATATGAAACTTCTCCACTTCTCTGTCTTTCACACTTTAGATTAACCTTCTCCTCTCTTTCTGCTGCGTATTGCTGATTTTCTCTCCTCTCCTGCCCTGAGGTTGTGGGCAGAGCGCCAGCAGAGAGATTGTGGGTCCCTGTAGAAAGTGTGTACACTCGACCTCTAACCCACCCTGGAGAGATCCAGACCATCAAATATGCACGTGACAGCCAGAGCAATATGTTTTTTTTTTGTTTTTTTTTTCCAAACTCTGCACAAGGCCCATTCACACTCTCATACATCTGAATGCATTTAGAAGATTAAGATTAGAAATTGCACGGACCATTCCCCCAATTAATGCCTTCTCTTAAATCTACAATAACAAAAGCTTACGTCTGTGTTGGAAGTTTCAAACTCACATTGCAGACTCACCAGATTGTGACCCCCTCCTCTGCTCTTGCCTGCTGCCTTTTTATCAGGCAATTCTTTTCTAGCTTAGCATCAGCGATTTCCTTTATTTCACCAGCACAAGTTTCAAGCTGAGGCAGGGTTGCCCCTGATGAGGTGGGTTCATAGGAAATTTCAGAGCGTCTCTCTCAAAGAACAGGAGCGTGATGAAATGTGTGCACTACAGTTCCAGTCTGTTCACCTGGAAAAGTATGAGACAATGGGAGACAGTCAAACGGGAGAGTAAATCCTAAAATGTCATCCAAAGTCCTCACTTGGGGTGCGACTTCACACCATTTCAAAAGGGCTGTTATCACTCAGCCAGGATGCATTTCTGGCAGCTATGGATGCTTTCAAACAGTATGAACTATAATCCAATGAGCCATGTCTCATCTTAAGGTGGCCTGGCTGCCACTTGAAGGTATTGCTGTATAAGCCTGGACACTATCCTATCATAATGGGCTCCATCAAGCCCTCTCTTAAGGAGAAATCCACCTCAAATATTGATGGATCTTGAACTGAAAAGTCTATTGTATCCTTCAGTGTTTCTTTGCAACAGCACTCTCCAAATAGTTTCCTGGGTTTGTAGCAGCAACGTCAAAAGACCAAAGACTCTGGCTGAGCCTCAGTATAACAGCATACAATGTTGTGGCCACAAGAGATTCTGTGTTTTCAGTCTAGAGACTCTCAACACCAGATAAGCTCTCATGTGACTCCATAAAGGTGAAAATGAAACAGACAAAGCATTTTATGGGAAATTGTGTGCACAAAAAAAGTAGATTACAACACTTGTAATATGTTTTGCAAGTATATACTTTTTGCTTTAAAGTGCTGTGCATCAGCGCTTCCATCTCACGACCCTTGAATTAAGCATGGTAATGGGTACGGTGCGTCCCGTAATGTACAGTATGGGTTTCAAGAGATGAATATGTAAATCAGAACCTATTCACTTGTACATAGAAATGTGTACTTTAAGATCATACATCTAAAATTAAGTTTAAGGAATGAATTAAGCAGTGTGTTTATCAGCTCTGTTTTAAGCTACAAATGTTAGCACGTTTGGCTAACTAGCTTAAATAAACTAGCAACTGAGAATAAGGGCCAAACACATCATCAAACTATGTTAGTGTGTTTGGTTACAAATCACATTTTATAAAGGCATCATTCATGACTAGCAAATCTTGTGTAGAGTTTCCCCTCTTCACAGAAGACAAAGTTTAGTCAAACATTAGCAGATCCATACAGCTCTTCATTGGATTTGGGAGTATTCACACTCCAGTAAACCCAGCTAGCATTACTTTCTTATGGTTGTTAGCTCTCATCTTACAAGCTTTTTCCTTTGTAGCTGTAGAAGTAAAAAGGTGCTATTTGAAAAAGTATGCACGCATTCACATTTAATTATATAGGAAGTAAATAACATCTTACTTATACTTTCATTAGCTCTAATTGCTTTACAATGTAATACAAGAACAGGTCTGTTTTTCATTAATTACATTTCCTCAACGTAGATCAACCTAGCATGGGATTTTCTATGTTGCATAACAATAAGACATCTTACAATTCAAAATGAGTCGGAACCTTAAAATATCAGCACAGTTTAATGTCAGTCAATCTTTTTTTAAACTATTTTAGTTTTTTTTTTTTTTGTTTGTTTATTCTGCAAGCTAGCTATAGCTAATGAAACCTACAAGCAGCTGACATCAATTTAGCCAACAGAAACAACACACACAGCCTTTTGTTTCTCCTTGCATCTGTAATTAAGAATAAAAAAATATATAATTCTGATTCGTAAATTTGCCAGTGTTTTATATGTACCAGATGATAATTGGAAGCAACAGCAATTTAGGCTAATGTTTCGTCTGTAGCCTGCAATGGTCCTTGTCCAGTGTGAAAGGGGTTAAAGCACGGCACAGCTATGCTAACAATGCTAGCTGCTGTGCAGGCCCACTGAATAATTTCTTAGACGCACATTTACTGACTGAACCATCTCAGCTCGTCTGCAATCAACATCTCGTTTTCACATCTTGTGTGTTCCTGCCTGACTTGGACAACTTGAAGCTACCCCCCTTTCATGTAGGCCCCTAAGGAGGGTAGGCTTAGCTAATGGTCAGTGCACGAGTCAGTGCAACTCTGTAGACATTTGGACTGATATTTAAAGCAAATGTATACAACTAAATGGTCAGGATGAAGTCAGAACTGGAGTAAACAGGCATATCACTTATGAACAAAGACATGGAGTAGCAGGAAATATGTACAAAAAAATGTAATAAAGATATCTCTGAAAGACAAATAACAGACATTTTCAGACCATGTGTGGCTGTCCGGAGACAGGGCCTCATAACAGAGGATCAGATCTCAAAAGTCCCATTGAAATGATAAGTTGATGTAACACACTCCTGTGTTTGAACGTAAGAGGCATTCATGCATGCAGCCATGCATGAATGGTCACAGTGAAACACACACACACTTATGTTCAGCGACATACTCATAGTCCCTGATTAGCACTGATACTTTGTTGTAAAGGGCAAAGCTGTCTGCTGGCTTTTGGGCACAACACTCCTCTGATAACTTTCCAGTCATCAGGAGGATGAGTGAGGGGATGAGAGCAATTCCATCACAATTGTGTGTGTCATATTGTTTAGTCAGTGGCAGTTCACACAAACTTTATGTTATAAAGTGTGAGTCATCGCTGTGGGAGAATTCAAATGTATCAATGCAGAACAACATGAAAATGGATGAAGGTGAGATTTACTCTTTACTTATGGTTTTCTCTCTTTATCAGTCCATCTGAGGTGATGTCGAAGGTACCTGACCAAAAGCTGAGATTCCTCTCACCTGGGCTGAACTCTCAGAAAGAGGCAAAAATGGAGAAATGAAGCGATCAATGGCAATTATGTTTAGAGTGACCACCATCGTGTAACGAGAGAATGGCAGGGCATGTAATGGAGACGGAGCGAGGCACTTTGGGGGCACATGTGCATGAGAAGGCATAGGCAGCTGAGTCAGAGAAAATTGACTGTGTGGCAGTGTGACGCTGAGGGATTTTCAATGAGAGAAAAAAGAGTAAATTGATTTTGGATCAGCTTCTGAGTAGAGATTTGCGTGCGACTATGGGCTCATAGAGTCAGATATTACCATATTTGAAATGATCATCATTTCTGTCTCAGTAATGTGACCAGTATCACTCAAGAGGGACTGTGTCTTATACAGTAGACTCTCCGTCACACACACACACAAATCCACCCAGGTGTCAGTGGAGCGTATACAGTAGATGAGCTAAATGCTGTGATGGGCTTGAAGCTCAATGAACCGCAAGCCCTCCACTCTCTCCGTCCCATATCGGAACAGATGGCAACACTACCGAGCCTCGCACTCATCCATCATTCACCATTCATTTAGCCAGGCAGTGCATAGGTGTCTGTGTGTGTACTTGTGCGTGTGTTTGTCCACAGTGTACTTTTAGGTGAAGTGACACTGAGGAGACTGGCTGTCAAACAGGTCCACACACACCGAAGCTCAGCTGCAGGCTTTCGGGTCAGCTGCGTCTTTCAGTTTGAAAGGCTCCCACAAACACTGAACTACATCTTAAAAAATATGCATGTGTCTAAAAGTTGCAACACATCTCCCTGACAGAAAAAAGAGAATATCCAATACGTTCAGCAAACTGTAAAAGAAAGCGTGTTGGTAAAACATCATAAGATGATGGATGCCATGTGTCAACTAAGATTGCTCTGAACACTAAGGCTACTGAACGCAGCACAGCGTTGGCGATGCCTGTCAAAACTCCTCCAGTTTCCTCTCTACTCTTGCTTCCCTTCTGAAGCACTGGAGGAGGGGAAGTGCAGATGTGTAGTTAGTGTTTCAACTCATCATCTCTCTCCTTCCTTGTAGGGATTTCTGTGTGTATGGAGTGCCCCGGGCAAAAACGCTGAAACCATCTGCTCTGCTTAGTCTGCCTCCATTCGGCTTTTGCTTACGGTTTCTCTAGCCTCTCTTTGGTCCTTTTCCCTCTCTCCTTCCCTCTTCACAAAGCTGTGTAGTCCCCCCCCCCCACACCCCCACCCCACACCCCCGACCTCACACCGCTGATTGCTAATTGTGCTTTGTTTAGCTTTAGCTCAGCCAGGGTAACTTAACCCTGAGTTCAAAGCAAACTCATGAATTTTTATATTTATCGATGCAAAATTAGGTTGTCTTAACATTGTCTGCAATTTCATTTTTTTAAGCTCAGTGTTATTTTGTTCATTTGTTTAACAAATAGCTGGAGATTTGGAGCACAACTGCTGGTGTTGATCAGGGAGTTGTAAAGATCTT
The DNA here is from genome assembly GCA_038496675.1 of Rachycentron canadum. Classification (NCBI taxonomy): domain Eukaryota; kingdom Metazoa; phylum Chordata; class Actinopteri; order Carangiformes; family Rachycentridae; genus Rachycentron; species Rachycentron canadum. Next base: position 16,006,419 of record CM076663.1, on the reverse strand, counting down.
TCACAGGACGCATTTCAGATAATTTAGATGCATGTTATTTTAACCTTTATTATCTATTTCAAACCTTGCAAAGCCTCTGTTTTCCCGTCCATCTGAATAAAGCAGGTGAGCTAAATGCCTGTGTTCTGAGCAGACAGCAAACTGTATTCTTAGTTCTTATTTAAAAGTCAGTGTGAAAGATGGATGTAACAAGTTTCTTATGTCACATACCTTCTGTCAACCTAAAGAGAACAGCTGGTCACATGTTCATGCTAGCAGCCCTGTGCAACAGAGGCCTTCATGTTTTCACACCTGTCAATGTTTCAAACCTTTTGCAAACAGTGTGAGTGTCTAACAACTTGCTGTTACCCCTACAGACCTACATGCATTGGAGGTGCGTGCTGTGCTGACCCTGCTGACAGACCAAACCTATGTAATTCCTCACAACGATGTTCAGGGTTCCTGACCCTTCTCAAGTGTGACATGCAACTCACTCCTAAATGACCTTGTAGTTGTAGCTTTATCACTCAAATTCCATACCCAATAACCTGACTTCAGACAGAGCAAGACAAACGCAGGTCTTTCATTTCTAGCCAGCGGCTGTCAATTTTGCAGCTGAAATGCCACTTGCTGCAGCTAGTTAGCTACTTAGATCCAATAAACCATTTTTCTGGTTTATTTCTGATGGTGTTTCATGCTAAAACACAGAAGGAAGATGTCAGTATATAGCAATAATGACCCATGTAGAAGAAGTTAATGAAACAGCATTGTTCTTGTATTTCTGAGTTCAGCACCAGTATTGTAAATTTGTAAATTTGAAATCATTCTACATAAACTTGTTTCACTGCTTCACTTTTCAATCAGCGCGTCTATTAGAATACTACCAAAGAGACGGTTTTTAGGGTGAGACCTAACTGATATGGTTGGTAAATGTGTCCACATCTTTTGCTTACTGCATTGTAAACTTCACTAACACTCTGATATAATACTATCCAGGACCAGCTTTGACACTGTGGAAAAACTCCACAGTTAATGAGGTGATTGTAACCTGTAATCCTACAAAATTAAACTAATAAAATACTTCTAGTGCATAGTAAACTAAATAGTAAAACATGCTAACATTTGCAGCCTACGCTGGAGCAGATCTTAAATGAGGCCACAAACATCTTAAAATGTTAATGTTATCCTGCACATTTGTTAGATGTTGAGTATTGCTCTTAATGTGCCAAACCACTTCAACATGTGGAGAAAAAAAAAGCTTGACAATTGGCGTTCGGGGGAAGGATTTAATTACTTCCTACATCTACTCTGATAGTGACGTGCTGTGCAGTGACTATACCTTCCCTCTTGCTGTTACAGGAGTGCACAAACTGCTGATGGCATGAAAAATGAAAATGAATCTGATAGAAAAGCCTGGGATGAGAAGAGAGAACATGCTGGGAGTCAGGACAGTCGCTCAGTACAGTAAAGACAGCTCTAAAAGTCTGGAAACTGCACTCTCCGTTGTGCCCTCTGTCTTGCATAGATCTCTCACTTTAGTAGCTTCTTCAATTTATCTGTCATTCAGCTACATTTACTTTGTATCTCTTGTGGTAAAAACCCAGCGGGGTGCACCGTTTGATTCATTGCAGCTGGGGGACCGCTCTCCAGTAAACTTAGCTCTATTGCTTCCTTCCAAACGTCATCAAGTCAAACGACCCTGCGTCCATCCCATTCAAACAGTCTATTTATTAGCTAATTAAAATAAATGGCCACTTAGCCAAATCGATTCGAAGAAGACTGCTGCACCACCACCAAAGTACAGCCATCTCCCAATGGATCAACGCCTGGTGAAGCAGTGAGGCTGACAGAGGGACAGACTGCACCCAGAGTGAATGAGCTCTTCATAGATAGAGCCTGTTTATTCCTGGAACTCCGCAGTGTTTTTTTTTTTTTTTTTTTTGGTGATCTAAGGTTATTATGGATATGACACACGCTCACAGAGAGACATGTTAATATGCAATCACCAAAAAAAAAAAAAAAAAAAACTAGCATACTGGACTATGAACGGTATCACAGGCCTCTGTCAACAAACAACCAATGAATTATTCTGTTTAAATTATGCTTTTATTATGCTGTTAGAAGCATTTGCATGGCCAGGGAGCAGAAATCTGTGTGTATGTATGTGTGTGTGTTTGAATTTGAAGTGAATCAATGTAGCAATACAAACTATTCAATTCAGTGAGTAACAGTCCTAAATTTTTAATTCAGACACAGAACAAAAGGGTGTGCCTGGGTATTAACTGTATGTGTGAAAGGAAAATGAGATTAGAAAACCACACAGTGGACATTCAGGCAGGGGAGTTTTTTTTTTTTTTTTTTTTTTATAGGTTTAATCACTTCAGTTTCAAACAGTTTGGAACTGCATAATATATTCATCCCATATTTGGTCTACTGCTGGGAAAGTAAAGTCCATTCTTCACAACCCAGTGTCCAGTGCTACAGTAATGAAGCATTCTTATGAATGAGAAAGTCAAATGGATTTATTTTCTACCTTATGATCGAATGGTGTTCATGGTGACCAGGTTTCTAATGTGGTTTGTTTATCTGACCTAAATGATCCAAATGTCATTGACTAGTCCCAGGTCCCGCACAACATTTGTTTCTGGACCAAAAGCAAAAAAATGTAACGTATCAAAAAAAAAGAAAAACCGAATAATAAAAACTGTAATTTTATTGACAAATTTTGCAGTGACCTTAAATCTGTTGCACAGTAAAATCTGTCTCATCTGGTCAAAATGGAGTCATATCTCAGCATGATTTGTGTGGAGGAAAAACAAAACTGTTTAGCTGCCTCCAAACTTGCCTGCATTTTCAACTTTAAAAGCTTGTGTATGAGTTGAGGTTGTGTGTCGAACTTCACAACTTCGAGGGACGTACATGTGACAGACATGACTTTGACATCAGTCTGTCTGACACCCTCTATGTCCAGTCGTATTAGCACAGCAGGTGGGAAGAGACTTGGTTGGTCTCAGCGGTCTCTGTCTGTCTTTCACTGCCTCTCTCCATCGGTCACACCTCTTTGTTTCTTGGTCTTACTGTCTCTTTTTCCTCCTGAACAGACGAACACAAAAAGTACAAAGTCAGAAGAGAGATAAACTCAAGGTCTGGCAGATCTAGAACAGGCGGATGATGATGACTAAGAGCCTTCTTCTGTACCACCCAGGTTTAGCAGTGGATCTTTTGTCGATCCAGTGTGATCCGCGGGTGGGATGAGCAGCTATTATCACTGAGAACTGGCTTAACTAGCTGATCACGGATCCGTGATTACAGACAAAACCTGGTTTATGGGATTGAGCTTCCCTGTCTTCTTGCCTATTTTATTTTCTGTATTCTTTGACCACTGGAAAGATATATTGTCTGGGCATTTTAATATTAATCAGGGTGCAGGGTTCAGTTGGCAGTAAAAATTAGCATTTTGACATGTAAGATGGTTATAATAACACATTTTAAGATATGGAAAGACTACATTTATATTGAATTTATGCACCTAATAGATGACACAATATTGAAACTAGTGTCTTGGACCTTCATAATCTGAAGGAAAATATACAAAAGGTCACATACAGCATGAAAGGCTTTGTTTTAAATGCACTGTGTCAAAGACAATTGGCTGATGCAATTGACTGAGACTTGTTTTGTTTTCTCTGTTTCACTGCACATCCCTGTCTAGATAGAGTGCAATCTGTTTTGCCAACTGAGTAAACAGGCCAAACCAGTACACACATGTACACTAAACATGCATACTAAAAAACACACATTTTCACCCATACAGGCATAAACACACATATGCATCCATAATCACGTAATACAAGGCATAGAGCACTGAAACCACTCTCATACAGTCCGAACTGTAGCAGGGGAGCTGTATTAGAAAGAGATTATAATAAAACTTACCCTTAGTCAATGGTGTCTGTGAGAGTGTGCTTGTGCGTGTGAGTGTGTACTATTTGCTGCTCTCAGCGGTGTGGGAGGCCTGATTTGTGGCAGTAATATCGACAGGCAAGGCCGTGGAATGAGGTCTTTCCTTCAGGGAGCCTTCTTACCCTTTTGTGCCTGTGCAGACACACGCAAATGCATACACACAAAAGCTAGGTTTGTATTAGTATACTGAGGATTTCCACTGATGGCATCCAATCTCTAATACCTAACCTTAATACTATGTGCCCAACTTTACCTTTAAGAATTAGTCACCTCAGCATCTTGAATGACCAAATATTTTCCAATTAAATCACAGCAACCTCCAGCCACTGCACAAATTACTGTCACTTTGTTGACCGATAACAAGCCGGCTTGCTGGTAACGGAGAACCAGTGGGTTCCAGATGAAGGAATCTATTGTATTTTATAAGCTGTATTGCACAATTCACTTTCATAAATGTCCTAATATGGAGAAAATAGAAAGGCATTCAGTGATGTACTGTGCCTGACTAGCAACAGAGCCTACTAGCAGTCAGCTCAACAGCTGCAGTAGTTCACTCACTAACCCTGAGAGTTGTCACAATGTTACTAAGCTTCAAGTGCCAAACATTTATCGATGACAAAGTGGCATGGCCTTGTCCTTAGTCCTAAACAGAGAAAGTGATGTTTTGAGGACCTTCACATGTAACACAAGGACAGCTCTGTACACCATTACACACAAAAGAAACGGACACATCTTTGGCACTAACACTTCATCAGAGAGAGCTTAGAGGGTGATGCACTCTCTCTCTGCAATTGTTCACACTTCTCTCACACCCGGTTCCTCCACTGACACATTGGCCAATTAAACTTCTAAACTCTGACACTCTGACTGCCTGCTTTTTGGAGTATCTGGGCTATTCTGTGCGTGTGTGTGTGTGTGTGTACATGGGATATACCATCCTGGCATTTCTGTCAGGCGATGGATGGATTCCTGTTTGACTCAGAAACTGCAGAACTTTTAAAAGGTATGAGACAGCAAAAAAAAAAACAGCACACTTCCCTTCCCCTCCCTCCATCCCTGTGCAGTATGGCATAACAGAGACCTGAAAGAGGGCTTTTCATATCCCTCATCTTTGTCTTCAATTCTCTCTGGAGTCACTTTAAAACATATTGAGCTGTTTGTTGTCCTCATACCAAGTCTTATCCATGAAGCTTAGCCAATAGACAGTCAGAAAATAAAACAATTCTTGTGATGCCAAATGGCTCATCCTCAACCACAATTAGGCTGGGAAGGAAAAGTCACCTTCAAGTAAGTAGGAAGAGCAAGTCCAAGTTCCAAGTGAGGTCAATAACAAAATTTTTGGGACATATGGACGACAAATCCTCAGGGTTTTCTCCTCAGCACATGGGATGAAACCTAACGTGAGAAACTAATTGTTTTTTTTAAATGATAATAAGACAATGTTATGTTATTGGCAGCGTGTTTCATCCCCCTTACATGCAATGACAGGCCTTCCACAGAGGCCACACACTAAATCACAACTTCAATCACTCATTTTTGCACCACAATGTGACGGCATACAAAGTATTTCAAACATAATCATATGATTTCCAGGTAGCCAGCTAAGGCTGATTGACAAGCCTTTCCATTTTCTTCCCCAATGAAAAAAAGCCAAAGGAGATGAAAAGGCCAGAAGATCTCAGAGTGTTTGAAAAGCCCAGAGACCGTCAAAGATTCAGTTCACGTGAAAAATCTAGTTCAGTGCGGTGCCACAAAGATCGCAATGAAGAAGGTAAATGATTGTCACACACTGGCGGAGCGTTCCTGAGGGTTATCGGAAACACGTTGAACACCTGCGGCAGGTGTATGTGTCCATATGAGTGTGCCTGCCACTGTGTCGATTTGAATATGCACGAGTGTGAGAGTGACCGGTTGAGTGCATACATCCACGCAGGATTATGAGAGCTCTGGATTATTCCCTCTGCGCCTTGAAGAAGCTACTTTTAAATCCTTCAATGAACAGTCAAGGAGAGGATAGCAGCTTGGAAAAGTCTTTTGAGTCATTCCAAGTGGTAATGCATTTACAACAAAAGTGACCTCCATTTTTTTTGGCTTTGCCGAATAAATCAGCTGTTAAATATTCACAGATCTGCTGTGTATATTTATCGATATTTGTTTTGGGTGACAGAACTGTTTTTTGTTTGTTGTTTTTGTTTTGTGTGTTTTTTGGGGTTTTTTTGTTGTTGAACTGACAAAAGAGTCAGTGTACTCTTGTTTGTACGTGCCCAGTGAAGCATGAAGGAAATATATATGTGTGTGTGTGTGTGTGTGTATGTGTATGTGTGTGTGTGTGTGTGTGTGTGTGCGTGTGCGTGTGTGTGTGTGGCGCTGACTGTGTGGGCCCTGACACCCAGGAAATACCCTTCTTTAAAACACAAGAGCAACAACACATCAAAACTCGCCCTCTCTCTTCTTCCTCTTCTCTCAATGTCTCCTTCCCTCCTCTCTTTCTGGCTTTGCATCTGTCACTTAACGGAGAGTGCCAATGGCAAAGACGAAGGAGCAAAAAGATGAAGGGCAGAATGAGATGAAGAGTGCGGAAAGATGTGAGGAGAGAGGGAGAAGGGAAGGGTACTTGAGAAAGGAAGTGACAGGTAGCGTTCAGAGCCCATCCAAGAAACTACAAAAAGATGGAGGGATAAATGGGACGGATGAATGAAAACAATCAAACAGCAGGCTGCCAGAAAGAAAAAAAAGATACCTACATGAAGACAGGCATACAAAAGATTGGGGTGATGTAAGGCATGATGAGGTGTTTGTGTGTGCGTGCGTGTGTCTGTGTGTGTGCGGATCTGGCAAGCTCATGCTTTTGGCCTTCACAGGGGAGCTGATAAATCCACAGCCGTTTGACTCCTGCCAGACGCCGCTCCACACACAAACACACACACTCTTTGCGCACAGTATATCTCCATCTGTTTGACTTGTGCCAGTTGCCCCTTTTCAATTACCCAGCATGCCTTTCTCCCTCAGAGAAATGAGCCCATTCAATAGTGCTGTGAAAGTGAGACAGATGGACAAACATAAAAATACAGATAAAGACTTTAGCAAGGGATGGCAGGTGCTAAAATTATCCTCCTAGTCACCTGAGTTTTATACTGAACTTAACTAGTATGTACCTTATGATAAGCTGGCTGTTTGGCAGAGGTTACCTCTGTAGGAGCATTATTAGCACAAGAAAATTGTGGTTTTGGCTCTGCTGTCAGTAATTACAACATTCGAAAACAGACATCTTCCTGAATATGTTCCCAATCAGCCAATGCTGTCAAACTAAAATAAAAATTAGTTGTGGATATTCCTTATTTTTTTTAACACAGTCAAACTACGAGTCATTTTCCAATGCCAGAGTTAGAATTTCAAAGCCTCCTCTCCTATCAAGTTATGCATCAGAACAGAGGCAGTATGCGATTTTCTGTAATCTTAAACAAGACCGAATATCAAGTTTTGGTACCAACTCAAGTAAAAAAGAAAAATTCGACCTGCATTTTTCCTTTAGCAAACAATAACAATTTGATTTCAAATGTTCAAAACAATAGCGGCTGTACAAGGAGTTTGCCACAATGAAATAATGTTATGGTCTCACCAGAAAGCTGCAGAACAATTCAAAATAGGAGGTGCTTACATTTTGGTGTAGCTTATCAAAGTGCTTTACCACAAGCCACATTCACCCATACATTCATAGAACACTTTTGTCTACACATACAGGATTTCTACCTTCTTGCAGCATCTTCAACACAGGGCCTGAGTGAGCTTGGGATAAAACCAACAACCTTCTGATTAATGGTCGACTCACTGACAATGGTGGAATGATTACATGAAACATGGTATCATAAGTCAGGAACGATAGCTGTTTGTTGGTTTGGTCTCATCACTCATTCCCATTTTCTCCATTGCTAACAGAACAATACACCTGTCACCTGTCTAAACAGTCACTAGCAACTCACTTTACAGCTTCCTCTGTTTTGGAGTAGCTGGTTCTCTGTTATGGTTTGCTGTTTGGTTTGCTGTGTGGTTTGCATTAAGACTCACCAGAGTTCAACTTGAACAGAAAAGATTTATCTAAATATACACTTCACCCCCCTGAGTGACTTAAATGACTGNAGGATTTTAAAAGAATAGGGCAAATTTTGGGGGAAAGCACTCGTTGGCTTTCTTTTACAGAGGATGATGAGATCTCATGCCTATGTGTTAAAAAAACAAGTCAGGACGTGCTTGGACTTGATTAAAATAAAGACTTGACAGAGTAAACAGCTAGCCTAGACCGACCCAAGGTTCAGAAATACACAACTTTACAGTTCACTAATTTAACAGTGGAAGAAGAAACATGGAGAAATGCCACAGTTTGAAAATACAAACGACAGATGCAAACATGTCATACTCATGTGACAAAACTATCAGAGGGCTAAAATATTAGCAGCATTCAATGTAGTATGCATTTAGTATTAAAAGAAAATGTTATCGGCCTGTCTACATGAAGAACAAGTTTGTTCCATCTCTGAAATGCTTCACTCATATTGACACATGTCCATGTTAAGGTACATGCACATGCACCAGCTGGTAGGAACGCTTGAACACCTCTGTAGCCTCCTGACCCTCAGTTGGTTTTCTAAATCCAGAAAACAGAGCCAAGAGGAAGTGGAGATGTCTAGTTTTGCATCAGACCCACTAGACTGCAGCCGCTACATGGTATGCCCCCCATACTGCAACGTAACTACATCGTACACTTTTAAACTGAGAGCTACCTGTGTGCTTACATTTTCTGCTACCTTTGCCAGTGGTACTGTTATTCATATAGCATTTCAAACACCCCATCCCCCTCGAGAATCCACTTAAATCTACTTTCCTTTAGGGGGAATTTAGTATTGTCACTCCCCACTCCCACTGAATGAGTTATTTCCCTGGATGGAGCATGGCTAGCTTCTTCTCCCTGGTTTCAGCCTTCATGCTAAGCTAGGCTAAAGAAGTTGTGACCCCAGCACCATACGTCATGACAACATCAAAAATTAGGGACTAAATTTAGTTGTGTTTTTCACTAAACAAATAAATAATGGCAAAGAGATAATTCCTTCTTGCTTTTCATGCAAATTAACCTGTGCTTCAGAATTTTCCTCAAAAGAAGGATCAGTAGGGCAGATCATTTCGAACCATTTTATTTTGAAATGTTGTTTCCATTGTAAAATGTACAAACAGCTCCACAGAATAATATTGTACTCCATGCCTGATGCCAACTCCCTCAACCCTCCCCCCTTCCTTCACACTCCTTCCCTCTTTTATCATTTCACATTCAATCTCCCTCACCCTTAAATTATCTCCCCTCCCCCCTTCCCCGACCTCCATTTTCACATCTTCCTTCCTTGATTCATTCCCTTTCAGCATCTTCTTCCAACCTCTCTCAGCTGACCCCTTCCCCCATCTCCAAAGCTCTCCATCACTGTTGACCCTTATATCACCTTGACCCTCACCTTGTCCATCTGCCTCCAAACCCTGCAAAAACTGACAGACTGCAGCAGACACCCTGCCGCCAGAGGTTGGAAATGAGAAAAGAAAGGGAGAGGAGGAGAAGGGAAGAAGGAGAGAGCTGAGAAAAGTGAAGTTAGGAAATGTCAAGAGTGAGTGACAGCGGAAATCATATAAATTAGGGGTACAAATGTATAGATGTGAGCTATGAGATTTATTCTCAAAGTAGACACACAGAAAGACACACACACACACACACCTTCACACAAACATACACACCATACCAAAAGAGCTGTCAAAGAAAATAGTCGCACTGAGCTGCCCAGGGCACAAGCGAGCGAGCACAAACACACACAGCAAAAAACAATCCCATCACTGTCGTAATTCCTGACTTTCACTCAAAACTAAATCCAACACAGAGCACAATAATCTCAGGTCATTTAATTGCTTTTTGACACTGAACTGAAAGTTGTAGCCCCCAATTTGCCAGCGTATTCTGTGCATAAACCACATCGTTCTACTGATAAGAGGTAGCTTGTCACAGAGAGCACAGTGTTTCAGCATCCGTGCAAATTGGACCAAAATACTGGGCCTCATACATAAGTATTCATATAAACCAATTTGTTCTTGTGTGGTGCATACAAATGATTTTAGTGAATTTTGCACATTCAATAAATTTCTTGTTAGAATTTTCACTGGCAAAGATCGAAAGGAAGTGGCAGTAGCCAAAAATGAAATGGCAGGCCAATATTATCCACACACATGAACTCAAAGATGAGGAACACATCATCTTTGATCATGTACAAATGATGGATTTCTTCTTTTAGACTGTTAGAGATTTTGCCTCAAATGTCCCCCGTATAAACACTAACAGAAAAGCTAAGAACAATTTCAATACCTCCTTCTCTAAGGACAATTAAACCTACATACTGTATTCCTAAAAAAAAAAAAAAAAAAACATGCAGCAGCACTCTAGATCAGCCCCTTACTCATCTTGTTAATGTTTTCATCAAAATTGAAATATTCCCAGGTGGATGGAAAAATGCTTTGGTAATGCCTATTTTAAAATGCAGGGACGGTGAAGAGATTAGCAGCTGCAGAGCAATTAGTCTTCTTCCAGTCCTGTCTAAAGTGCTGGAGAAGACTGTCTCAGAAAAAGTGATCCGTCACTTGGAGACAAACCATTATTTGCACCCTTAACCGCCTGGCTTCAGACAGATTCAGCCACTTGTTTACAATTCAAAAATATATAAAAGCCACTCGACAAAGGACATGTAGCAGGCACGGTGTTCCTGGTTTTAACAAAGGCGTTTAACATCGTAAATCACAACGTCCAATTACCAAAACTCTCCATGCTCAATTTGTCAAAACGGTCACTGTCATGGTTCGAGTCACGAACAGTGAGTCGTGACGAAAGAACATCAAGTCTGCTTTTCACAAAACTGTCTTAGTAGGGCTCAAGACTTGAAATCAATGTCGCGATTTCTTCAGCACTTATCTGTCTATCTTTTTGTGAGCTTTCTTATTTCGTTGGCGTGAATGTGTTCCAAGTGATCAGACAAATTTGTAGCGTTACTTCTGGTCATTATCCATCTCGCAAACACCACTTTCTAGTAGCAGTGACTGATAAGACCCACTCAGGAGGCAAGGCGGGCGTCTGTGTCATGGTTTCCAAAAGTCTGTGTCAACGCCCGTCCAGACAACATCACAACCCCAGGGTTTTTCCCTAAGTATCTGCTGTTAGAGCCCATAAACTCCAGGAGTAGTGGACAATCTTAGACAAAATGCAAATAAGGTATCATCATTGCCACATTGAGGTAAATAAAAGATTTTAGGTTTGACAAACTCTGTTGGTTTTCCGAATGTAAAGCTTGTGTTTAAATGTTTTAATAAACTGGCTCTTCTGCCTTTCTGCAAATACATATATGCAAGAGGCTAGAGAGCTTTAGCCCATCTACCAGAGTTTCATTTCATATTTTATATTCTGCAAAACATCTTTTGCTCAGACAGCTTTTTCTGGAATTCAGTACCTAATCACTTAAAATTTATTTCATACTTCACCACTTTTAAGAGAGCTACCAAATCCTAGTTAATTCAGCAACAAACCTGTACTTACATCTAATTTTCTATATCTATGTTGCTACTAAATGTGCGTTTTATTTAATCTTGTTGTACTCAGTTTAAAGCCCTTCTAGGAACTGACGCTGCAAATTAGCATCTATGACACTTACATCAGATGTTTTCAGTTGCTTTATGTACAGGCAGATGACAAATTAAAGGAAACACTTGAGAAATGAGTGGAGAAACAGGATGACGAAGCCCCATCCCTAGAACATGAGGGGTCAGTGGTTGGCATGTAGTGGCTGTTTCTATCAAATAAAAAATGAATAAATAAGAATCACTTGGATGAGTCATACCTTGGGGTCTTTACACAGGCTGCTGTTCATGAACATCCTGTGTTGAACTGACACTGTAACAACCCAACTCTTAAATACTGGCAAGGGGGTATAATAGGAGGATGACTCACATCCCCTTTGATGGCTTCCCTTCTAAGTCATGGCCCGCTTTGCTTTAGCAAGACATGTTCTCATATCTAACCTCATGTCAGACCATTCCCTCTTCAGCCCTGACACAATACAGCTTCGCTCTGAGGACGCGTCACCGGCAGCTGCGCTATTTTCAAACCGTGTCCCCTAACGTGTCTAATGACGCTACTAATGTGGGAGTTGAAGCTCCACAGTGCAACACCATGTTTTTTTATAGATATAATATATTATATATATTATGTTATTTATATACAAAGTTACCTGCAGGTGGAGCAGAACAGGTATTACTATATTAGCACATAATGCTAATGATCAAATCAAAAGCAGATACACACCTCCTCAGATGGAATTCATCCCACCGAAACTAGAGTTTCTGCAGTTTGGTGAATTCAACTTAACACACTTGAACAAGCAAACTTCACAGGAAAACACTACCTTGCACATGTGTGGCCTCAGCGTCAACACAGATGGAAACAGCAAGCACTGTGATTGGCCGTTTGTGTTTTCCCCTACGTGTCTCTGACGCCGGTGGAGTTCGCTAAGTGGGCAACATTAAAGAGAGAGACTCTCAGCTGTCTTCCCGTGTTCACTAACACACATCTAATGAAGCGATTACTCTGCCAACCTTCTCTGTATGAAAGGACATCAACACAGCAACTGCATGGCGGTCTTCTCTTTTTCAGTAATGAGACACAGTGAAATAATGTCACTCCAGCTCTATAAATGTGTGTGTAGCTCTGTACCGCAAAGCAAATGAAAGAATGGAAACAGAGATACTCTGTAGTCTGTAAATCATGATATTAAAATGTTCATGCATGAGACCCAGTATTGTCTTCAGAGCTGCAACCTCAGGATCAGTTATTCTGAGGATTATTTTTCTGATTGCTTTGCCACATATACCTATCATAGGTTGTCTGAACAGCAGTCTCACAACCTAAAAAAACTAAAGCAGCAAATCGGCACAACTGATAAACTGAACAGAAATGACTTTAAAGATGTGTTGATTATCAGAATTGTTGCCAGTTGCTTCTTACTGTAACAAAATGCCCACAGGCAATTTACTCTTATGCTAAATAAACGTTCCTACGATGATCGCTGAGAGAGAGTGTGTGCCGAGCGTCCTTCACTGAAGCTGATCAGTGGTGAGTGCAGCCGATGCGGCGGGCAAGCTGGGGGCCAGTGGCACAATAGAAATAAGGGAATAAGGCCTGTAAATGCATCCATGCATTTAGAGGCATGGGGTCAATCCACTGCACACACACACACATATATACTGTATGTATATTGAATGTTTTGCTCTCTACTAACAGCACATGCGTGCTGAAAGGCACACACACAAACTTGTGGGGAGAGTGCATGTATTTCATTAATGGCTGCTGTGAGGACCAGGACTCTGGCTGTGCTCAGTCTGTAATGGCCTCGGCCCTGCAGCCCCTCCGGTGATCCAACCATGCAGATGACTGTCACAGTGGCAGGCTTGTGTGTGTGTGTGTGTGTGTGTGTGTGTGTGTGTGTGTGTGTGTGTGAGGTTGTGTGCACCTTGCTAGTGTGGCTCTCCTGTGGAGCTTGTCTCTTGCCTATTCATTTGGCTGCTGGTGTCACTGCATTTGCCACCAATGTTTACTCAGTGAGGGGTCAGATACAGTATTCAGTACACAACTTATACTGTATGTTAGACAACCACAGTCTGCACTTTAAGTTTTACGACTGCTACTGCTGCCATGAAACTAAAAAATAACTATTAATCTCTGCATATTATGTTGTTCAGTTCTCTCTAAATTATTATTCATATGCAGTGTGTTTCCTCATTAGCTGTGTCCGTCACATCCCAGACAGAGGTCAGGGTCCCTGCTGTATCATGTCGGGCCGCTGGACCTTTGCTCCCCTGTATGCAGTCAGGTCAGAGCTGTGTGACAGCTGTGGGCTCCTCCTGCTGCCCCCCTGGCAGCGGCTGCTGCCTCTGGCCCCCGTCCAGACGAGCCACATTTAACCCAAACTGGCCCCAGCTGGAAATTAGCAGTGCTGTTATAATGACACGCTGCAGAGTTGAGGTTTTTCATTCTAGGAAAAATAGAAATGACAAACTTGCCTTTTCATCTGTGGTGTGTAAAAAGCTCCTTTCATTCCACTGTCAAATTATTATTTTAAATAATGAAACAAATTAAATAGATTCCCTCAGCTGGAAACTCAAATAAACAGGATTAAATAAGTGTAGCATTTAGCCGAATGAAAAAGTGACAAGTAAATGGAGTAAGTCTGTTATGAATTGATTAACATTGAACAAGTTGTAATGTGGTGTCAGCTAATGCCATATTTCTTGCCAGCTTAAGATAAAAAAATATGGAAATTAATTTGGCAATATTACAGTGTTTCAACTAATGGCCACATAATCACAAAGTAACACTTCAGAATGTCTTAAACCTTTTAAAACATTTTGTTTGACTGGTCATGTTTGATTTAGACATTTTCATATTTGATAAACATCTTATCCTGGTTCGCATCTTGCAACAATTTAAGACTAAACTCAAACTCACAGTTTAAGCCGACATGGCACACAAATCCAATTATTTCTGGCGAAATGCACAGCGAAAACATGTAGCACAGTTATCAATCTACAATCAGCATCATCCTAGGGGACACCTGGTATTGTTAGAGGTGTAAAAGTGGAGCTTTTAGGGGCTCACATTTGTCAGCTCTGGTGAGAACAACACTGACAGCCAACACTCACTGGCACACACTGTACCACACCCCTAATGGGTGGCAAAATGTATTACAGGATTTTTGCTTCATCTGCTTCATCTGTGATTACACTCTGACTCAAAGAAAGACCCCCACAGAACGGGTTAAAGGGGGGGAGGGGGTTATTGTGCATATGTGTCTGCGTGTGTGTTTGTTCTGTTGTGAGAGACACCTTGGAGGACAAAGACCGCGGAGTCTTTGTCAGAGACTCCTCAAAACTTTCGTTTATTCTGTCTCTTTCTCTTCCTCTCCCCCGTCTCTCTGCTCCCTCTCATCTGTCGCAAAGCACCAATCTCTCCATCACATCCCAGTGTGACTCAGCACCCCACTGATCAAATACCGTCTAGTCCTTCCTCTCCTCCATTCCCATCTCCTTCCCTTCTCTGCCGCTCTGACAGACAGTCAAAGTCAGCCACACACAAACAGCTCCCCTAAAATGCCCCCCTGAGGGACCAACCCTGCATTCTTGAAAAGTGAGAAGCTCCCTCCAGGAGATGGCTTTGCAGGAAAAGGTAGTGAATAACAAGCAAAAGAGAAAATAACAAGATAAGATCACAAACACAAGTCTCTCAATCTTCCTTTTCCCCCCTTTTTTCCTCAAGCACCAGTGCATAGTTTGCAGCAAGGATACCAGGAGACAATAGGGCATATTTTTCTTTTTTACAGCTCCACTTATTTCTTTTCTGCTTGCTCAACTGTCCCTAAAACCTTAAAAAGCTGGAAAAGCAGAAAAAGTCACAGTTTGTTCACAACTGGCCGTCAAGCTACCAGCAAGTCAAGTTTCCATCAGTCCCTCAACTGACTGGAGGCGCTAACAAATCACGATTGACTATTCTGATAAGACCAGCCAAATCTAAAACGCTCAGATGAGCTGCCCATCAGTCCAGAAGATTACTGATCATGACAGAATGGATAACACTGATACTCATTAGTGCAGTGTCCTGTGAGAAATATACGCAGCTAAACAATCGCCCCTATGATTATGATTCATAAGAGCACAAGATGAGATGAAATGACAATATCAGCGCCACTGCCATCATCATCATCATCATCAGAGGAAATGGGGGGAAGAGAAGATAAAGAGGGTTGTGTTAGTGATCTTATCTTCATGATATATAGTTTCTCACTTCTTAATGAGTAAATTCTCCGATGGCACTGTCTCCTCAGCATGTATTAATATCATCTTTATGGTAGATCACCCACAGGTGTCTCACTGCTAACCCTTTGGGGGGCGAGGCATTGTCATATTTAAAGGCTGTAGACAAGTTTTGATTCAGTTGATGTTTTCAACTACAGTGTCATAGTGACTATTGACCCCTGTTTATGATGATGTGCCAGCGATGGGTAATGAAAAACAGTCAGCTGACAAAAATGACTGTGCTGTGACAGCTCTTTTTTTTTTCTATTATTCAAAAGAAATGAAAATACGGGTGCACCAGCTCTGTTAAGATGCTGATAAATAAATTTTTTAAATGGAGTGTCACTTATTAATATGCAGAACTGGAGCAAATGACTGACGTTAGGCAGTGCTTGACTTTGAATAAAAATAGTATGTAGCTGCTCTGTGTATTGTGATGCACTAGGTGATCTCTCATTCTTTATCTGTCATGTATGGATTTAAAGCTGATTTATGAATGCTTATCCGCAGCAGACTTAGGAAATACTACTCATGTAAGTGTAAGTCATGCTGATTCAGGTTTTGACTAAGTTATGACTTTGAGAAGAGAGGGTGGGGGGCGTGATGCATTTTTCCCCTTGTCCTTGTTCCCCTGGTGCACTGACATCTTAGCTAACTTGTCCTGTACCACAAACTGCTAATTAGTGCCAGTTATACAAATCATGTGCATGACATAAACCTGCGGTGGTTAAGGGCTCAAAGATGATTAAACGGAGAGAATTAATCAAAACCAATACAAAAATACTGATGGTAATTTATGTACAAGAATTATCAAAAAAGTCTACCCAACACCAGAAGTTCTCTTTACTGACCATTTTCAGACAGAACACTTTAAATCTGCCATCTTTTTATAATGTTCAAAATTTAAACATTTATTTGAATGTGATCAAATTCAAAGTTTCAAGAGTCTTTAAGCACATCTGACTGCTGTGGTCCAGCAGCAGGTATTCTTATCACTGTACTGTACTATTACCGTACTTCGAAGCATCCGAGAAGCCGTGTGTGGAGGTATTTGGGGTTTTTTTTGCTGTAGCTGGCAAAATTACCAACTAAGATGAGGCTGTTTTTTGACTTACTTTACAATGACAAAAGTCTGAGCACTCACATTGTTAGCTTTCCACCAAAGTGAGGCAGATGAAGCAACAGAAATCTGTGGAAAAATGGAACCACCTCAGATTGCCTACTTTTTGTTATACTTATCCTTGGACTCCTTAAAAGCCCATCACGGTAAGATAGCAAGATTTATATGCAGGGATGTGCAGCCCAGATTGTGTTTGAATTAGTTTGAATGAATTGCATGCCAGTCTGAATTTGTTTGAACTTGACTTTTTGGAAAAGTGACAGCCCTAAAGGAGCCAAGCTTAAGTTCTTATCCAGCAGCTGAAACAAGATACTTTGCTTATCTGTTACCATGGTTTGACTAACCCATTTAAAATGTAGTTTTGTCATCAATATTATCCCAAAGTTAAGCATTTCTCCTACATCTATTTGTGACAGCGGGCCACTGCATGTAGTGCTGCATCAACCAGCTCCACAGTGACACATGACTGATCTGAAGCCCCGATCAGTCAGACCTTATTTGTCAGTGCTTTCAAAAACTTCAACAAATCTCTGCTATATAAAGAAAACTATTTTCTGTCCTGACAAGGCTATCATATGTAGTTATGGTTTAGTTTGGGCAAAAAAAAATGTTTGACCAATAAGTTTTAGTACAAAAAACTGGCTTAAGGGATAAAAAAAAAAAAAAAAATGCCACTGAGTCCCTTCCTCTCTCGATATCAATATTGCAAACTTGCGAGCTGGCATATGCATGTCACCATCAGTGATGCCTGGCAACAATGCCTTCAGGATCTCCTGCATTATTCAGAGAGCCCAACAAGCACTGGGGCTCTGCCATTATCTATTTAAATCTGAGCACAGGCATGTCCCACTGAAAGCCTATACTCGAACCGCCACCTGCCCCGCTTATAAAAGATCGAGAGAGCTGTGGAGAGGAGGCAAGGGACTGTTCCATGTAAAATAGGTAGGAAAACATGCAGAGAAAGAGTGATGGGGAGGCAGAGATGTTACTGTGGCGGGTGGAAGGAGGGGGGATGTGACAAAAAGAAAGTGAGGGAGAGGATGACCAAGGAGGGGGGAGGAACTAAGCATGACAGCTATTAGAATAAGGCAGGGGCG
This sequence comes from Rachycentron canadum, assembly GCA_038496675.1. Classification (NCBI taxonomy): domain Eukaryota; kingdom Metazoa; phylum Chordata; class Actinopteri; order Carangiformes; family Rachycentridae; genus Rachycentron; species Rachycentron canadum. Next base: position 15,988,344 of record CM076663.1, on the reverse strand, counting down.
TTAGATAAATGTAGTGAAATAAAAATGGGAGACAAAGTCTACAAAATGGAGGCAGGGTAAGAAGTGATGGAGGCAGATATTAAGAGGGCATTAGGGAAATAGGCAGAAGATGAGATGGGGGAGGAGCGGATGAGGTGATGAGAGTGGAGAAGGAAGAAGGAAGAAGGAGGCATGAAAAGGGAGGAAAGGTCCGAGAGTCAAAAGAAAGGTATAACTGAAAGTGAGGGGGGAAAGAAGAGTAAAGGCATGAAGCAATGAAATTGAATAAAAAGGTGCATCTTGAGGAGGAGAACAGAAGATAAATGAAATGGATCGGAACAACATGATGTAGCATTTAAAGACTAGTCCTCTCTATCATTTCATATTTCTCTCTCCCTCCCACCCCTATCCCCTCCATTAGCCATTCATCAAATGACTGCCATCCCTTCATCCTGAGTCAGAGACACAATTGCTCATCCACTCCATTAGGCCATCATCCCACTGTCCTTCAGTCCTGCTCTTTCCCCCCTGCTTCTCAATCCCCCCGATCATCTTCAGGTAAAACACATCTCTCTTATGGTGCCAGCATAAGGGGAAAGCCACTCTTAAATCATAAGAACATCCAATTTAACAAGTCGTTTGATCTAGCATCAAGTCTTCTAATGTCACTCCCATTTGCTTGCCACTGGGGAGCAACCATTTCATATCAAATCGATGAACTTGCTTCAAGGACTTTCCATGAATCAAACTTCTTCAGTGTATGATCTGTGTTATTTGACTGTTTCATGACAGCAATACTTGATTCTTCTGTTTTTTTTAGTTTTACCAAATGCTAAAGCAAAGCGGTAAAGTTACAAGCTCATACCTGTTTTGGACACAGCTGAATCATGCACATAAAGGCACTTAAAGGATCCAAGGGAGTTGGTTTTGAGGATGAATCAGGGGAAGGGATACGGGCAGTACAATTCAAAATAAATGTTTTCTGGGTACTGTTTTTCACCTGATCCACAAGATGAACTTGTACTACTTTCTTTTTTGGGGGGCATCTAAGGACTCAGAGGTTTAGTCTGATGCGGACGTTGCTTATTTATGTGGAGATTTTAATTGTTGTTTGTTTCTTTTAAAAACTGACTACAAATCTAAGACGCAACTCTCCACTGTTAATTTAAAAGAAATATACATCACCTTTTAAATAGCTTTATATGTGTGTGAAAATAACTCATTTTTAGTGCTCCTCAAGGTGCATTCAAAATTTCATTTCTATCTTGATAAGTAAGAGTCATTTTATGGCATTGTCATGGGTGGGTTCTATCAAAGCAGTCATGTGGAAGAAGAATATGCTTCTCACAACTTGCTGGCAACTGCTTATAATATTTCTCCTACACCCAATTATCATGGGAAACACTGAACAGAGTTTGAGTGTCTATTCCCCTTGACAATAACTATAGAATATACAGCGAGAATATTGAGTGCAAACACACATCTCCTGGGCAACGTTTCTCAAGCACATAACACAGCAGGAAGCATGGTGGATTTGTGCTATTGTTGTTTTCTCATGGTACAAGGGCTTAGACACACACACACACACACACATACGTACAAACACAAACATGTATGGAGTCAAATTTTTCATACTATATGACTTGTTGAACTCTAATGCTCCCTGTGTAATGAATAGCTTTGAGTCATGGTCATCAATCTTGAAATCCATCCATGCATCAATCACACACACAAACACACATCCCTCCATCAATATATGGATGAACATATGCTAATGTGTTTTCTATCCAAAAGCACTTGAGCTAGTTCTCATCAGCTTCTCTCATAGTCCGTTTTTTTCTGCCTCTCTCTGATTTTTAGCATGAAATGCTCAGTGATCATTCTGCCGCAGTTCTCCATGCAGCCCATAATCATTGCAGCGCTCGCTCACTTATTCTGTCAGTCAGAGAGGAGTGGAGAGGGCCAGCTGACACCCAACACCCACCCATCCTCCGCTTCCCCCTTCCCTCCTCAAACACACACACACCAACAAACACACAAACAAACACTCGCACAGGCAACCGAAGGCAAACAGACAAAGACACACATGCAGAAAGGCCAACTCGCTTGGCTAGGGATGGGCAATGGACTTGGGCTTGGGGCTTGCTAGGGTGGAAAGGGGAACAATTTCATGCCCAAGTGCATCAGAGAAGAGTACACTGGGAACATGAGCAAACATTTTTCCACCCAGATAGGTTACACCAATTACCCTCGCCTCTTTAACCTTGCCACTCGCCTGCAAGCTCTGTTTCAGGTCCACGAGACGATTCAGACGCAGAGTTCGCATCGAAGGGTTTGGGGGGGTTGGGTGGGTGTCTTTCTCTCCATTACATCATTCTGAGCATGATGAGTGGTCTCTAAAACTACTGTGAGTGCGTTACTGTACAATTACGACTTTGGGTTGACTGGTTATTCTGCTGTAACAATAGTGGGTGTGATTAGTTACTCATCATTCTAGCGGAAACGTGTCAAAACACGGTGCTAACTCTCCAGTAGGACTGATTAGATCATGGCAGCAATTGAGGTATGTCTATGAATATGAATATTTGAAGGGGTGTGCTGAGAATGTGCATGTGTGCAATACCCTTGCTCCATCAAACCTGTATTAAATATGTGGGCTTCACGATTTTATTAGTGTTTGTCTTGTTGCCAACACTCCACGCCTGCCAACAGAGCGAGGGGACGAGAAAGCCCCTTTGACACCGGAGTAAAGATTAGCCTGAATATTACTACAAATACACACAGAAAATGTCAGGGTGGTATTAAGCACAACAAGAACAGACCTAACCTCTGTTTAATGCCAATGGAAATAATATATTGACCACACTGACATTAATTACTTTTCTCAATCACTGTGCGCGTAATATCACAACTGTAAGTCCCTTGTAAGAGTCAAGTCTCTGGTCCTACATTTCCCACAATACAACTAAAAGTCTCTATCTTTTTGTTGTTAGACCCTCCTTGTCTGGTCTTTCAAACTCAGTGCCCCTAATTTCTTAACAGTGTCACAGATTTTCTTTTCATCAAGAAGCCGAGATGACCCCTGCGACAGGATCACAGCGATCACAGGATGACATCATCGCGGTTACGTTATGTCTTAGACTTTTCCACACAAGAGCCACGTAAGATATCACACAGTGCTTTCTGCAGGCAGTGTAGTACCCTTCATGAGTCAGACTTTCATGTACAAAAGTGATGGGGTGGTCCTTTAACTTTTTCAACACTCCGCAAACAGATAAATTAATTTCTTGAAAACTGCAAACATTTCTTTCAACTTTCAACTTGAAGAGGCTGACAGGGACCAGAAAAAAAAAAACATTTGACTCACGTAATGAAATTTTCTGCAATTTGACACAATAACATGACTCATTCCACTTGTATAACTGGGACATCAGTACGTCTCAGTATGCCTCAGCATATGCACTGTGTTCATGACTAATGTTTGTCTACAACAAGCTCCAGCAGATTTTTCAATTACTGCAGCATTTAGCCAGCGCTGAATCCACTCAGCATTAGCAAAACGACGAATGTACCTGGTTATTTTAGCTTCAATATTGTCTGCAGCATCTAATCATCTCATCTCTGCCAGCCTGCATTTCATAATGACAATAATCCTCCCCTCCTTCCTTCTGTTTGGCTCCATGAGGAAGATGCAGTTGGAGGACAACATTTTAAATAACAAATGTTGCATCCACTGATTAACTCACAGGTAAATGTTACATTGTTAATTACCACAGGGGTATTAGCAAGCAAGTCGAACCAGATTGTTGATCAGTTATGGTCCCATCTTCTGAAGCGGAGCTGAATATTACTGTAATATCACACTAAAAGAAAAGCTGCATCCTGATTATTCAGCTCGAGAGCCGTGCCCATGACTCTCATCACTCCACTCCACATCTGATCCTCCAAGCTGACTTCCTTTCTGTCATTATTACTGTGCTTTGATTTGTTTTAACTGTTAACTGTGCTACCACAAGGTGTTTAATGATACCTCTCCAATCGTAAAAGTTGCCTGGCTGAAGTCTTGATCATGATCATGATGGGTCATGGCGCACTTATGTTGTGCACACACGCCTGTCGATCTGCTGCTTGTGCCTGCGAGACTCCAATAAAACCCCCAGCGTCAGAGTTGAATGCTCTATATTGATATGCAATATGCAAAATGGCCTCTTTGTGGCTTAACGCAGCGTGGTTTATAAAAGTCGAGGCTGAAAGGGGGAGAGAGGCAGAGAAATGGGCAGAAAACATGAAGAGAGAGGGAAGGGGGCAGGGAAAGATGCTGTGTACCTGAACGTGCATGTGTTTATCTGTGTGTGCTCCTCACTATTTCCTGAAATTGTCCTCTTACGCAGGGCCCGTTCATCTGGATTTTAAATGAATGCACTAGATCAACAATGAGAGCTTTTCTTTCAAATAGCACCATCTCCTCTTCCCAGCATTTCAACGCAGTGGTCGGCTTTAGAGGCAACTGTAGAGATGCAAAAGCACTCAAAGCCCTTCACCTTGTCATCCAGACCACTATTGCTTTCCCACTACTGCAGGATGTCAGCACAGAGCTTTGATATACTGTAGAGATGGTAACAGAGTGCTTTGTTGCAGAGGGATACTCCATCAGTGCCAACTCGTATTGGGGGGAATGAAGTAATGGTGAATCTGAAGGGTCTGACTCCACAGCAGCTATTAATGGGAAGGCAATCTGATATCTGCTCTTGTTTAATATTTCAAAGAGGTTCTACAAATTACATTTCTCAATAGCACTCAGTGTATTTAGTTAAGCAAGAAACAACCTTGTATCAACTTCAAATTAAGTTTTCCTTTTAAATCTGGAAATTTTATGAGAAGTAATGTTAGCACCTGTTTTTATGGCATCACTTTGGTTCGGAAGGGTCTTCATTTTCTATAAGTGGTTCACGGCATTCATGGGATGGCAGGGTTGGTCAATATTAGGCCGAGCAAAGATCCAATTGATGTTAAACACAGTTGGTTAATCCTTGGCATTAACTGAATCGAAATATCTTGGCAGATATTGGACATTGTGTCACTTCGTCCCAAGGAATTGCTTGTTATTGAAAAGTTATTATAAAGAAATGTGAGCTAAAACCTCTCAGTGTCTGCCATCTTCCTGTGCACGCATCGTGAGCTGTCAAGGTGTTGCTTTTACCACTTCCCACGTGGCTAATTCCTCTGACAGAACGGGGCGTGCAGGAATCCTAAACAGACACCAAGACAAATATGCACCCATCAAGACGGCGCATCATTACCAAGCTTCTTATGTGATGGTGAAAAGAAATAATGGGATTTGTGCAAGGCGTGTTGATGCACCAAAACGAGCCCTGGCAAATTCAACCCTACACACACTCCAAGAAATGTTCTACCCACATAGTCAATTCTTTTTGTGTTTGTTTCACAAAAAAAAAGAAAAAAAAAATCAATTTTAAGGTTGAATGAGACTTGATAAGTCACAGAGAAGTGGCATTTTGATAGCATCTTGCTTTCTTAAGGTGGTGAATTTTCTGCTGAATGAAGAGGAGACGGTTTGTTTAGACAGAAAAGGATTGGGTTTGTTCCAAAATCTTCTTTCATGAATTTGCTGTGGTTATATTTTTTTGTGTTGAGTTTTTATCTATTATATAATTAAAAGTGGAGGTTTGACTGAGCATATTCTGTATCTTACTGTGACTGTGCACAGGAGCGAACTGAGAAAAAAAAAAACTAACTTTTACTTCCACTGTAACAGCAATGATGTTTTTCTGTGCGAACGTCCTGTCAGACTGACCCGTTTTCCATTTAAGGGGCAAATCGAGCAGCGTGTCTTGCTGTAGAACAGAACCTGTTATCACACTGTTTTTTAACAACTGGGTGTGCGAGCAAGAGCGATGAGGACAGCACGTTCACTGGCTAAAAGGGAGAGAAAATACAAATATCATCTTGTAGTTTGTATCATGTCAAGGGAACAAGGTTTGAGTATTCAGAGCCAGTGTGCTGTTTACAAATTTGAGAGTTTGTTGCCCTGTTGTAGCTTTAATAATTGATGACACTGACACTAAAAACTATGGTTTCTGGTCAGACAGTCATCACTGCACTTTGTTAGACAATGATATTTGGGTTCATGCAATCAGGATTAAGAGGCGCATGATTGAAGGCCATTTAGTTCACACATCAAAGCTATGTAAAGCATTAACTCTATACTCCACACACTCTCACACACTAGCCATGATGCTGCCTGGACGCCCACTGGTGGGGGGAAGACTCTCAGGCCCATCCAGTTAACTTCTCAGGTATCTGATTAAAACAACTGAAGCTCATTTGTTTGTAGTTTATCCAGAAATGTACACCATCCTGTATTACAATTAATTTCACATCACACACCATAGGAGGGGGTATCAGATTACAACTGCCTAACGTGGGTGTGGATTCAAGCCGGAGCCATCTAATCTTTAGACACATTATCCAAATAATCCAACTAATGCCATTAAATGCAGCGCGGTGGTACCAAACCAGCTGTATTGCAGCTGTGTGCGATACGGGAAAGGGGCGGTGACACATAATTCATGTAAAACCAGATGTTAGGAAGAACGGTCACCATCTTTCAAATGGGCGCCAAACGTGCGTTAGAGGGGGACGAAGGTGCCGTTAAAGCCCCCCCCCTTTAATCATCCGAGGGAACATAGGTAGAATAATAAATGACTAAACGACTCCCACTCGGCCATCGGTAGCCCCCCTGGAGGATCCCTGGGCCGGGGTGGTCCTGAGGTATCATCCCCTCGCTGTCCCAAGCGCCAGACTCGCTGTACGCGGGTCCCGCGGGATTAATTAAACCGCTGTGCACCTCTGCTTTGCAGAGTAAACGCCATACTCCTGCAACTGGCGCGAATTCCTCTCCGGGACACACACACACACACTGAGGCCAACATATTCAACATACACACCCGAGCGCGCTTTCACGGTCAGCGAACAACATTTACGCACGAATGAAAACGGCAACGTCTCCGAACCGTTTTCCAGCCAAACACAATTTGGTGCTTTTATATGAGCGTGTGTGTGTGTGTGTGAGAGAGAGAGAGAGAGAGAGAAGAGAAAAAGAGAGAGGGGGGGGGCGCGTCCTGCGTTCACAAATGGCGCAACTTCTCCTTTTCCCTGTCAAGTTGACACAGCTGGGAGCCCCGCTGACAACAAACCGACCAGTCCCGGATGTTTAACGGGAGAACGCGCCGATGCGAACCAACATCTACTCGTTATCTCCATCACATGCGGGCGAAAGACAAGAACCACATTGACAGCCTACTTTGCACGATGTGCACGGATAGTCTGCGTTCAACATTTGCACAGGAGCTGCACCTCCAGCCTTTTTACCCCATCTTACCCCCCCCCCCCCCACTACCTCCACCCCCTTCCCCAACAGCCTCCCCGAGTCTCCTTACCTCCGCTGTGGTGTTTTCTTCGCGACGTTTGGCGCTGGACGCAACCTTGGTTTGGAGTAAGAGAAACACACGCCTATTCCGCAGCTCCCCGATCCCTGTGTGGAGGAGAACAGAGGATGGAGAAACAGCAATGAAAAGCAGCGGTGCCTCTCTCTCTCTCTCTCTCTCTCTCTCTCTCTCCCTCTCTCTCTCTCTCTCTCTCTCTACTGAAACATTACAGGCAACCGATTGGTCCGCGGGATCCTCGGCGGCCTCACATAAAACCACGGGGACGGATAAAGCAAACAGATGATTTAGTCTTGTAAAACCGCTCACCCTCCATCTTTTTTTTTCTTTTTTTTAATGAAAAACGAGTGATGCCTCTCCCTACCTTATTCACCTGGACTCTGACACGTGTTTCCAACATGCGGTTGCTTTAACCGCAAACACATAAACAAGTTAGTTTTAATGTTTGCGAGCATAGCCCGGATACACAGCAGGGTAACCATGCCCTAAACTATACAATGTTGTGTTTTCAAGCATTTTGCTCTACTTGTTTCATTTTCTTGAAACAACAGCTTCTCTAAAAGTGGTGGGTTAACTTGCTCATTTCTGGCTAATGGAGTGATAATAATGTTATGGCCACATTTCTTTGGCTGATGCACCTGCTCCAACTGCACTGGAGCGTTTAGTGCTGTACATGTAACTGTAAAGAACTGAAATAGCTTATCCGCCCATTCTGAATACGACACCACGACGAGCACTTAGCGTTAGACGGTAGATACTGTAAATGGGTCAGAGCACACACACACACAGAGAGAGAGAGAGAGAGAGAGAGAGAGAGAGAGCTAAACAGTGGAACTAAAGACTGGTTTCCAATAGATCTTAAGGCCATTTCCTGATTGCAACAGTGTCTTATTGCACAATTAAAAACTAAATGGGCCTGTACTTGCAAATAATGACCCTGATTTATTTGTACTTATTTCATTATTGGACACGCCCAAACACTACATACTGTGCGCGTGCGCGTGTGCGTGTCCCTTCTACGTGGCTGCATCGGCTGCTGACGTGCACGTGTCTCATCACAATATGTGAGGGGAAAGGGAGGATGACGAGGTGTGAGCGCACGTGTGGAACCGAAAGAGCGCTGGAGTTTCTCTCTCTCTCGCTCTCTCTCTCTGTCTCTCTCTCTCTCTCTCTCTCTCTCTCTCTGTCCGTCCGATCTGAACGTGGTTTTCACAGGCGCCTTCATCTCTCATGATGCTGCGTAAATGCATTCAGCGCTGCTGGGCTCACAGGGGCTCACAGGGGCCCCTCGGAAGTCAGTGCAACCCTACATGAGCTGCCTTTACTTCAGTGAGAGCGAACTCATTTTTCATCGACAACCGTCATCAATGCTTTTTGGATGAAAGAATATGAGCACACGCAAGAAGCTAAATGACAGTTTCTATATTCTTCCTCTCAGTATAACCAGTGGGCACGTGCACTCCCAACACTAGCAAACACTCACGATTCATTATATATTACATTAAACAAAAAAGTGTGGTTAAAAAAAAAAGTAATCTTTCTTTTCAGAAAAAAAAAAACAAATCTTGTTTTCCTGTGTTTTTCTGCTGCTGGCGATCACAAAGTAATTTACTGCAGCAGCATCTTAGATGGCGATTCAGCCTCATTCTATTGTTAAGAAATGTTTTTGGTTTGTTTGTTTTGGTTTTTTTATTGCAGGAAGTATAATGAAGATGGTTTATAGTCATCACTGGTGTTTTAATGTGCCATTACCTGCTTGAAATAGTCCCGTTCAGTTATTTATTGCAGTGACAGTTATAGAAGAGGAGCGGGTTCAGCTTTAGTTTCAGCACCATGGTCAGCGACACTGTAAGCGTGTGTTTTACCAGCCTTCTTATCCCACAAAGAAAGGTGTTGGTTATCAAGATCACACTATTGGCACTGGAAGCCGACCTGAGAAGCAAAGTTGTGGCTTAGTAATAGTCTATTCTGGTTGGTGTCAAAGTCTAGAGTTAGATTTCATGTCACACCATCTGCCACTTAGACTCAGTGTGATCACAACTGCCCCAAATTACCCTATAAGGTGGTGTTTGTTTCAGATCATGAAGGTGGCTGGCGTCAAGGGGGATTGAGATCTCAGGGCTCCTAGTAGTCTATTTAAAGGGACTGTCATCAAACTCCCATGTATTAGTAATGCACAGGGATTTAATGAATGGTTATGCTGTAAATAAATAATAAGGTGTGCTAAGAAAACAACAGAAATTAATGATTTTGATTATGTGAAAGGAATGCTGAGACATGTCCGATTTTAAAAGTCCCTGGTAGGTCAGTAAGCTAAGTAAAATAATTAAAATGAATGATTGTGATGCTGATTGTAAAACATTGGGATTTTGAAGCAAAACGCACTTTTGTATCTTGTAATGATAAGAGGAAAATGTGTTTGATTAGTAGAGAAGTGATCTATAATGAATCAAGGCAGTTGGAATAGTAAGAAAGACTATTGGCTATTGATTGCAAGATGTGCTATTGTTGATTACCATGTATAGCAAACAGCTGATTACAAGATATGTTACTGTAGGATTCCCTTATAAGGTCAAGGAACCTAAGCTCATATACAAACGTCAAATATGTGTGAAAAAACACACACACAAACTTAAGTCTTCATTCATCACCACTCATCGTCAACAGAGTTCCTCCCTCAGATATCCACGCAGGAAATGGAGTCTACAAGCCAGAGAGAATCTATATCTGAAACTACAAGATAAGAGGAGAAACTAAAACATACATTTTTCCACCAGCAGTAAATGGCCATCTGAACTCTGAGGCTTGCGGGGTTATATGGCAAAAAAGGATTTTAAGAAGAAAGTGGGCTCTGCACAGGGTTTAAGGACTTCAAGATCATCTCAGATCCAGCCAAAGATGAGGAGAGGCAGCTGCAGCCAGTCAATCTCACAACTTATCTCTCTCTAAAAGGTTCAATGTAAGCCAACCAGCCTCAGCTCATTACATACATAATAGGTGAGCCATAACAAATTGATTTTATTGACCATTGATTGATGTCAGATAGATTTGCAGCTGAATGCAAATACCTTTAATAAACTTTCATATGACAAATTAAAGTACTTATCAAAATAATGATCCTTCATAGATAGTAATACATTGGTTAAGTGGTTCTGAAAGGTTACTCCAACCCATAAAATGCAACAGATCCTTAAGGCTTACAAACTATATCCTCGCACCATAACAACTGCACAGATAATTTAGAGGAGAGCTGCCGTTAACAGGTGTGTCTGATATCAGTGTCAGAGGCAGCAGGGTAGGTGAGTAGTAGAGGGTAGTAGTCAGCACCAGCTTGAATCTTGACTCTCAGAATCTGTTTCAAGGATTTGAACCATATCTGAAGGCTTGACAGCTTGAGAGGGAGAACTGGTCCAGACAACCTGTACAGGGATATCCTGGCAGTCTAAACACTGGGCAACTGCCTCCATGGGAAAAACATGGACATGTGAAAATAAATCTTCTGGCACACATTAACCAACAGTGTGTCTAGTTGTAACAAAGTGATTGGTGAAGGGGAAGGTTGATTAAACATGCAAACCCCCAAGCACTGACATTTAATACATCAACATGCAACACTGGGCCTTGCAATGCCCAAGTTAAGTAAAGAAGAAAAAACGGCTTTAGTATATTAGCCTCGTTATGTTGGTGGTGTTCTCTTCCCTCCTGGTCAGCTGTACTCTACTCAACCATGGCACGCCATTTTCCTACATAACAACACCACTGAGATGTCTGTACACAATCTCTCTCCCAATGGAAGGCAGCCTAATGAATATTTATCGGCTCACTGGGTCAAGGTGTAATATCCACATTTTCAACACGACACGACACGCGCCCTCACCTCTCATGTATGTGGCAGGGCATTCATCTCAGGGGTGGAATCGTTTACGGCTTGGCCTTGCGCCACCTGCTTCACAGCCTGCCAGCGGATCTGTTTGTATCTTCATTAGCACTCGTCCGAACTACTCTAAAGCCAGATGTCAGAGGGCCCTGACCCCAGCTCAACTCAAGTCAACCCGCCAGTTACAATTTTATTTCATAGAAGAATTTAGATTTTTTTTCCTCCTGCAAACCTGCTACTTTTCTGTAGATCTTGTGATTGAAGTCCTGAATTGCTATAGTCAGAAAATAAATTGAAAATGCTATTTTATGCTCCAAAAACATTGGCTGGATTGTTATTTGGAAACCCTATAACCCTTCTTATGTAGTTTCACAGTCCAAGCATTAGCAATGCAGGTATTTCCTATAAGAATCAATCTCACGAAAACAAATCAAAGGCAATGGCAAAAACAAACACTAATCTCACTCTGTCACAAGCTCTCTCAGAAGTCTAAAGCAAATTTAACATTGCATGAGCAGTCCTACACAGCCCGTCAGCACATAGCTGCCCATACATCACAATGATTGCAATGGCAGTGTTTTCCATTAAAGTAAAATGCTTTGACATACTTGATAGAAACCTGGAATAGTTATACAAAAAACACATGTAGATTCATGGTAAGCCAAGTCTGAAGGCACAATTAAATCAGAGCAGTTCATGAACAAGTCAGTCATGATATCCTTAAAAAATAGTTACAGTATCACATGACTACCTGCCAAGGGCTTTTCCTCCTGCGATGGCTTAGGCTTACCTGTGGCCAGAGTGCATTATCACCACTGGACAAATCGATCACCTTCAAAAAACTGGCCACTCAATTGATCCCCAAACAAATGTGATGAGCTCTATCCATAGTTCATCCCCTTTGGGCCTTTTGATGTGGGGGAACTTGCTGATCTGCCGTGTCCTCCTTTTCTAATAAAGCTGTCATCAGCTGCCAATGTGCAGTTTCTTGGCGTCGCTCCAAGCTGGCTGAGATCAATAGCGCCTGTCAGGGAAGCGTTCCCTAGGCGTAATAAGGCAGGGAGACACATGGTAAGTAGACCACAGGGGGGATCTAGGCAACGTTCAGATTGGATATGGACCCTGATTTCAACAGGGAGACACAACACTGTGTTTACACATGGGATGGCGAAGGAACAGGAAAATTAAGACAATTGGTCACTTATGTATAAGCCACTAGGAAAGCTAATAAAAGAGCCAAAATCCTGTGGTGACACTGAATTGTCAATTAAATGAGGGGGAACCTTACAAAATGTATAAGATACACAATATAGCTGTATTTAATTTCTGAAGGCACAGTGATGATGTCACAAACCTTGTCAGTATAGTGTATTATCACCTTCCTCCTATCAGCCTACTCAGCTTCAACACATACTATATATATATATTTATCCATCACTTCAGGAGATATAGAGCTCTGCCACTGTCATGCATATTTCATCAAACAACATGCAAGGCTGTGGAACCCATAGCTCATGTAGCTTTGACATCTTTACTAACCAGGCAGTGCTGAAAGACACACAACACTTTCTGTGATAGAAATTTACTGTTAACATGACAGACTGACAGCGTGCGAGTGATTCTTCCACCACCCCATGCAAACACTCACGCACACAATGAAGACATACACAACTAGATCACGTAATCTGACCCCAGAAGTACTGATTTTACTGTTTTTCTTATACCTTAATTTTACATACTATACCATGTCTCGAGAACTTAGCTGCTCCTAATTTTTTTTGTAAAGACCCTCTGAAACATAGTGATGCTGAGAGATACGAAGCTAAATCTGTTTTGATCCTTAGTTTTACATGGGACAACACATAATCGCAAATTCAGTGCTCCCATGTGTGAAGCCTAAAATGATCTTATCTCTCATTGATGAGATAAAGGCAGCTGGGGTCATAATTTAATTATAAAGAAGACAAAGACTGCAGCCGTACTAGCAGCTTTGTGAGGCTGTACTTCAGCAGAGACATATTTGGAGCTACAGCGTAACATCAGCACACTAACATGCTCACAGTGACTGTGTCAATGTAACATGTAATGTTACTAAAGTAATCGTTATAGTAATAGTTGTTGAGACATTTCTGTCCAAACCAAATCTTCTGGTTGTTATGCTACAGCCTTGTTAGTGTTTTGCTTTTTATTTGTTTTGCATCTAATGTGTTTTGATATTATTTATACTCAACAAGCTTAATTGATTAAGTGCACAATGAGTGTCCTTTTGGAAGTACTGCTTCTGACTTTAATCTTCTGGGGAACTTACAACCAAATGCCGCCCAACTCAAGCATGTTGAGAAAGCAACCCGCTGTTTCTACGCTACATCCAAGACCAAGACTGTGGCCTAATGATTCTCGGCCATTCACAGCTGGACTCAGACTAGGCAACAGACAGCATTATAGACTACATTAAATTCTGCACAGACAATCTCCTAATTCAAAAGAACCAAGAATATGGTTATGTTTACAATCATCAAACAGGTTTCCAAAGAAGGAGAGAGAGAGAGCGCAGAGAGAACTTCATTTTATCATTTAAGGAAAGTCAGGAGGAAAGAGAAGTAGAAATTTAAAACTCACTACTCTCCAATGAAAACTGGGATTCTATAAAATCTCAGACAAACACGGTTCTGACTAAAAAGCCTCCAAGTGTTTTATATGAGGATTCGAAGGAATGAACCTTTCATGCATAGCTTAAAACACTTCATTGCAAAATGTGGCTGTAGATATGTTTCCTGCATCTGACATGGATTCTGCTGGATTCTGCTTTTAGCGTCCTTTATTTGTAGATTTTCATTCAGAATTTAACACTGTATGGTCACGTCTATTAATTAGGAAGCTGGATGAGCTGAATGTAGCCCCTCTAATTATTAGATGGTACTAATCTGTCTTGATCAACTATAAACAACAGGTCAGTGTTAATGATATTCTTTCATCATCCTGAACTTTGAACACAGGAGCCCCCCAAGGGTGTGTTAGGTTCCTTGTCTTTTTAAATTTATACTAACAAGAGTAGAGGCTGTAACCCTTGTAACTACATCATTAAATTCTCAAATGATACTACCATCTTAGGTTTAATGGTGAAGGACAGTGCCATTATTTAGAAATAGTGTAATAATAACTACCTGGTGGTTTAAGTTAAAAAGAGGAGACAGTGTTTGATCCTAGAGGAGTGACTACACACCTTTACAAATACCTTGGTGTTTTTATAATGTACAAGTCTAGAATGCGTATTTTCAGAGTCTCTGCAGCAGGTTACAACAACGTCTGCATTTCCTGGAGGAATTCAGAGTTCACGGTGATGATCAGCAGTTAATGGTAGTTGTTTCTGAAGGCATCTTTGATACGGCACCGCAGCTTGGTTTGGTAACTTTTCTGTGCAACTGAAGTCAATACTAGTGTGACTGCATGTTGGCTGCATGGAAGATAATAGGTGTAAGACAGCATCCAGTGCCGTTTTCTGGCAATACATCAAGTAGATTTTCCGATAGTGAATAAGTGAAAAGTTTGACCTGTTGGTGGCGCTTTAGAGAAAGAGGCTCACTCTAGTCTTTAAGGGTCATCCTGTGGGGACCATGAATATCTGTAGCAAATGTGGTGGCTATCCATCCAACAATTTTCAGTATAGTTTGGAGACCAAACACAAGATTTAAGGAGAATCCATTACTGAGACTGACTCAGGAGGTGAACCAAATGACCAGTGTGATTTTTGACACATTATTTTCTAAAATTTAATTTTCATCTCCATAGAGCCACCTTATGTCACAGAATATAGAGATATTGGATAGACGGTGTTCAGGTCTGTGTTCCTACAGGGAATGGTTGTGGTTAATCATTTAGCAAAACAAGGTAAGGTTGATTTAATACGCCCTCCATTACTTACTAATGTTAAAAGAAATCACAAACATGGGCATGATTTGTTGGCTGTCAGTATTTTCTTTTTTCTAAAGGTACCTAAGGTGTCAAGCAAATAGATCAGGTCACCTTGTTGTTTTAGGTTCAGTTTCATTTTAACCCATGAGGATACACTTGCCTGTGTGATTTGTCTTGAAGTTTTACCAGATGAAAACGAACAAAAGTTCTTTCATACTTGGTACTTTCATAATTTGGTGTTCCAACTCCGCTTTGAATTACTGTTCCTATTCCACTTTCATATCTACATTATTGAGTTCACTAAATCAGGACCGAACCTGTCATAAAATACAATACTGCATGTAAAATGTGTCCAGCGGTGAGGAATTGATTGAAGATGAAGCTGGCAATTAGTTTCATTGATAACTGTAGCAGCGGGGAGGAACACACCCAACAGAGGAAGGCATAACACATCTCCTGAATGGAAACAGTTCCATTACTCTCTGTCGGCTGTCCTCACTTCAATCCTCACCATTCATCTACGGATGTAATGACCAAAGGAAAGAGCAAGAAGCTGATCTGTCAGGATGATTCACTGTCAATTTACCAGGCTTTTTATAAAGCTCTGCACTGTGCTGCAGCCAGGGATGAACCCAGCCTCCTAACTCTTCTTATAATCTACATATTGACACATATGATGGTACAGCACTGATTGGCAACGACTATGTGGAGATGACTTCCCAGCAAACACTTAAATTTGACTGAGTGTAGTGTCAGAAGGTGATAACTGGAGTGGCCATTAGCTGCTGGATTGGTACAGACTATGTTATAACGTGATACGATACTGAACAGTTTTATGACTTGCTGTTTGAATTTGTGTTGTCATGCAGTAAATGCATTTGAATAAAATGCTCATTAACAATCAATCACACTTTCAATTTCTTGGTGACATTGGGTTTAATGCTCAGAGCAGTGTGCAGCCCAGCCTGTGCCAAATTTGATTTAAGATATGGAATCTAGGCTTCCAGCAAGCTTTTACTTGCAGGAAATACTGTTTGCATATTCCAAAGGAAAAAGGCTTGTTTTGAAAAGATGCATTATATTGTCTGATATATTGCCAAGTTATACCTCAAGGCTTTCCATTATCTTCCAATGGCTTCCGATGAGTAAGCACAAAGAATGTGAATTAAAGCAACACTTTGGGCTTGTTCTGGCTCTTGACAGCCACACATCTGTAAACACAACCTGTGCACAGCCAGCTGGCTGGCTGTCCTGGCCTTAAGTGAAAAAAAAATATATAGACTGCAGACAAAATAAGAACAAAAACAAGGTGAGATCAGTATATATTTAAATCACACAAACACACACACACATCCTTGTACGCCTATCTTTGCAGGGTCTCTGTGACACAATGCATTCTCTAGTCCATTACCCCAACCCTAACCATAAAACCAAATCTTAAGCCTCAAACAGCCATTGAAACATAGGGGGTCTGGTATTTGATGCAAATGTAGTAAAATAGCCACTGCTACTATTTATCAGCCAGGCAACACTGCTACAATCCAACGAGCCAGAACACAGCTAAAAACCAACCAACCAATAAAAACACAACTACATACTGACCAACTAAATTATATCTACAAACCAGAATAGAGCTACAAATCAACCAAAGAATCCAAATACTGCAACAAATCAACCAATCAGGACAGAATAAGGCTAGAACAAGGTTACAACCCAACCAATCAGAAGAAGGCTACAGTCAGTGTGACCTTGACTTTTGACCTTTAACCACTAAAAAAGAAATTTAACCCTAACCCTAACCCTTAGGCACTTTAAAGGGTCTTTTTGTTGGTTTCACAGCCAGCATTGGCATTAGCTGTTTACTTACAAGTCTGGTAGAAATATTGCAAGTTCAGCATCAAACCTCGTTCCTTTACTTGCTGAAAACTGTGTCCAGTGGTGGAAAGCAACGCCAATGTTATCTGCCACATCTTTTCATGCCCTGGAGTTAGCATTGCTAACCAGCTGCCGACAACCCGTCTCGACGCTTTCCAATAGCAGCTCACCGTAACCTCCAGTCGAGCCAGAAGACAAAGCACTGCTCAGAGACCATTTTATAGCCTGTCCTCTAAACTATGGCTGAGGACTGTTAAGCAACAATTGCCACCACTTGCTCGCTTCCAGCAAGAATCCACATTCATCAGCAGAGGGAACATACTGGACTAACAGCCCCTCTAAGGTTGTAAGTGCAACAGCTTCATGTGGGTAGTTTAGCACTGCATCACATTTCAAACACAGATGTGTTTTGTCTGTAAAAATCTAAATTTGAACTATTAGCGATTTACTCAAATAAAATAAAAGTACCTCAGAGTTGCACCGGGATATAGTGACTGAGTGAATGTATGTAAACCTGATGTCTACACAGATTCATGGCAGAACATAGCCACTCCACAGTGTGGTGCAGTTACAGTGAGAAAGTTGATGCGATTGATGTTGGACAGCTTTGCCTCATCAGCAACAAGCTGCGACTTTGACCAGACCAAGTGGGCGAGAGAAACCTCAGAGGATGAACCGCCTGTGCAAGACATGCGGCAAGGTTCACGTTCCAGTCAGGGCGTCGTCGACCGGTGCCTCATGCGCTTCTCGGAAATAAGGTGACTGGCGCCATTGCGTGGCATAATGGAAAATTACTGCATGGCAGCCAGACAGTGAAGCCATCACCATCCCATAGGTCCTGCAATTACAAATAAAAGCGACTGAGGGGAGGCTGAAAGGAGGGGGGCGATTTAATGAAAGTTGGGTCTTTATTTATTATGAAGGTGCTGCATTAACTGTGAATAAAAGCAGGCATCTATTTACTCTAAACACATTTAAGACCCTCTCCCCTTTCCCACTGCCATGTCGAGTTCTTTCCACCCACAACCTTTAAATAACCGAACCCGGGCGATTTTCCGACGCAATTAATGCAAACTGCTGGTTTCGAGCCTCGGAGGTCCGAGCGCACTCACCCTGAAACCGCTTCTGAGTCCATCCGTCCCATTTCCTGGACTCGGTCTTGAGGGAGGGCCCGTGGGGCAGGCATGGGAAAGGTCGCCCCACTTTTTCCGATTACATCGCTCCTTCTTAAAGCGGGCTCGTGCGAGTCGGGCCGGAGCTGTCAGGAGACATTAGGGCGACGGCGGGAGCCCACGGAGCGCTGAGCCCGGTAGAGCCGAGAGGAGACAAAGCCCGCTTCACGAGAGAGAAAGGTGAGCAATCTCTGCCATAAGGAAGAGAAAACATCAGATCAGGACTTTGTGTGTGTTTGTATCTGTGTGTAATATCCATGTAGGGACATAACCACACGTCCATGGATTTCTCAGTTGCTGTCACTGAGTGAATTTGTACAGTTTGTACAGGAGTTTCTAAGTTGGCAGAATAACACTACAGGTGTTTTTATTATGGTTATTATTATTATTTATGAATCCTATCACACTTTCTGTTGACCTTCTGTCTTCCCATGGTGAATTTCATGGTCTGAACTTTTTAAGTACCAGTAAAGTTTCGGTTTGGTTCAATTACATTATTTCTGATAGAACATGACTTATTATTACATCTATTTGTTAGTTGCTTTGCTGTAGCTGTGTTTTGTTTTGTTCTTTAGAAGTAATAAGAATTTTAAAGTGTGCCAATAATAGTCCGACTGAGATTAAAAATATTTAGAAAGTAAACCTCTCAATTGACCCATGGGAAAAAAAATGTACTGTGTATTAAATGGTATTATTTTATGCTATTTTTCTATCTGGTATGGTGAACTGGTATTCTGTGGTATGTTTTGTAGAGATAATAATAACAATCCTCAAAACAATACTCCCTGAAGTGGATCAGTCTGGTTATCATTTTTCAGCAGGACACAATTCCTGACAGCCCATTGTCTTGTCTCTTCCTGTCAGAGGAGTTTGTATTTTCATAATTAGAAAAGTTTTTTTTTTTTTTTCCTCACACAGGGGAAGGAATAACAAAAAAACATAAAATAGTCTAAACAAATAGACAAGTGTAACAGCAGTGTCTCGACTCCCCCACACAGGATGTTTATTCAGATGTATGTGTGCGTGTGTGTGCATGTGTGCGCGTGTGTCCGTGTGCGCATGCATGCTGAGCTTCCTGTCATTTATCATCAACAATGTCCCACAACTGCCCCTCGATGCATCATTAGCTGTATGAACAGTGTTATGAAATGCCTGAACTGATTCATAAATCCGTAATGTACATGATGCTCCTGTATCATGTAAAAGTTTGTGTGGCCTCTCTCTGACTCATTTACTCCGGTTTTACTGTGAACAGTCAACGCGTGCTGTTTTTCCATTCATATAAAATAACTTTAGTGGCATGTGTTTTTGTTTTAGTTCAATTTAGTGTATGGGGGCCTTGTTTTTTTACATCTTTATGGTGAAGAGCTGGAGCCCACCCAAACAACAGTATGAGCTCATGGAAGAACTAATAGGGGCCTACAGTCAGATACGCATGTTCTTCAGTAATGAAAGACACCATTATACTTAAAGGTTGGAGAAAGCTAGCTCATTTGTTGCTTATAGAAAAAATTAAATGCTTTCACATTAGCCGTGTGTTTATGTGAACCCTTGAGAATGTTGTAGAGGAAATAAAATATACCAATTAGGTGTTTAATGGAACATTAAAGCCAGTGTGTTCACCAATGGAGACGTAAATAAAAAGGTGACTAAACTGGATGACCTGCATAACAACAAGGCCTGTGGGCAGGTATAATAGGGTCCAGTCACTCGATACAACAGTTCACAATTTGAACAAGCAATAAAGCGTCTAAAGAGGGGATTTGGAGTTGGTCTGTTTATGGACAGTTTGAGTCTGTCAGGCCAGGTCTGACATTAATTCACAAAAAAAGAGGTTTCACAATATTTTTCCAGAATGATTAGGTGAGCTGAGCAGTGACAGAAGAATGAAATGCTAGTTAGCAGATAATGTGTACTTTATAAAGCTGTCACAGTCTTAGATTAAGAAATTAAACCTGTTTGCCTCAGTATAGCATCACCCTCAGGGTAAATATGAGTCTGCTTTTATAAGTGTGCAATTTCACACTTTTAATGTCTGTCTGCATATTTCATGTTTCTCATATGAGCCGTTTCTGTTGCTGAATCACTTTTAAAGGCAATGTGCTGATTGCTGCTACTCAATCCACCTACCCTTCATCTACCAACTATCACTTTTAGAAGCAGAGGATGTCCAGAGCTGACTGGACCTTCCTGGAGCACCTGCTGGAGGAGGGCCAGGAGTATTCGACAGGCGTCGGCCGCGTCTGGCTTACTGTACTCTTCCTGTTTCGCATGCTGGTCCTGGGAACTGCCGCAGAATCTGCCTGGGATGATGAGCAGGCTGGCTTCGTCTGCAACACGCGACAACCTGGTTGCACTGCTGTCTGCTACGACAAAGCCTTCCCAATTTCTCACTTCCGCTACTTTGTCCTCCAAGTCATCATCGTCTCCACGCCAACCATCTTTTATTTTGGATATGTGGCTATAAGGGCTAGGAAGGGCCATGAGAAGGAAAATGATGAGGAAGATGGCGGTGAAAGTAAGAGAGACAATGAGAATGTGAGTAAAGACAATGCAGAGGAGACGGACAAAAAAGAGAATGGTGTGAAAGTTAGAGTAGTCAACAAGGCTCCTTCTCACTTGCCTAAACTGAAAGGCAGGCTGCTTTGTGCATATGCATTCAGCATCCTGTTCAAAGTCATCCTAGAAGCTGGCTTCATCGTCGGGCTGTGGCTCCTCTACAACGGCTTCTTCATAGAGGCAAAGTATGAGTGTGTGGCGTACCCTTGTCCTCACACAGTAGACTGCTTTGTCTCTCGACCCACAGAGAAGACCATCTTCACCATCTACACTCAGGCGATCGCTGGCGTTTCTCTGCTCCTGAACCTCATCGAGCTCCTCCACCTCCTCCAGCTTGCTATCTCCCACAACTTGGAGAAGCGCTACCGTACCCAGGATCAAGACTACCAACCGTGGTCAGAGCAGGTACCAGCCAGAGAACAGACTCCACAACTTGAAACAGAGGTGCCACAGTCTTACCAAACAGGGAGCCACATTAACCTCTCCGTGCAGGGTGAGGCTACATCCTACCCCAACCCCTGTGAGAGCTACAGGGATCTGGCAATAGAGACCAACTGGGGACCTGAGGAAGCTGGGGGTGACCTGCTCCCTAGTTATATGAACTGCATGGGGGCTATGAGGACACATTCCCCTAGAGTTCATTATAAAAAACATCCACATCATGCTGTTAGAAACAATAAGGGTGCTCACAAGGGACACCCAAAGAAGAAGCATTACGTTTGATGCAGTCAGATGAGGTGATTTGTTTTTTATGAAAATGAAAGCTTTCTTTGGTTTCTGAGTCTTCCATTGTATAAATAATTTTCTGCACATGACACTTGGGTATCAGGGGCACACGGTGAAAGCTTGAATGAGGGAGAGATAAAGAAGAACAACTATTGCACTGTGAACTGGATGCCTCAAAGGCAGGTAGATATTCAAGCTGAGATTTACCAGATGAATGGACCTATTCAAAACAAAACATTTTGAGAACACTTCTCGAGGCAATGAAAATGAGACTCCACTATGGGAGATGATTACAGTCATAAGATGCTTTCTTGTTATATTTAATGGCTTATAGTGCTTAATGTGACAGTGTGAAAAAAACACTGAAAAGGGGTGGCATGTGGAGGCTCTAGTGATATTGTGTGAGTGTCTATGGGTGGGAGGATTCTACTGCAGTAGAACCAGATTTAATCATATTCTTTTGAGATTTGCACTGTAACCCCTGAAGTTGTTTGAACCCCCCCCTTCTCAATGGCTCTGTCCACACTGTGGAATGTACTGGTCCTTGGGTCCCGCTCAGCTCTCAAGGGGATAATGACTGTGTGGATGCAAGCACGCATGCATGAACACACACACATACAACGTACTTTTCCCCTTTCACCCAGTGAGGTTTTGGTCACTTGAGTTTGGAGATACGGGACTGGGAAGGCTGGGGTAAAGAGAAGGGGAGCCAAAACCATGGGAATTCTGGGACCGTACATGACTTACCATCACCAGTAACTGTAGTGTTTCATCTATGAAGAGAGAGAGAGAGAGAGAGAGAGAGAGAGAGGAGACAACTGCATACTTTGTCACGATGGCTGAATAATGGAGCGAAGACAAACATCCAGTTCGAAAAGCAAACCTTTTAGTGAGGTTGAGAGGGAGCTCAAAAGTGCATTAGTGAGTGCATATTGAATGGACTGAAAGAGGTACAGAGATGAGAATATTCAGTGGGGGGAAAGGACTAATTTTGTTAAAACTGTATTTAATGTTTAAGATTGTGAAAAAAATTACCTGTGTTAATATTTATTAAATTGAAGAAAATAAAGTTTAATATACCATCAATTAATGATGGCACTGTCAGGTCATCATTTTTCTGAACAATCACGTTGAAATCCAGACAAAAGGGCTGTGTACATGATGGTTTTATCCTCCAGTCTCTCTGAGTACAGGGATGAGATTTCTATGTGGGAAAGTGTGTGTTGCTCCTGTGAGGAACTATACACTTTTCCACCATCCAAATACTGTCAAAATACGGAGGCACTAAATCACTCAAAAGAAAGCGCTTCAGGAATAATAGAAAGGCCAAGGTGTGGAGAAGTGGATGGGCCTTACACGGTATCATGAGCATAACCTCCCGGGGGGGATGAAGGAAATATCTTCGATTTAATGGCTGTTTTCAAATCCATAGCTCTGGCTGTACAGAAGAAAGGAATCAATTATATGCCAGTAAAAGTTCATAGAAGGTGGAACAGCACTTTATGCTGGCTCTATTTAATATACCTGGGGGGGTTACTGACTGTTAACACTGTTTTCTTGGAGAGCAAATGATAAAATCCAGAACTTAGCACCTTCAACAAAGGTGTTCAGGCCAGGCGCCAAATGAATGAAGCCGTATGTCTTTTCAGAGATGTAGCTGCCGCACTCTGCAGTACGGCACCCATTTCCAGCAATTTACCGAACTGTCTCCATGACGATAAGCAGTTATCTATAACAGGAAAGGGGGTTCATGGGAAATTTAAGTGAGGCAGGTTCTCGTTCAGCAGCTTGAGCAGATGTGTCGCCAAAGAAGAGCTCTACTAAGCAGCTGGAAAACAGAAATTAAAAAATGTTTTATATCTATATATATATTTTCATTTACAGCAATTTTATCTACATGTGAAGCAATTTAACAATAGGAAGAATATCTCTATGTCCTCAGAGTGGAATGTGTTTTTATTCCGGGCTGCCTCTCCCTGTGTCAAGGATAAATTGGCAGATATTGTCGAGGGAACAATCCAAACAGAGCCTGCCGAAGCTGCCCAGTGCATTGCCTGTTCACGAAAACTTGGCTGGCATTTCTGCGCAGTCTTGTTATCTCAGTCCAGGTGGGCGGGTGCATCTATGTGAGTGTATGTGTGCACACTTGCGTGCATGAGTCCACGTGACTGTTCATGTGTGTTTTTTCACAAAAAAAAAAAAAAAAAATGCCAGGGGGTCATGGAACAGATTGCATGTGGTGACCCCATATCAGCCCTCTGCTGCCAATGAAAGCCAGCAGCGGAACAGCGGAGCTCCCTTTCGCATCCATCTTTCTTATAGCTGATCAAACTGGAGAAGCCTAACATCCTGCTCTATTCTCTCCATAGAGTAAACTCTCACCTCCTGTTCAGTGAAGCAAATATAAATGTCCAGGCTGAAAACAACAGTGAGCACAGGTTCCAGGAGTCATTTTCTCTCTACAGTCAATATCTGCCTTCCAGAGAAATTGCAGCCCTCCTATCAAGCCCCATAACAGTGCAGATGAAAGTTGGCTCCATGTCACTCAATGGGACATTAATAAAATGTTCCTCCATTCATTGGTTTGATCACTTATTATTCATGTCTAGACTATTTCCCAAATCCAAAGCAATCAAATTCGATACTGCTCTTAGAGAATGTAAAAAATAAGTTTTACAGTGTACAGAAGTACAAGATTCTAAGAAATTGGAATTCATGGGCTGGCAAGACCCAAGTTGGTGTAACAGGTCATCCTCACCAGTTATACAGGGATCAGATGCCATTCTCACTGTGTTTCCTGACATTGTTGAAGTCACTGCTGATGCATTTCCTCACTCTGCTGGTGCTGCTGATCACAAAGAAGAGTAATCTTGTGGTTTGGTGAATGAGTGGACACACGCACACACGCACACACACATCACTGTGTTAGCCTGTAAAGCAGTTCAAAGGGATATCAAGCAGCCCCTGGGCTCTAGCAGGTCTTATAAAAGGGCAACTGTTTTATGCTGAAAGGCAACTCTCCTTTAGGGAAGGTCTTACCACCGTGCTCTACACCAGGCACTGGAGAGTCTTTAAAGGGCCCTGGCTAAAAAGGGGTGCTGTTGTCATACTTCCTGCCAGCTGTACTGCCAAAGGCCCAGCATATATCTAGGAAGTGCCCTGGATAGGCAGAGAAAGCACTCTCACACACAAACATACACTTGAGAAGTCAAGAGTGACGTCCCTTTACAAAACTGAAACTTTCTCACACACATCCAGATGCATAAATCCAAGGCCATGGCTGAAAATAGCAGGCCACAGGGCAAATGAGGTCGTCGCAGTATGTCTTTATTCGGATCCACTTGGAATTAATGTTGCTTGCGTAACAAAGACAAGCTTTTTAGGGTTAGTGTTTATGTTACATTGCGTGTGGCTGTGTGGAAGGCATACAGTGTTACATGTGCCAACTCCCTTTGTACAGACACAATACCGACACACGACTTTCTCCGTATCCATAACAATGTAATGACCAAGCAACCCGTCCATAATTTGGGCATTTGTCCTCCTCAACAACAACACAACACAAAAGACATTTTTAGAGTTTCCTAAATTTAAAGTTTGGACTTAACTCCGGAAGTGGGTCTGTATCTGTTTCCTGTTCCTGCACAGTTTTGTTTCTCCACAGGGGTTGGTCGCTGGGGATTGTTCACCCTGACAATGGGGCTGCAGTGGGCATTGTTGCATTGTTTTGTCCTGGCTCCCCTGTGATTTGTAGAACTAATGTCATGGCCAGCCCATCAAAGGCCTATGAAGGATGAGGAAAATGGGCAAAGTGCCTGCTGAACGGCTGGAGTCAATTAAGAGAGCTAGTACCACTGGTAGCTCACACAGATTATCTTCCCTGTTGAGTGCTGTAACTGTGATAAGAGTGGGGGTCCTTTTTGACATTCCAGATATGCAATGGTTAAAGCTGCATTAATCAATATTTTTGCATGAACAATCAAATCATTGTGTTACGTGAAAGGTGTTGCTACATGGATGGACCACAAATGAATGCTGTCAGACTCTGCAGTCTCCCTCAGCTTTATGGAGTGTTTAAATCATTCAGCTGGTTTGCTTTTACAACATGCAACTGTGCTTTTTTGGTTATTCTTGTTTCTCTCAAACGGTTTATAGTAAAGGCTTTGCTAAGCCGACTGTAAGCTACAACAATGTTAGAAAACAGCTGGTGAACATGGAGGCGCAGGTAGCAAGTAAAGAGTCAAGTATTATGCTCAGGAGTTGGTGAATACAAAAATAGCTAAGAGGAAGTGGATATAAACATAGCAGGACTATCACAGGGTAAAAGTTCCAATCATCTGCGGTACTGTGCTTCACCATAGATTGTAGAGATGGAGGAGGTTGGGGTCAGATGGCCAGTCTGTGGGCAGGAGTATGGTGGTGGAGAGGGTTGGCTGGACTGGAGAAGGCAGGGTTACATGTTTCTAAAAACAGTGGTTATTGCTCATTGGACATCGAATCTCAAAATATGGCCAATAAGTGATGACAGATTTTTTTTTTTTTTTTTTGTAGAAATATCTGATGATAAGTTATTCCTGTCATATTATACATCCTGGAGAAGTTTAGTGGTCATTTTCTTTTCATTCTTTAAAAATCCTTGAGAGAGTGTTATTATATTTATGTTTAGACTTCTTGTCTGTGTATGAGTTTTGATATACAGCAATACCTGTCTTCCCAGATTCTGTGTATGTGTGTATTATGTGAATGTGGGTGGTTGTTTAATAGGGGGAAGTGGTGCCTTTCAGGCCAACAGCTCTATTGTTCCCGCAGCAGAGGGAACACCGTCTCCGGCCTGTCCACTCAGGATGTTGGATTGGACCTCCTTAAAAAAAAAAAAAAAAAAACAGCAAGCATCACCCCTTATCTCCATCATTCAGCAAGAACAATGGAACACCTCCCCCTATTTTCTCATGAGCCTCAGAGCCTGGTTCCCACAGTACTGTCCAGTTGTGAGGAGCTGGGCCATTGTTAAGACGGTCAACCTGTCCTCTGACTGTTCCCAGGAGGACACACACACCTTTCACACATCTAAACACATCACAGTCCTTGTTAACTCGCCCTCTGTGCAACTGAGCTGCATCCTCACCTCCACCTTTCCATCCTCGCTAGTTTCAAATGGAAACTTCCACAAGATTGAAGTAATTGCAACAACATGTACAACCGTGGTCACTAGAGTAGAGCGGGTCATTCCACTGATAGCAAACTTAAGAGGGGAGTACAAGCTGATGACTGCCGATAGCATAACAGCATTTACCATTCTGGTGCCAGTGTAAGTCTGGGCCTCATTATCTTTCCCCATTTCACTAGCTGGCAGGGCAACGTAGCAGAAATTCTCCTGGCACGCTGGAAAAGATACCATCCATTACAAGAGTTCCCTGAGCACGGGAGAGACAATCGTTTCTGTTTCATTATTTAAGATAGGAAAGGCTGCTGGACTGGAGTAAAAATAATTATTTAAGTTCTTTATAAGCGTGTGAGTTATCACATGTCCAATAAAAAAAAAAACTTGTGAAGTTTGTTTTTGTCATGTTTATGAGATCAGTAACTTTCCCGTCGTTGCTTCCTGACCACATCACGAGTCCTGGTTAAATGTGGATAATAAAGATTTTTATTGCATATACTGTTCTGTGTTTTGGCCTTCGCAGTTGGGTACAGGCAACATCACTAAACTACTTGTGTTGAATGACACTCATTCTACATATTCTTTCAGCAGTATATCCCTCCAAATAAAGATACAGATCTATATTAATTAGATTTTAATTTATATATTATAGTTATGACAGAAATTATCACACAAGATAAATCAGTGAGCCAAAGATAAATCATTGCTTTAGTTGGACCAGAACATAAATGTGATATTTCTAGGGGATTATGAGTCAGACATGGTCAAAAGCTGCCCTTAAAAGGGTAAACAAAATTGTAGCCTACTGTTGTTCTAGTGATGCCTTTATCAAAAGGAATGTTTTCACATAACTATACTTGTAGTCTTTAGTAGTATGATGTGTGTCAAAATTATCTTTCCAGCTCAAACACAAAAAAGATTTACCTGTGGTGAACCTTAATCCAGGCTAAAATTCTATTATCAGGATAAAATGATCATGTTAATTTTCATTTAGCTAACAGGGTTCGTTGAATAACAATATGCTCTTATTTTGAAATAAAAGCAAAATGAGAATGTTAACCACAAATCTATTGACATGTTAATTTATGTGCAGATTATGCACATTAGATTTAGTTGCACTTCAAATAGATGGCAAAAAGTTTTTGGCAGACAATCTTAACTAATTTACATTTAGTTATATTAGAAATCATTAACTAAGTAGTTAAATATTTTTGTCTGCTAGTCCTAATTGAGTATATACAGAACAGTCAGTGTCCAGTCACTTACAGTCTTTTTCACATTTTGTTATGTTGCAGTCATATGCCAAAATCAAAAATAGAATCATTTTCCTCATCAGTCTACACTCAATAGTTCATAACCATTAAAAATTACATTATTTTAGAAATTTCTGCAAATTTATTGAAAAGGACAAACTAAAACATAACAATTTACTATGACAGATTTAGCCCTGGTGCCTCCCATTTCTCTTGATCATCTCTGAGCTGTTCCTACACCTAGATTGGAGTTCTTCCGTGTTAAAATTATGATTGGACATGATTTGAAGGAAAAAAAAACAAATCATATATAAGGCATATATGCATATCAGGGCAAAAACCAAACCAAAAAAAAAGAGGAAGGAACTGCAAAATCATGGCTTGTGTTGAGGAACAGTTCTGAGAAACACTACTACAAATAAAATTTCTGCTGCATTGATGGTTCCTCAGAGCTCAGTGGTCTCCCTAAATAGAAGAAGTTTGGAACAACCGCAACTCTTCCAAGAACTGGCCACCTGGCCGATATGAGCAGTTGGGGGAGAAGGGCCTTGGTCAAAGAGGTGACCAAGAACCTGATGGTCACTCTGGCTGAGCTCCAGTGCAGTGATGGGAGAAACTTCCAAATTAGCAACCATCCCTGGAGCACTCCACCAATCTGGGCTTTTAGACAGAGTGAGCAGACTGAAGGCTCTCCTCAGTGAAAGTCTGCAAATAAAAGCACCTTTCGGACTGACAGATTATAACAAACTGAGATCCTCTGGTCTGATTGAGCCAAGACTGAAATGTTTGATTCTATTTGGTTGTCTTTCTACAAGTTGCTCCCACCTCTACACTGGACATCTGACAGTCAACGACAGCGACCATCAGATTCTTGGTCACCTCTCTTACGTGGGCCATTCTTTCCCTGATTGCACAATTTGCCAAGTGGCCACTTGTAGTTGTTACACCTTTTTCCTTTTAGAAATTATGGATTTTTGTCGCTTTCCCCAGATCTGTGCCTCAAAACAATCTTGTCTTTGTGCTCTGCGAGAACTCCCTTTTTCCTCATGACTTGTTTTTTTGCTCTGATATGTATCTGTGACATAAATATATGTATACACTATATATATATATATATATATATATACACACACACACACACACACACACACACACACACACACACACACACACACACATATATATATAGACATCATGTCAAGTCATGTTGTAGAGATGTGTCAAGTGATATAGGAGGTATCTAAATTCTGTAACAATTGTAACAATTGACTATGCAGTGTAGACTGATTAGGTTTAGGGTTCATTTAGATTTTTGCGTGACATTTTTTAACTAGTAAAAAAGGGTAACTAGTTTATTTTGCTGTTAATTCTATTTTATACAAGCAGGTAGCTTAGTAGGTAGTCAGTAGTTTACTTTGAAATAGAAATTTCACCAATAAACAGACAAAACAAAACAAAAATCCTTATGTCCCTGGATAAAAGAGACATTTGTATTTGAAACAGACTTGTATCTAGGACACTTGATCATGAATCAGCTGACGCACTTCCTGGATAAGCTTAAGGACTTGGCACTTGATAAATTTTAAACCAGCTTTGAAGACCTTAAAAAAACGACTTGTGTCAAAGAATCAAATCAGGTTATCCACACACAAGTTTTAACCCACAAAATAAAATTGCTGAACTTTCTGAATGAAATGGTCTTTCAGCCAATTTTGTGCCAAAGGTCAAATTCCAAAAAGGGAGAATGAGTTGAATTCCTCATCTATCATTGCTTTGTCTACTGTGTTCTCGTCCAAATAATTTCCTTCTTGAAGCAGAATGAGCAGAGTCATTGCTTCCTTCCTTAGACTTAGATGTTACTTTATGTCCTTGGCAGCCATAGTTTCATAATGAAGGGGGATTTTGTATTTGTTCACACCACAATGTGAAACAATGCTTCTGAAAAAACAAGTGACACAGAATGAAAGTACAAGTTTTCTGACTCTATTAGAAAAAAATCTAGTCAGACAATCCCTGGTATTAACTGAATGGTCAGTCTAACACACACCTTCAGCAAACAAACAAATTTATTTTATTAAGCACATTTTGCAGTAACACACACACAATTAAAACTTAGAGTGTGCAAAAAAAATCCAGACTTTCTAAAATGAAAGTATTGTGTCGATGTTTCAGACAACGGGACAAAACAGCTTGCACTTCCTGAGAGACCTCCTACACCGCTGGCTGATTTTGTCACATACCATCAGGATACATGAGATTAAAAAGACCTACAACAAAGACCTGTCCTTCTTCCTCCGCTTTCATGTTCACAATCTTAACATAAAGACAAGATTAAAGGAGAAAGACTTGTGTGTGACAGGCATGGAACATGGAAATCATTTATATGACAAATAAAACAAAGTCACACTAAAATTTGTGTCAGTGCCAAAACTAGATTTAAATAAAGCAGATGATGTTCCCCTTTACATGAGAACAAACTGACAACAAAAATCAAACCTTGTATTTTGTTCAAAGCCTGAACACCCAAAGGTACTGTATTTAAGATGTTAACAGTTACTTGATTCAGTTATTAAAGAATGCACCAGCAGGTTCGTGCAACATCAAGTAGAAGGTTGGGCACCACATACAGCACACATACACTATATTTGACTCAATGAAAGACAGATTATATGCATTTTAATTACCCCTCTGCTTCAAGAAAGTGTCTGATAGTAACATAGATGAGCTGATTCTTTTTTGTGGTCTAGAGTGAGGATGTAATGGCTGAGTTGAATTGGAAGAAAATGTGTTTTTGCCCCCTGGTTCAACTCCTTTGCTCCCAGTGCACTATTCTCCTGCTGAGAGAGGGCAGACAAGTCTCTAACACCAGCAATGATTAGTTCTTTTCAGGTCGATTCCTGTTCAAAGCTGCTCTGGGTGTGAACTCCAGTTTCTCTTTCAGGCTAAGCACTTGCGTGCTGTCCATACCCACTTGTTCCTGCAGCTTTCTTTCCTCCCTCAGCTCCAGGATGCCCTTCTCCTCTCGAGGTTTTGGGGTCCCTCTGATGAACCACTCCAGGTGGTAGCCCACTGCTCCCACCACAAAGGCAACAGGAAAGGTGACATAAGGACCATAGGTCCGCATTGCTGCCCACACTACAGGCCACATGACTGTACACCGATCAGGTTCCTGAAGCTCCATGGTGAAAAAAAGAAATAAAGAATAAGTAGGTTTTAGCTTATATGAAAGTATAAATACAGAAATATGATTGGAAGGAATGTTTCAGGGCCATTCCCCCATTAAGAAAGATCTAATTCAATCATTTAAAACATTTCCTCTCTACTGTGAACTTGTGGTTCAAACCAATTCTGATTCAAATCCAGTATGACTGTGAACATGTAACTGATTTCAATAACAGCTTTTTGCCAGCACTTTGTTACTTGCATCATAGAATCACATTGTCTGCTGTGCACAGCATTACACCTAAAGAAAAGGCCAGCTGAGCAAAGAGGCCAGAGAGCAAAAGTATAGAAGGAGGAGCAGGAGTATAGAGGGATTTTTCTTTAAATTGTGCTGGAAAATCTAGTGTCTGAAAGCCAACTGCAACTGTTCACTGCCTCTTTGGCAACCCCTGAGTGGGAAAAAAACAACAGTAATTTAAATGTGCAAATGGACAGTGCTCACCAAGGTAACAATATATGCATCTGTTCTAGTCACTCACATCTATAGTCAGTGAAATGAGCAGGCACATCTGACCTTCTGATGCCCTTCTCACCTTCTCTTGGCTCCAACCAACAATAGCTATAGTTTACAGACCAAATGACGTAACACAGCAATAGTAGCTAAATCCAAGCAGGTAGCAGTTTCTCTGATGAAGGCAGCTGAAGACCCCTAAGGATTATAAAGTATTATCTGCTGCCAGCGTTACTTCAAATGTATGTATGAATGTTTAATGTCACTTAATGCGGACCACTTACAAAAGTTGTAGATTTAAGGTAATTTTGGTCTGTTTGTGTGTCATATACGTGCCGAATAGGAAACCGGTTCTCCACGATTGATTTTAAGTCATTGACCGATGGCCAACCTCTTTGGATTACTCAGCACGTGAGGAGGACAGATTACATGGCTGAATTTCTTATGGAGTTTGGTGGCGTTGAGTTGGTCCAATGGTCAACCTGGTCAGGAGCCGGGCTCGAACAAACTCAATGAAACCCCTTGATAATACATGGCTTAAGGCTGATATTTCTTATGAGGTAAAGTCAGCGTACTGACTCATGTAGCGTCAACAGTCATTTAATGAAAATGCCATAACTAGGTAACTTTACAAGTACGGTTTAAATCCGAGCAGTGACACCCTGACACTCTGTGCGGTGCGTTTCCTCGAAATAAGACACCGTGTGTGATTATCTCCCCACGAGTTTGACAATATCACGAGTTTATTTCATTAATCTTCACTCACCTTTACCGTTAGCACGTTGATGCAGCAGCGTCTCAACCAACGCAACTTCCGTCTGACTGACCGTGAACTTCCTGGTTCGTCCTCATTGGCTGATGAGCGTCGCTCTGCTGCAGCGAAGAAGGTTTCGTCTGCGTTTGCGTCAGTGTTTCGGCGCCGCCTAGTGACGCAATTGCTGCACTACTCTTACACCAGGAAAGCAAAGGCAATCACCACAACATAAAGAGAATCAACAACTGCTGCTTGTGGTATTGTTTGTGTTATCAGTATTACTGATAGTGGTTGGTGCCGATATGTGTTCTACAAAATAAAGGAACACATACATCCAGTTGAAGGCACTGAAATGTGAATCCGATTATGACACTGCAGGTCATCTGTTAATCAGGTTACATATGACATTTATATAACAGCATTTGTGGCATTTGTAAGTATTCACACAGCTGACAAAGAACTATTTTCCCACAGGATAAACTATTTAATTTTACCCAAATAAATATCTTATTAAGCTGTAGAAGTATCAAATACTTTTTAATCAAATATCCTGAAAAGCATGTGCTTTGTGACTATACAACCAAAGGGAGCTGAGTTCTTGCATAACACACATCGCACTGGGAGTCATAAAAATGCCATCTCTGTCTGTGTTCAAACACTCAACGGCTTTCTTGCGCAGAATCCTCCTCTTGAGGAATACTCTTGAGAGGCTGACAGATCTGTCACCAGTGTCGTGTCATATGCTGACAAGGCGTGCGCTGCCCATTGGCAAACACCTCAACTGCCAAGACAGGTGAAAGACACACACAGTTTAATGAAGGTTTGGCTTTGGTTTACATTAACTGCCTGTGGAAGATGCAGAGAAACTGTGTCCATTTCAGTCACTCAGTGGGAAAGCATGAACAACAGAGCTGCATATTGTGAGAAGAAAATATTCCACTGCAGTTTCTGGGTAGGGAATCGTTAAATTTCCTTTGCAAAGATCTGTATTCAGGAAGATCTGATTGATGATGCTGAGAGTTTTCCATAAAATTATACCAACGGAGGGCACAACACTGATCTATAGCAGCTGTGATGCAGTCTGTCACAGAGCAATAACCACTCTGGCTTATGGTCATCTGTGCAGAGAAAGGGAGTAAAAAAGTTCCAATTGTTTTTTTTTTGTTGTTATTATTACTTCCAATGACTGCTGAAATGGTTGATTAACAAGATTGTGTGTGGGTGATTATGTTTCATGCTTCAAAGCGATTCCTCCCTCTGCACTGTCCATCTTGTAGTTGCCAGAACTGGCATTTGATCAGTCCTGTCAGATAAAGTGAAATGTGCTTAGTCCCTGCGGGAAAACAACATTACTAGTGCCAGTTCTGCTTTACCACCAACCTTAGCAGCGCTAGGATTATTTCATCAGCTCCTGTTTATTAGTAGAGATTTGGAGCTGCACTAGCCAAGATTTTTATGTAAAAGTACAACCGGTTTATCAATCCAAATAACAAACTGGGGCTGACAGAGTGGAGTGTCACGTCCTCACTAACTGAAGCCCCGTAGACCTGCTCTGTTTGCCCAAGTTAATTACAGATGTCAGGCATGGTCAGTGGTGGAAAATTTCCTCATTACACAGGAAATGACAATCAGGACTTAGGTTAAATCTCTGTTGAATGACATAAGCCAGAAGAAGGCTACTGCACAGGTCTCTGTGGGCTGAAACCTTCAAGCATGGTGCACTTCTGGCCACACTTGGAAGTCCCCAAACTCAGTCTTTTGAAAGTGGTCCAGACACTTTCCCATTCCCATGTTTGGGTGACGTGTCAACAGAGCAGGGTGGATGGCAGGGAGAGTATGACTCAAAACGTGCTTAAGGACCTGGGACAGCTAAGTTTAACTTCAGATTAAAATGGAGGGAGAGGAGTAAGGAGATGGATGTGAGATATGACCAAAAAGGATGCACTAGAGAATTTGATGGATTGCCTGTGATTTGGAATGAGACGAGGAGAAGCAGGAGGACTCTTGACACAGACTGTGATCAAGCAGAGTAACAGATGGTGAGGAAAAGAAGTGCCAGATGTGGAAGGGGAAGACAGGCTCTTTTGCTCTTTTGTGCAGCCAATCTGTCCTACAAAGGGAGAAATGAGTAACTGATTTGGATTTTTTTTCCCAGGTCAAAGGTCATGAATTCAGCTACCTATGACTCCTGTTAAAGAAAAATTCCATTGAAAAAATTACATAAAAATAAGGTAAAGCTATAACCTACTCGTGTTCACATGGTGAAGCTGCATTAATATAATATCAACCCTTTAGATACAGATGACACACTACATACATTATGTATCTTCATATGTCAAAGCTCCTGTAGGGAACTGTGTTTTTCATTGTTATGAATGGGTATCAATTAGGGAAATCCACCATAATGATGTGATACAAAAGCATTTCTTTATTTCTGGCATTAAGAACCATTTTGGCATGATCGGAGATGTTGGAATACAACGTATAGCTCAGTGGAGTATATTATCTGCTAAAGTGCTGGCCCCAGAATCACTGAAGTGAAAGTGGTAAACATAACGTAGAACCCAGTTTTTTCACCATGTTGGGTCATTTATCTACGGCTGATACTGGCTTAGAGCAGAGCAATTTAGCAAAAAGTAATAAATACATTTTTTCTAAACACTCGGAATCACTTAGCCACAGAGCTTTAAAAGCAACACTTAGTTATAATATAATTCAGGTATTATAAAGCATGACTTTTTGGGTAAGTACACATATTGCAACACAAGACAATATTCAATACAATGTGCAAACACTGAGTGAAAACACCTCTGATATGTATATGAATTTAAAAATGTAATGTTTTTTTTAGCACAGGATCATGTTAATGTTGCATGTGAAGAAATTCACAGATAAATCAGTCATTGTCATATAACAAATGCATGTCCTCTACTGTAGGAGCAGAGAAATAGTCTGCATCTATCTGATTCTTTCACTTACTTTCTTTTACCTCCTCTAGTCCAATGTTACATTAATTCGGCCCTGTCAGGAATATGGTCAGTGGGGTTGTTTATCTTTAGTCCAACAATGTTGTTGTAGTTAGAAACTTGGTAATTTTCACTGTCAAGGCATCTATGGTAAGATCATGACTGTTCAGAAGAATCTGCAGCACAACTTTAATGCGGTAAAGGCTTTTGTTGCCTTATTCAAGTCTGCTTTATCTATCTTTATCTATTTACAGCAACAAGCCATGGATTAATGTGTACTGGCTGTTATACTGTATACATACCAACATGTGGGAGATTTAAGGGGGAAAAGACTGAAAACTGAGCAGAATATAAACTGAACATGGAATGATGCTGTGTATCCACAGTGCAGAGGGACTGTCAGTGGCACGAGGCTCACATGAGCCTGGTAATGGCACCAGAGAGGAAATCCTCATAGTTGAGGCGTACGTTGCCCGTCATGGTCGTGTCCCTCTCCCTGAAGACCTGCGTCATGCTCTGGAGCTGGGTGCACACCTGGATGAAGCGGTCCAGCTGGATGCCGGGTCGCCCGCCGCGCAAGGTGAACCGCTGCACCAACGTCTCAGAGAACTGGGGACTGAGGTTGTAGCCCATCTGAGCGAGGGCTGAGGAGAAGAGGGACGTGGAGGAAAGAGATACAAGTTAGGAGAGAGTTGTGTTTCTCCGTTCAAAGTTTTGGGTTTTTCTTTGGTCTTTACTGTTGTGAGATTTTTTACATAATTATTCCAACGCATCCCAATTAAATGGAGTATTTTTAATTTGCACAAACAGGGATACCTGCGTGTAGCTCTGTGCCACTGATAGACCCTGAACGGTCTCTGTCATACTGCTGAAACAACGCTCTCCACCGCTGCATGAAGTCCCACAGTGCTGAGAAGCCAAACACGTCCATTCGACCTGACCGCGTCTTGTCAAACATGTCTGACAGGCAAAAAAAAAACAAACAGAACAAAAAAAAAAAAAAAAACATGGTGTGTTCAGCCAAACATGAATTGGACAGTTTCCTTCAGTTATTATTGCACATTCCTTTTAAACAGCAAACGTGAAGTGCATTTTTCTGGCACATTTCCAGCAAACATGTCCATCCTCATGAATATACTTATTGTATAAATGTAAAAGCAGCACACAGAAGTCGCACATTTCTCATTATGCTAATGGTACACATTAGTCACTGCCATGCAAACACAAATGGAATGTGGGGACACTCGCACAACTTAGAGGCAACAAGACAAACATGACAGTCATTTTATAGGTTGACTCCTTGCTTGCCTGAATTTCTCATGATAGAAACAGAAGAATTATTTAGACGCTTGGAATGTTTAGAAGGCGACTGACTTATAAAACCAGCCTCTTATCCTTTTGTTTTTCCCCAATAACCTTCCTCTCCCCTTCGCAAGTAGCCATTTAGGTCTCTGAAAGTATTTTATGCAATTAAACATTGTGTCATTCTGCCTCAGGAAACACTGTCAAAACATTTATAAGCAATTCATCAACACAGAGCTACCTCACACTCCGCTGAGCACTTCATTTGGCACCAGCTGTATGACTTACTGAGCATCATGAGGCAGGTCTCATCATTAAAAGCAGACCAGTTGGAGTTGACAAGTGCCTGCTTCAGCTCCTTGAGGTTGATGAAGCCGCTACGGTCCGTGTCAACGGTGAGGAACCACTGGTATGCCTCTGGGTTGACACCAGGAGGAATGTTACCTGCAGAGAGGACACATAAGAGTAATAATAGGACGGTGAAGAGAAGAGCAGGGCTCAGATTGACTTTCAAGATATCCATAACTTGAAGATCACTGTTTACCTCTCCTGCTTCAATCTGTCTGAGCAAAGCAGTTGATTTATTCCCTTTAATGTTTTCCATCTTTATATTTTCTATGAGTTATTATTATTTCACTGTAGAGCTGAGGCTTTGAGGAGTAAGGAGAATATATGAAAATAAGAAATACTAAAAGAAAGTAGAAAAAAAAGCAAAGATTCTTGGAAATGAAGCATCTGTCTTTCTTGTTTGGATGCAAAATAATTGTTTATTTACTGGGAGATGAAGAAACACACCGTCTGACAGATGAAGCTGTGCTGGCTCTGTCAAGCAGAAGATTGATCATAAAAAATAATACATCTGTGCTTGACTCAGTCTTTTGACTTAGAAGGTGCTGATTTGGAAAACACTATGGTATATAATGTGTGTGTGTGTGTGTGTGTGTGTGTGTATATATATATATATATATATATATAAAACACCTAATAATCTACTGACTTTCAAGTAAATTATAGTAGCTCATTTCAGAAACTGTGAAGCATAGTTGAAATTCTGTTAAAGACTACCTCCACAGCTTTAGTTGTGCATGTGCAGTATTTTCACCAATTGCCAAAAAAAAAAAAAAAAGTTACAGACAGGATCAAGGATTGAGGAAAAAGTCATCTCAGTAAAAAGGAAATGGTGTCTGGGCAAGACGCCGTTACCTGAATACATGGAGAAAAAGAAAGGCGGTGTTAGGAAATATGGTGTTAGACAAGGGGCAGAGTGGAGGCAGGGCTGATTGTCACAGAAATAAGTGGGGAGAGAGGAACAGGTGACACTTTAGGCCAGACCCTGATGGATTTGGTCCCTGTGGGGAGTGATGGCAGTGTAGGCTATTAGGTTCTGACTTCAGCTTAGCTGCTACAGGAAACAGTGTAATCACACATACATACACACACACGCACACACACACACACACAAAACACAGTCTTTACCCATCTGTCTCTTACTCTGTTTAGCCCTCACTCAGTATTACTGGAGTCATCACTCCAGCCGTGTAATCCTGCTGAGGGGCACAAACTGAACCCTGTCTCTACATGACTGTCTGGGAACGCAAGTCATTTTCTATCCATCATCCCACCAGAGAGCAAGGGAGGACGAAAACGAGAGTGAAGCGATGAAGAAGGCAAATGAGAGACTATCTGAAGTCTCCTCACGTTTAGAATATGCCTGTCCAACTCCCACAGCAGAAGAGAACCACAGATGCTTACACAGCTCCAGTCTCAGCCTATAGTTACCTGCAGGAGCTTGGTGTCCGTAAGGTCCTCCATGAGGCTGTCCCCCGTAACCCCCATAAGGCCCACTGGGAGCACCTCCTAGTCCAGGCCCATATTGCCCTCCATGACTTGGGGCTCCATAACCACCATAATGACCTCTCTGTGGACCTGCACCTCCATATGGAGCTGAGGGGGGAGGCCTATAGGCACCATGGCCACCCCCATATGGAGCACCTGGTGGTGGGTTTCCCCCTCCTGAATAGCCCTACGATGACAGGCAAAGGCAAAGGTCACTGAGACTATATGATAAGTAGAAGGAATAAACAGGTTTAGCACATGTCCATTTACAGGTAGAAGAATTGCATTTATTTTTCAGGCATGGTGAAAAAAGTCAAACACTCTCAAGATCCAGTGTCTCAAACACAAGGATCTTATGTCTCTTTTCTTTATCATATATCTTTGTGAGAAGTAAAGCTTTAGGTTGCTGCTTGGACAAAACATGTTGTATGTCACAACGGTGTCTGGGACTGTGGACTTTCTCCACATTTTTTTTTACATGAAATTGACAAAAGAACCAATTAAAACAGTTATTCAGCAGATTAATCAATGTTAATTCAAACTAGCCACTACCTGTAGACCTTCGAAGTACAGCTGCAACATTTCAACGCTGCTTACAGATGAATGCATCAATAATAATAATCCAATAAACTAATATGTACAGTCAATGTAGCAAACTAAAGGGTACTGTTCTGGGTGCTTTTACACTTAAAATGCACTTTAGCTGCTAAATTTTATGCACAGTCCCTTCATCAGAACCAAACTTTAAGTTGTGGTGGAATATGTTTACGGAGGTATCGCCACTTTTACTCGGGCTCTTTTTGAATACGTCTCCCAGCGCTTGAAGTAAATGTCTACGCTGTTTCAGCTCAAGAAACAACAGCTGCACTGGCTTCCACGTGAAATAAATGACGACTGCTACCAGCAAAATCTATTCATGCACAACAAAATTCAATGTACGAGGCAGTGCAGGCTACTGGAAAGTGAAATACAACAGCTTGCAACACTTTACCAACACCCAGCTAGCCAAAGTGACCGGCTAACGTTACTTCTATTTCTGTGACATAAACTCCTACGTTTTCTCAAAGCAGTTACGCCAAAACAGTTTTCGGCGATTTTTAAAACGTTTTTAAACACACACAAAGACAACGAACAGCAGTATTCCCATACCTGGCCGTAGTGAAAACTCATGTTAGACTGACTCCACTTCCTTCAATAATGCAGCCTCGGAGGCGGACACGGCAACATCCGCCTCAAGCTAACTATTGGTGCATTTCCGGGTCTGTCAAAACCGCACCCGCGTCCCCTGCTCCTGATTGGACGGTGAAGTGGAAAAGATGATGACGACAGAGCAGATCAGTATCGACCATGACTCTCATGTACATGACCCAATACGTAATGAGTGACTGACTCACTGTGTAGTCCAGTAATCATTACTCAGAGTTCTGGCCCCATTGTATTATTTTTTATTTTATTAGCTTTTTGAATTATTATTTAGTTTTTTTTAATATCATTCAAATCTTGGTTATAAGCACTATACTATTCTTAAAATAAACAATGCACTGGTGATACATGGGACTGATCCCATTGCTTAGCCGTGGATTTATTTCAGTGTATTTTCCATGTTATTATTCTGTGTTTTTACCTTATCTTTATTTTTGTATCATCACAGCATGTACGATAAAGTACAGCTATATCAGTGAAGTCAGGCGCTTTACTGATATAGCTATTTATTGTTTCATGCCCATTTTTCAAAAAGAAAAAAAGAAACACACACACTGAAATATTTTAACTGTGAAATAACTTTATGGATCAAAATAGTAAATACAAAATGTAAAAATATATTATACAGCATCTTTCTTCATTCTTTCTCAAAAAAACGGACACAGTTACAATTTGTGGGTGTAAAAACGTGTTTGGTGTCATTTTTCAGTGGTATGAATGAGCACATAACAAGGAGCATTTCTGTCATATTCCATAGCTTAGAATAAAATCCCCACAGCTGATTTCTACATGACTGAATGTCACACCTCACATTCTCTGTGTGCTTTATCTTGTTTTATTCATTAGGGGGCAGTGTGAATGTTCAGGGAAATGGTTCACTCTATAACATATACACATATACAAACTTTTAGCTTCTTCTGTAATCTTCCTTTTGGAGTAGTCAATTTGCATGTGTCCGGTGTGCAACCCTGCATAAAGTCATTTAACATGATAATATTTACAAACTAGTGTCTCTGAAATTCCTGAATTGATAATGATCTCTTTGGCGTTGAGCAGCAGTTCACCACGTATTCTGGCCTCTTGAGAAATTCACTCAGTTTTTCAACATAGCTGCTGCCATATTGTGTACATTATTTTTCAGCTCCATCCTCAGCCTTGGTGTTTGCGAGGTTCTGGATAGATACTGTAGGGTCAGGTCTCATAGGTGATTTGGCCCTGAACCCTGACCTGGGCGCTGCCAGCATTGCCATCTCATGAGTCTCTGCGAAGATCTTCCTGTCTGCCTCATTCTTCCTTTTAATGAGTTTCTGGATGCGTTTGCAGATGAGGTAAACCATCTCACAGATACACATGAAGATGCAGATGGCAGAAGACACCACCATGAAGAGGGTGAAGATCTTCTTCTCGGTGGGTCGGGATATGTAGCAGTCCACTATGTTGGGGCATGGAGGCAGCGAGCATTTGGACAGGCGAGGCATGTCGTAACCTTCGTAGACATGGTGCAGGATGTAGAGGAAGCCGGCATCAAAGCCTGCCTTGAAAACCAGACTGACCTTCGTGAAGATAAATGAAGGTTAAAGTGGCAGACACCTTTTTCAGCAAGTTTAAACAACAGAACAGTCCATCTGCCTCTCCATCAATCACACATCCAATCATTTCTCAGTTTGGAGGAATGATGATTTTTTTTTTTCACCCAATACTGTTTTTAAGAAGAAAAGAAAATCAACCATTTCAAGATTATAACTCATACAGCTACAGTCGAGTTTGAAGGAATCATAAAACCTGTTGCTGATTGGGCCAAAGCTGCAAAAGAAACCTGTCAAAGCAGTTTTTCTTGTGACGAGGACAAAACAAATAACATGTAATTATACAAGTGTCCTCTCCACTTTCTTCAACATAGCCACTCATCCATGGCAATTATTTTTGACATTTCTAAGAATGACTAACTTCAGTCTGGTCATAGCTGCTGCTACTGCTGGATCTATTTTTCTCTGTGTGGCATCTCAAGCAAAGAAATAGACTCTCAAGCCAGAAATAAACCTCCATTCCTGTGTTCTTACCAGGTACGTCCACCACAGCCCCCCACGTTTCTTTCCGGGGTTTGCATAGAGGTGGGCTCCCTTGTGTGAGGTGGTGTACTGCAAGTCCTTCTTCTCCCGGTACTTTACGTGCCCCACCACCATCAGCGACGGGCAGGTGACAAAGATGAGCTGCAGGGCCCACAGCCGGATGTGGGAGATGGGGAAGATGTGGTCGTAGCACACGTTGTTGCAGCCTGGCTGGGCTGTGTTGCAGACAAAGTCCTTGCTCTCATCGCCCCACACCCGCTGGGCAGCCACCACGAACACCATCACCCTGAAGACGAAGACCATAGAGAGCCAGACACGGCCGAACACAGTGGAGTATTTGTTGACTCCACTGAGGAGTGCCTCCAGCGCAGACCAGTTCATGACTGCTGCCAAAGAGGTGGAGGAGGGGACAGAAGAGGCTGAAGGAGATGGTAGAGCTCTTAAGCAGTAAAGATGGGATTGGTGGGATCAAGTTCTTGATGAGCTGACCTTGAGCAATGAAAAAGTTGAAGTAGATTAGAAACAGTACCAAGCACTTAAAAGTTAAAAACACTAGTTCAATTCATTAGATATATAACACTGCACAATTAAAATTTGTACATATGTATATATATATTTACTTGGTAAATCAATAACTGCAGCAGCTCAGATATCCTGATTTTACGTCCCTTAAACTTGGTAAAGATGAAAAAAATCCTGGATGCTTAATTTCCCACGATGCAACCAGACTGTACCTTTTGCTTGATCCTCTCTGTCTGGTAAATGTGCCGTGCACCCTTCACCCCCCTTTACACTGCCAATTTATAAAGCAAGCTTTCTGCTATAAATCTCTATATATGCCAAAGTAACCCCCATGACATCACTGTGACATCATTAGGGTCAATTTTTCAGACTCGACAAAGCTCCACCAGAGCCCCATGAGGCATTACGCAGTTTTCTTTTTCAGATGAAATTAAATACAGTACATAAAATAAAATATATTTAGGGATGTGGAATGGCCCTTTAAAAGATTATACACTTGCTACACAAGCTGTGTTTTATTATCCAGTAAATAT
The DNA here is from genome assembly GCA_038496675.1 of Rachycentron canadum. NCBI lineage: Eukaryota > Metazoa > Chordata > Actinopteri > Carangiformes > Rachycentridae > Rachycentron > Rachycentron canadum. The sequence continues at coordinate 15,945,506 of CM076663.1, read as the reverse complement.
ACTGAGATACAGAATCATTCATACACATCATTTGATACAGTGTACATGCAAATTTTTACATTTAGTCCGTGGATGTCTGATTTATTTTTTTGTATTCATATCAGGGGACTTTAATAGCAAAATTATCTAAAGCCATTGTGTCTTTTATATTGTGGTACTACAAAGCTAAAAAAAAAAAAAAAAAACATAAGGCAATTTTAAAATGGTGATAACCTCTGAGGAAACAATCAGACACCATTATCACAAACATGTTCCCTGTCATACCTGCTTTCTGTATAGATAGTACTCCCATTTGGACTGGATGTACATCAACGAGTGAGTCATGATCAGAGCCTCCCTTTAGCTGAAAGGACGACCCAGTACTCTCATATCAGCTATTTGTTTATGGTCTGATCGTGTACAGACTTTAAAGATGGGGCTGTGATAGATGCTCTGCCAATTTTCCCTTCTGTGTAGGGTTTAGTGGGTGTTGCAATGGTGTGGTGGTTGTATGTAGGTGTGTGGATGCATGTGCATTAGAATGACTGAGCTCTGAAATCTAATAGACACTCACAGATTTTGTTTGGGATGGGAGGTTTGGAGCGGCAGGTGTGACTGTTGAGTGAGGTGTGCAAACATCCTCTTTCTTTAAAAGTGTAGTTCTAAGGAGGGTCTGCTATTCTACAAAAGGGCTAAGATTTCTCAAGGATTTCTTTTCAAACAACAGAAAAGGAAAAAAAAAATGCATCTCCTCTATATTTACATCTCATTTTGATGAATGCTCACAGCCTGACAGGGAAGAAGTTGGATAACAGCCACGCTGTCCACTGTTCCGTTTCAATTCAGCCTCGGCTAATCCCAAGTATTTGAATTCGGAAACACTTTCCTTCAGCATTTCGGCATCACTGTAGACATATTGAGCTGTCAAATCAGTTGCTATTTTCTCTCTCATCTAGCATTCCTGACTATTAAATTACACAGCATGAAAAGACTTGACTCAATCAATGCCTAGAGAACACAGGCTACTGAAAGCCACTGACACTTCCAATCACGGTTGATTTTACCTACACTTTATCTCTCCTTCCGAGTGGATAGCACAACCAGTGGTATTAATCTTAAAATGCACCTCAGCCAGTGTGCCTTTGAGATTTTGATGTTCATCAGTTCTACCTTGAGAAAAGACTCTAATTCTTAGTGTGAATCCTCAGGGTGTCTTCTTTTTTTTCTTTTTTTTAAATACAATTGGTACCAAAGACAGGTGACACAAACATATGCACAATAAGATTATTTGCTTTTATACAAAGCAAAAGACAGATTTTTTTCCATCTCTCTCTCAATTTTATACAAATTAGAAACACACACACAAACTCTGTGGTGACATTCATCCCAGATAGGAAATAAATCCTCACAGACAACAACATATTTTGTCTCAGGGAGATGGCGAAGTTGGACCACAATTTGTTTTCACATTTGCTCTAGATTGCAGTGTTGCCTCCGCTGCCAAAAGAAGCCGGCATCGTCTATCTCTTCCGCGGCATGTTTGTCTTTCTCTTTGTTGTGACAGACAAGACATATCATGCTTTCTCAAGTGAGAAAAAGCTGGTTATGGAATGCATTTGAGTCCAATATGTCTACGCTCCTGGCTTTATTAAGAGTCTTACAGAGCGTGGAAGAAGTGAGCAACTATAAACATTCTCAGCATCTTGCAAACAGGTGAGGTTGTTAGGTAGGGATGTCCAAACATGCCAACATAACTCTTAGAAAATATCCCTTTATACTGTAATAAATTCTCTTGATCCTCAGTACAGATCTCCTCCATGTCTACAGTTTTATCTAGCACCTTGTATATGTAACCACCTCATCTGACACAGTGATAGATCCTTGACTGACTCGCTCTACAGGCTGAGCTAGTTGCAAATACTTTTCTATCCACCGAGACTACATTGTCTGTATGAGTCAATGCTCCTCACTAACAAGGTGTGGGGTGGAAGTTCTCTTGCGTGTGACTTCTTCTATCTCCTTAATCTCTCTCTCTCTCTCTCTCTCTCTCTCTCTCTCACCTTCCTCCCAGCTCTACTTTTATTTCTCTTTCTGTCATTCACACATCTTGCCTTTGTACATTCAACCTTTCTCCCATTTTTCAAGGTAGCACATATCAGCCAGAGGTGTAGAGCACAAGCAATCCATGTGTGGCTTTATTCACATCGCTTCAAGTCATCCATCTTTACAAATCTCATTCCTTTGTATGTGCCAGGGCTGAGCTCTTCCCTTGACATACAAGATCTAGCCTGGCTGTGTGATAGAAAAGGAGCAGAATGAACAATGTTCTTGCCCTTTTACTGTCCCATTCTTTTCATTCTTTACACTATCTTCTGTCCTCTTGGCTTCCTCCAGTTTTAATCTGAAATTAAACTGAAATTCAATTACATTACATATATTTTATTGATCTGTAAACAGCGCCTTACCTGTGACACAGGGAAGTAGCATAAACAAGATGTAAACGAATGTGTCCCAGCAGGCCCTGTGACTTGTGGTCTCACCTGTGACAACTGACTGAGGTGTGGACATACTGAAGGGGTTGAGGAATGGAGGTGGAGCTAACCTTGGCTTGTTTTGCATGAGCAAACCTGCCTGAAGGCATTTCAAGGCAGGACAGAGGAGTGACAGAGATAACACCAAGAAACAGACAACTGGATGTGGGAATGGAAACTGCTGTGACAATGACAGTTAGACAAAAAGCATTTAGAAAAACAGGTAAGCAACAGGTAGGCGGATCCCTACTTATGATTTATACAGTGCCATGGGTATGAAACTGAGAGGCGGTGTGAGCACTGCTGGTTTCAGGCATTTCACCTTTAGATCCCACTGCTGTTTGCTTCAGCAGCTTGCATTTACTGCCCTGCTACTGTTGGGCACTGAGATGACTGCCCGTGCACAAAATGAAAACTGAGGATATCAGTTGCTGAGCCTTAGTCTATTCAAAATGAAAGTATGATAAATATCTCAATAGTTCTGAATCACAAGTGAAAGAAAACACAGGGGAAATTTCAATATTGGAAGTGTGTGTTTACTGATGTCAGTAAAAACATATCAAACAAAAAGACACGCCTATTTCCCATATGGCATTGTATTCAAATTCCAAAAACTGTCAGTCCTGTAAAACATTTTCTTTCTCAAGATTCACACACACAACATATTCAAAATTAACATTCACATCACAGACAATCCCTGTAGGAAATAGTATAATAGCTGTCTGTGTCTTCATGGCAAACACATTCCACGGGAGGGAAGGATTTCTCTAAATAGCTGAGGACCTCTTGTTTTGTTTTATTTGTACATGGTTGAAAATAGTCACATATCCAGTGGCTCCCTAAGCACTTTTGCTTTTTGTGGCGTTGAAAAAGGTGTAGAGGATAGTGCGAATTTCAGCTTTGTGTTATACATATAATAAGCACCGTACACTCTGTGGTGTTCTAAACACTATAGCAGAAAGGCTTTAGGAAGTCAGGCGAGGTAGTATAAAGAGCAACAATTGTAGTGGATGATTGGGTCAAGCACATGACTTATCCCCCCCAGGAGAGTGGGGGTCGATTTCAATGTGTATCAAATAAGGTATTTACTTCCTTGACTTTCAGTTTGGTAAGACCGAGGCACCAAAACAACTCAGCTAGATTAAGGAAAAAGTGTTGGTTTGGTCTAAAATAGACACTTTTGCTGTACCGTCTTTAGTTTCGAAGCGATCAGACCTCCTTGCTGTTTGTGTATGCCATGAATAAAAAACACTGGGAAGACATACATTAAGGTATTAAGGTACTACTAAGAAGATGAAAACAAACAAAGAACAGTGTTTAAAATGTTTCATTTTTACAATTCTGTTGCTATGTGAACCAGAGAGACAAAGGACATCATACCTCAGAGTAATTACTAAGTTAATTTAGGGTGTGTCAATATAACCTTACTTTTGTACATAAGCGCAAGCCACAAAGCAGGTTTCTCAATTGGTTCTTGTTTGTACACAATACCAGCTAGTCCTTTTAAAAAGACTGCACCCAGAAATAGTTCAATCTGGTCAAGGCTGATTTCTGCAATGAACATGACCTTGCACTGAGGGGAAGCAGAGAGAAAAATGAATGCCTTACTACAAAGAATATGTTATGCCCTCCACTGGCCTCTAGAGAATGCTGATGTTCCATCGTTATATTACTGTTTTTTTTTTCCTATTAAAGCAGAGGGGGGATGAGAGCGAGAGAGAGAGAGAGAGAGAGAGAGAGGGGAGAAATGTTAAATAGACATAAAAAACAGAGGATCCCATCTCTCCTATTTAAAATAGGCAGCAAAAGAAAAGCCAGAGTTGGGTGTCAATAGTGGTTTTATTGTCGAGAAACAAGATATTCCAGATTATTTAATTGTACCGACCAACAGATTTCATGTTTTAAGCATCAGCAGACTTTTGGCTAAGATGAAGAAATGATTGTTGCATATCACAGTTAAAGCTCTGTGATAACTTGTGGGTCTTCATTAAGGCTTTCTTCACTTGGCCACCCACTTCAGCACATGGAGCATGCACATACCCAGCCAATCAGAGTCACCCTATTTAACTGATATAGCGCTGCTCTAAATGAGGTGGTAGCAATGCCTGCACTCATCCATTAGGTATTAGGTAACTTGAAAATGAACATTACATCTGAATATGTTTGCTTATTCATAGCTGGTCATAACTATGCCTTTTTTTTTTAACCCTAGGGATTTTTGTTGTTATTGTAGAAGCTGACCCCATGTTTTCATTATTCCATCTCCCTCTACTTTCACTACTGTTTTTGTAAATTGTGGTGTTATTGTACATTCAGATTGTTCAGGGAGTTTTTCACCAGAAACTGATGCTGGTCGGCCATTGACTCTCTGGCTACTTCTTTCAGGTGGACTGAGGTACCTGGGTTTCTATGTATGCAAAAAAAAAAAAAAACTTCTATTATGTTACTCAACATAAAAAGTGAAGTTCCTTATGATTCTAACACAACAAGTCAGTCACAAACAGCCACCACATGCTGTCATTATGGCCAAAGATCAGTTTTTCTAAATGAATTCTGAATTCTGGAGGCAAAGTGCAGATTTTTTTATTTTATTTTTTAGCCTGTGATTCAGATCCCTTTATATTAAATGGATCTGAAATACTCTGAAAGGTAAATAAATCATGTGATTCAGCAGGGCGGACTTAATGGCAACATTTGAAGAAAGGCCTCATAATGTAGGTTTGCAAAGGGTGCTCAGGACCTGCAGAATGAAAAGCACCTCAGACTGTGGGTTAGAGGAATATATCACTAGATGTTTTGTTCCTAAACACCGCAGCAGAAAACATTTTAGGTGAGAGTGGCCAAAAAGTGAACTTTCCCCAAACTCCTCATGAAAGTGCAAACGTTGTAGAAACAAGAGAACTGAACCAAATGAGCAAGTCGCCGGATCAACACCTTTCCCCCCCACACCTTTTCTGGAAAGCACCATTCAGCTGAATGTCTTCAAATTACACCTCGACACCCTGGACAGTCTGCATAATGTCTGCTGGCAATCCCAGATGCCTGTTGGAGGCTTCTTATATCTCTCCTTTTATAGGGCAGAGCACCAAAAGAGTAGGCTCAGATTGATTGGCTGAGGGTGAGTATGCATGTCCTCGTAATGCTGAAGCTACTAAGTGAGTGAATGAACCCCATTAGAAACATGTGAACTAAAACCAAGCAACAAATTTAGTATTTGCATGGGGAATTAAAGAAAATTAGAGCTTTATACTACAAATTTTTAAAAAATATTCTTTCCAAGAAGACTACAAGCTTCTATCTTGGTATGGAATTATTGTTTGAAGTACGTGTAAATAAATAATCAATAGAAGCTGACAGCAGTTGTTCATTTTGTTACACAAAACTGTCACTATTAATTTGACAGAAGTATATACTGATGTGTAAAAATGCTACACCGGTTTTCACTTGTCAAATCAAAACTGTGTTTTACTTCAAATATCCAAACAATCCTGTTTCCATCCATGCTGACACAGTCACCCTGTCTGATCTCATGCCTTGTCTCTCTGATCATCCTCCACAAACCACCCTCACACCACTCAGCCCTATCCTAGCCCACCCCACCACCCATGCATTTCCCAGAGACCTGTCCCGTTACTGTCACACTCCAGCGTGGGTCATTCCCCAGTGTGTCAGAGCTGGTGACACCGAGCCAGACCCCCCCCCCCCGCTGTGTGTTGTGACAGCATCATGTCTGGACCGCCACTGTGCATGATGTCAGGATGCCCCCTCGAGGAGGTCACTATCATCTCTCTCCCTCTCTCTCTCTCTGTCTTTCTCTGTCCATTAGACTGACTCCATTGGATGCTGATCTGTGCAAAGAAAGGTTTGTCACACTGTCTGGGCAATATTCAAGAAAAACATAACACTGTCTGTGAGTTGATTTATGCTTTACAGCCATTGATTGCAGCCAATCAAATAACCATTAATTATACTTAATGTGTTCTACATAAAATGTAGAAAAAGAGCCATGGGATATCAGGGTTACTTGAAACATACACTTGCAGTGAATAAACGTGTCCATCGGATCTGCATTCTGCTGTATTTTGACAATGGACAGATCGGTAAACCCCACTCTCGGACATTGATTGTCCAGTCATAGCTCGGGCCAGTCAAGCTGTGAATTTCTGTGTGTGGTAGTATGCCTGGGGATCCAGTAAGAGTGATATTTAGTAACAAGAGTTTGGAGAGTGGTTGCCTTCGGTTCACAAAGCACCAGTGTAAGGAATGGATTAAACAGTGTGAATCCGCTCTTATTTAAGATGCTAACATTAGCAAGTCTGGCTAGCAAGTTCACTACCTGTACTGGAAATCGACCAAATATGCAAAGGGACGTGTTGTTACTGTGACTGAAGGAAAACATTACTCACAAAATAGGCCTTTCCTCCTGCAGATGCTATCAAATTTTAGAGCAACAACAGCCAGGTTCGTTTTTCCTTGAAAACCTGAAGCACGCTGTTTGAGAATACAAACTTCAAGTATTTGTTGCCTTTGTTAGTCAGGGTTTCTTGTTGGTAGCAGGTGGTGGTGATTAGCTCAAGCGATTGTTGCATTTATAAGCCAAGAGGTTTTAATACACTCTTGCCTTCAGGGCAGATCGGAGGTTACAGTTAGCTGGTGTCAGAAAGTGAAAACTTGGGACGGGGTTAGCTGCTAACTTGTGTAGAAGAAAAGACACGATAGAGACAAGTGTTTACTTTGGCGTTGCTTTCAACTGCTGGAGACAGCTCCTGCTGAGTAAAGGAATTAAGTTCCATGCTGAACTTTTCCTCTGCACTGATGCGTAAACAGCTGTTAAGGCTAATACCAGCTATGTAGTAATAGCACAACTTACTACTTGAGGGCATCGTTCTTACCACTGTTCTCTTATAGCATATATCTTATAGCAAACTATCCAAGAGCTATTTTAGAACAAATAACACTACATTTTCATTTATAATTTTGTATTATGTTAATAGAGCTAGTGTTACTCTTTAAGATACAAATAATGCTGCTGGGACATGTAGCTTAAGCCTGAAGCCTGTAGTACTGAATCATGTAGGTTGCCCTCATATGTAAGACCTTTAAAAACACAGCTGGAAAAAGAGTTTATGACCAATTAGTTTTAGCAGTAGTATTTACTTCTGTAAGAACTGGTTAATCTTAGTGGATGTTTGATTTCACATTCACCGGAGGCTGACTTAGTTTTGTGGAACTTCACTACAGTGGAGCAAATCCCTTCAACTGAAATTTCTTGGATCTGTACATATTTAGCAGACTGGTGTCAAAATTTAGCAAATATATTAACACTTGTTCAGTGATACACATGATAGATTTAGAGCTCAGGTAGCACATGCCATTTATTGTCTCTGAGTAGGTCAGGATTTGCTATTCCTGAGAGCAACCATTCCTTTTTGTATGTGGGCCAGGCAGTGATTGTGGTGTTTGAGGGAGCAGTGAGCTGCATGTAAAACTACACTTCATTGTTTTGTTGCCTGCTAGAGCAGAAAATTTGGCTTTTTGTGATTAAGCTGTCTGTGATGTCTATTGTCTTTTAATAATTTGAGGATTATTAATTAAATGTTCACAATATAAATGTCGACCTTGTTAATGTAGGTTCTTCAAACTTTTGTTTTCCTGATTCATATTTCAGGTCCATGAAAAAATGAATTACACCTTTCATTTTAACATCTATTATTATGTAACCTCTCATAACATGAATAATGCATGATTATATTCAAAAATTATCTTCAATTATCTTGGCTATTGAGAGGTACATTTACCTTGTGCCTGCATAACAATGCAGCATGATGCCAAGTGATGGGACTGCATACACAACAAGTGGGATTGTGGGTTAATCTCTTGCAGATTAGTTGTCACTCTTTGGGGGGTTTCTTCTTTCCCTCTGTGGACCACTTCACTGCATATTCCTCATCACACAACAAATCCCACTTACAAGTTTCTTCCTACACATTGTTGCATTTGTAGATTTCGCAAAGAAAGAAAGATGTCCAACTTAATGGGTCCAATATAGGGAAAGTCACCAAAATCATTCAGATTCTATGGCGATTGATTTGGAAAATAATGACAGCCTAAAAAAAAATTACTAACATTACTAACAGCTGTGCTTTTGCTTTTACTTTCATATGAAGACATAATGGATAATGATAATGTAGATACACAGCCCTCATACAACAACATATCTGACCTATTTTTCTGCTTACAAAAATAAATCTCAAATTGTAATAAAACATTATATTGTATGAATATGAATTTGAAGCTTTTGTGAGCAATAGCCTAATTATCATTTTCTGGCTATAATCTCTGAGGATGGCTATTTTTTAATGAATTTATTTGTTTTATTTGCTTTTTTGGAGAAATTCCAATCAAACATTGAGGCCAAAGCCAAGTTTGTATCTCAGCAGACTCCTGTTTAGCACCTAAAATATCCCAAGCTATTTTTTAACTGCCTCACAAAAGGCAGTTTGCAGATTTTACTGCTGGTATCTGTAAACTCTTCAAATTTCAGAATACCCTCTTGTTCACTTTCAGCATCTAGAAAATGAATACCACTTGACAAATGACTTGATCATAATGACACAGCAAAGAAGCAGAGATGGTGAAAATTACTTAACTTTTCTTCTGCTGCAGTTTTTACAATGAGAAGACAGCATGGAAAAGAAAAGCTGTCCTTTAATCTGTCTGTGGTTTTCACATGGGCATAGACACACACATGCACACTTCTGTCAGTCAGGGTAAGGCCTTCTAATTACCACGGCAATTGGAATGACATGCTCAGTGGAGTTAGGTGATTATACCGTCAGCAAAAGATTGTACTACTAATGGTGTGTGTGTGTAAGCGTGTGAGGGAGTGTAGCGTGGTGTGAAAGTTAAACTGATTGGTGAGGGTCAAGAGGAGTTGTGGTGAAGTGGCAGAGATGCATGTGATGAGGGAGAAAATTTCTGTTCACACGTTTCTACTCGACCCAGCCCACATATGGAGTGAAAAGTACATTCATGATCCACCTTCATGGCGCATTTCAGAGACAAAGAACATGACTCACTCACTGCAGCCTCTTCGGATGACGATTTAACATGTCAGCAATTTGAGTCATGAGTTTGACCTTTTCTCTTTCTAACGAGATGGATGTATCCAAAAAGAGAAAGCTTGAAGTGTCTGTTAACCCACCCAGCATGGACGTTATAAACTTGATGATGCTAAGGTGGACCTGGGTTCTTTGTTGGCAGTTGTGGGACTTGGACAGCGACACATTCTTAAATGTTTTTGGCCTCTTATAGTGCACTTATTACCCCAAATGTGAAATAATGAAAAACCTTTAAGCTTTAATTTGAGTGAATGTTGGTCACATAGGAGACAAGAGAATGAATTCAGCTATAAATTGCTAAAACATTGCAATGACTTTTAAAACTTTGCTGCTAATGAACGCTGCCACTCTCCTCATATCTTTTGACAGCCTCTCTCTCTCTCTCTCCGCTTTTTTTTTTTTTTTACCAGACTTTTTTATAATGAGTTTTCAGCTGTGAGTCTTTTTGGCACTAAATGACTCAGTGAGATGCCATACGTGCAACGAAGCAGCATGGAGAGAATGTTAGTGGGAGAGCAAGTAAACAAAGGATAGGAGCTTTCAACCCAGTTTGAAATCATCAAGTTGCAGAAGTTTGTGATAGGCAAGTCTTGTAGGGTAGATTTATTTCTAGAAAATAACTTGCAAACACCTGCCAGAAAGGCCCATTGTTTTGTTTTAGTTTTAATCATTTTGTAATTCCACTTTTTCTTACTTGGTGTTTAGAATTCATTACAGTTGAACAACTTGTGGTATCACTTAGACATATTTGGAAACTGTAAGTGCCATGATAGCTTTATGATGGATTGGTTTTAAATTGCCTTGTGCCTTCAGACCATAATAACCACACTTATTTTAAGCTACTGAAAATTAATAATCATAAGAAATAACAGAGCTGTTGCTGTTTTTTTAGACAATATTGAAGGACCTTGAGCAGCAGTTCTTATCATGGTCATTAGATGCTGTATTAACTCCAAGTGGTAACCCACCTTGATGTCACCCATTGGTTTGTGAACTGCCATTTTGAAGCTTCCAGTTTGCAATTTGGCTTCTGCCATCTTGGTTTTTTGAAACCATTTGGAAGAGAAGGTGGAGCTGAGGAGGATCTGACTGACTCTGTACTTCTGATCGTCAGACAGGTCAGAATTTCTGGTATAGCCTGTAAGTTGTGGGGGAGCCACGCAAATACCCTGCTTTATTGTCTATTTTACTCTAAATAGGACCATAAGTCTGAAGACACTATAGTAATTAAGACTATAAACTCATTAGGAAAACATTTATTTAGGTAATAAATCAAGTGAGAAGTATGGGCATTTACTTTTGTACCAGTGGAGTTGCCCCCTGATGGTCATTAGATAGAATGCAAGACACTTGGGTTTTTGGTTCACTTTTCATCCTCAGAGTTAACTTCCACTTTTATACATAGTCTATGATCAACTCCCATTGTCAACATATCCTGAACAACTATATAGGGTCTTTTTTTTACAACCCTCTGATATGATCTGTAGGAGTTTCTCCTGAAATAGTCCCCCTGTGGCATCAAGTGTACCTTGGTTTTCAAAGTTATAAATAATAACTATGCAGACTGTAGCGAGAGCAACAAACCTAGCTCCATCGCCATTGATTACTATTGCAATAATGGTCGTGGCTTGGTTAGGTTTAGGTTATATACATACTTAGGTCAGGCTGTGAAAAGATCATGATTTAGGTTCAAACAAGTATCTCCTCCTGTACATTAGACAATTTTTGTTGTCGTGGTTACACTAACAACTTCGTCGAACAGTCATGAATAATAGAAACAACATAAACTGCCACTTTCACGTGGGAATCAATCACCACTCTCCTGTGTCTCATTCCTGTATTTTGTTGACCCATCCATTCAGCACCAACATGGACTTTGTCGCTCCGTATACTATGTCACTGCACTTTCCCCTTTGAGCCGGTCATAATTGCTACAGCTGCTAGATGTCACCTAACAACAAAACTGTGGATCACAGCCTGCTGCACCTTGGGGCTTGTTTTTGACAAGACAACAGTCTCATTGTAGATAAGTAGGAAATCCTCCGGAGGTCTCTCTGCCATAAGTAATGTTTCTGATGTTTTTAGGAAAACCTACTGTACATTCATTTTTGGTGAACAAAAGAATGTTTATCTGTTCATACATACTGAAGCTCATATAACTTCTAAAACATAATTTAATTCAAATGTTTCTGAGTGTGCTCCTCAAGGATTGTTGCTCTCTTTCCAGCCACTCATCAGGTAGATGATATACTCCACCAGGAAAACAAGCTAAGCCTCATCTAATATGGGTAGTGTCATTTATCAACAGTTTTGTGTATCAGCCACGTGTTCATGTCTCTGCATAAGTTCTGATTTATTATACAAACTCCAAAGCTCGTATGACCATGATGAATATTAATTGTCAACCTTAGAAGGTTGAGGTTTAGCATGTTTTCAGTTAATGCCTGACCTCTCTCCAATATGACAAAACTATCAGCTGTCTCGCTCTGGGATTTGTGATGTTTTTGCAATGACTCTGGACCCACATAGCAGAACATAATAACTGAGGTGAAATGCAAGGCTTGTTCTTTATTTGCAAATTTAGTAGAATGTGGGAAGTTTGGCTGCTGATGGCAATGAGGGATTTGGTGATTTGGCTGAAAGGGAAAATCTGTGGGCTGACTGTTAGCTGGTGAGGGGGTGAGGCTGTAGCAGACAGGCTGCTTTTGGTGATGAAGAGAACAGATGAGTCGCAGGCTGGTGCTGACGGTGGAGCGGAGTTGAGGAGCTGAGGTCCACAGAGGGTGATAGAAGACTGGAGTCCCAACAGGTGGGCATGGTGAGTTGGATGATTCACTTGTAACCACAGGCAGATTGACAACAAACTGGACTGGTGGACAAAGAGGCAAAGCTGAGCCGTATGGTGAACAACTGAAAGTGAAGCACAACGTAGAAACCAATTGCCAGAGCTGCAAAAACCGATGCAAGCCCGAAACACAAAGAGTGACAGAGCAATCTGCCCTGAAGTGGTGAAATGAACTGGTTTTAATATACTGCAACGTGTGGTAGAGTTAATGACAAAATGCTGATCAGATGTGGAGCAAGACTGGCAGGAACAAGGGATCAGGAGGTCATGCTCACAAACAAACCAAGGATAAAATGGACAAAAAAACAGGGACAAAAAAGGAAGGGATCAAAGCAGACTACACTGAATGAAAGGACTCAAAACCAATAAGCCTTTATTCAACAAAGAAAATATATCTCTCATGGTGTAACAATTCTTTTATTTTAAAATCAACCCTCTGCAATTCTTCCTTAATTCCACTAATGCTCCTGAATATTTCAGCTTGTTTCTTTAGCAATTAATCACTAAGGACCAGCAGCGTACACACAGCAGTTTTCCAGGCCAGCATTGGTTATGAAAAAGTGTAACAAATTTGGAGGGCATATTAAAGATTGTCATTTGTAACCATTTATATCAATGATAAACTTTTACTTTCTATGCCATCATTTCTCTTTGAGTTGAGTAAACCAGGTAAAACACGAGTACAGAACATGTTGGTGGTCCTTGCCTGCTCAGTGGTTGATAGGGTTGCACTTTCATGCCATGGCTACTTGGCATGGTGAGATATGTCACCATTAATCGATGCTATTTTGTCATCTGTGGATGTCACTGAAGTGGTACTCTGTCCCCATCCCATGGCACTAATGTCACTTTTGGGTTCTGCAATCCATTTTTTTTTTTTTTGCAATATCTTTCTTTTTAGCTCTGCCACACTTCTTGCTACAGGTGACAAAGCATTCCCAGCATTTGTCTGGTGTCTGTGGTGAACTGTGTCTTTTTTCTTGTGAAAGCGCCAGATAGCAGACCATAACATTCAATTTTTTCATCATGAAGTTTCTCCTGTATGTCTGCTTTTCCAGAACATTTAGATCAGGTGTTTCAACATAGAAAGTTTTTATTATTGAATAGACTGATTCTATATGTAGTAAAGGTGGGAATGGTCACCGTTTACAGCATATGTAGACTTGATGAAAGGGATACTTTCCCATACTGCAACTAAGCACTATCTTTCATTAAACCCTCCTTGACAAGCAGGTGCTCACATCTTTGAAATTCCTCACCCAGACTTTGTTTCTGCTAAAAACTAGTCTCTAGGTCCAAGATCAGAAAAACCTGTTCACAGCCTCACAAGACATTATACAACAGTCTGTATGATGAGTAACTTAACCTTGATGCGACTCCTAAGTGACTTTAATACCCAACTGTCTTGTTCTTATAGTTTTTTTTTTTTTTTTAAGATAAGAATATGACAAGTTTTTGTGAATAATAAGACATAGCAGGGGCTTAGAAAGCTTGACCTCTGGGCAAGAAAATATTTACTTAGGAAAGTAAAGTAGTTTTCACTTTTGTGTGTGTCACAGCTGAACACCATGCTGTCAATACATTGAGAGTGGCAGTCTAAAGGACCCGCATCAGGCACTTAATTTAATATCCATCTGTTTATATGACTGACCAAAGAGCTCTCTGTTTTTCATGCAATTTTATCCCCTTATCTGCAATTACTCTGTGTGTCATTAGCACTTTGAGTGCATATACCTTGCAAGTACAGATGAAAGCTCAGTGCACAGACGCTTCTTCCTCCTAATAGGTGCAAACATGCACATAAACACACATCCATCCCAAAAGTGATTACAGAGGGTGGAAGAGGGGGAGAAAATAAGTGTCTTGTCTCTCTTCCAACATCTTTCCGGGCAAACAATCAATGATGGCTCAGCAACAATTGAGTTACAATCATTTAGTGTTTTCCGGCTCAGCTTTGATGCCGTCTACTTCCAGACGAGGCTTGGTGGGACGGGGGGGAGGGGGATTGAATTAACCTAAGTCGCAGGGGGAGAATAGCACCTGAGAGCTTTGGTTGTTCAATATACCAGCTTTCATTCACTCATTCTCTTGCCCTCCTTTTGCCCATCCTATTTTAACTCACTTTTCCCTGGCGTGCATTAAATGCCTGGTGTCTTGGAGACAAGGTGAAGAGAGAAACACCAGCAATGCATAAACAAAGTCTCTAATCTACGCGCTAGACATTCCATCTTCACCAGCTGCTTTGACTTGTTAGCTTCTGTTGACTGTAAATTGTCTTGGATTGCGAGTGTTTAAAAATCTTTAAGGGATTACACTGGTATTTCGAGCAATTTCCCTGACTAAAAACAGCTTTTGTTTGCTCTGTTGTTATTGCCATTGTCAAGGACATTCTGTTCAATAATCAAGTTGAATAAAGTAATTATACTACTCTCTTCAAATAGACAAAACCTTCAGCAGCTTAATTGAAAGTTGGAGCTTGACTAAAATGTGTTTACATCCAATTTTGTTCTTGTTGTCTGTGGAAATAATAAAGAGGAAAATGTACCCACTTGGAATGTACTGTAAATGAATACATTATACGGATATAACACATAATGCTCCATGAACATTTTTTTTCTGTTAAGGTTTTATGGTTTTAATTAATTTCTTTTTGTTTTGCCTTTATTTCAAAGCCTGGTGAGATCAGCTTTTCTCATTTTGAGAAAGCTGGACATTCAAATTCATCCAAAGAGGTTATTCTGTGAACTAGAAATAATTTGGTTCTCCAAATGAAAAATCTGGAGTTATGAAAAGGTATGAAAAAGACTGACTGTGAAAGACTGCATGGATGTTTAGGTGGGTCGATGGAACATAATATATTAGAAGATGGGCAGATGATTAATTGAAAACATCATTGTATCATAATCATCAGCTGTTACAGTATAAAATTATCCACCCACAGATAAAGTCCAATATTCTCCCTTTTTTGTTTTCCATTTTGTTATGTTGCAGCGCTATGCTAAAATCACTCCTTCACAGAAGCGCTCCACCAAAAAAAATCAAATAATGTGAGAAACGACATTCTCTGGTCTGATGAAACCAATGCAAACTGTTTGACCTCAGTTTGGAGGATACCAGACACGGTGATTACCAACCATCACCTCTCTCACCAAGGACCTTGTTTCTCCCCCAACTGCTCAGTTTGGCCAGACTGCCAGCTCTAGGACCTGGTTGTTCCAAACAGCTTCCATTTAAGAATTATGGAGGCCACTGTGCTATCAGAAACCTTCAATGCAGCAGCTTTACTAGCTCTGTGTATTGACACAGGCCTCTCACTCTGAGCTCTGCAGGCAGTTCCTTCCTACTGGTATAACTCTGATATGCATTGTCAGCCGTTAGACCATATAAAGACAGATGTGTGTGATAGATAGATAGATAGATAGATAGATAGATAGATAGATAGATAGATAGATAGATAGATAGACTCCAATGTTACAAAGTGTCATAGTAAAGTGTCTGAATACTTATGTCAATCTCAGTTTAAATAAATGAACAAAAACTATTTTGTTTTTTATTATTGTGTGCAGATTATTGAGGGGAAATTGTTTTCTGTAATTTTGGCATGAGGCTGCAATGTAACCAAATGTGAAAAAATCTGACAGGGTCTGAACACTTTGCAACTGCACTGTATTATCAAACATTATTGAGGCCAATGTACCTTACTTGTCAAGAATTGTGTTGCTGAATGGTGATTCACTCCTTAAACTGTTGCTATGGTAAAAGAAGGTACTTGTTTCCTTGCTGAACTGCAGCCAAGAAAATATTTATTGTAAGATGGAAACCCATGCACATTATAATTAAACCAGTGGGCGTCCTCTCTTTAGAATATTTTAGTGTTGAAATCAATAACACAGTTGCATCAATAAACACTCTTAATGATGAGCCAAGTGCTGGTATCAAGGAAGCTGTGGCTAATTCAGTTAAATTTTACATGTAAATTACTTCAGTGAAATTGTACATGTTAAGTTATTTGACAGACGTTATTGTCTGTGTATAGATATGCATATCAAGTCAAGTTATTGTAGAGGCTGGAAATACTACTGTGACTATACAGTCTGCGTGTACATATGTCTGCATGGAGGTGTGTGGAAATGTGTACAGTATGTGTTCCTGTGTGTATGGGCCACCGCGTCCACCTCCTTCTTGCTCTATCTCCAGTCTGTGAAGGTAATGAAGATCAATGAGAGGAAAGGTGGAGGTCGGCTGAGATCCAGGTACTGTCTCCCTGTTTCAAGCCAAAGCTCTATCGATCCCCCCCGTGCTCCACTCTGCCAGCATCTGATAAAGGGCTTCTGTACGCACACGCACAGTCACACGCACGCACACATATATACAACATGCACACATTCACAAAGACTCACTCATGTGCACTAGCAAAGAAACGCACCAAGTATCTGGGCTTACTCCCTAATGCTGGTGACGGAGTTAAGCCTCCATCACCCTTTCTGCAGTTTTCTTCACTGTCTCAAACACCTAAAGGAAAATGTAGGCCTCACATTTCATCATTGTCAAATAATGCTAGCTGAGTATAACTATTTTTCACACTGAAAATTGCCTTGTGGTGCTGTTGCTTTCAAGTACGCTTTGCAAGCTACTTCACAATGCAGACCATGGAAGTAAATCATGGATTCAAGTGCTGTTTTTGTTGCCTATAATGAGAGAATGGATCCCTTAATAATAGCAGTCAATTTTTCAGTGGCTGTTATATTACTTTGGAGATGTATGACACTAATATGCGTGTTACAGGAATAACAATAATCATAGACTGCTCTAATAATTAATGTTATTAATGTAATTTGAATATGAATTATTTTATTTTATTATTATATGCTTGGAGATGTGGTTTCTGACCTTTAAAGATCACTATCACTCATTACTAACACTACTATTATGCTTCCTCTCTCATTTTAACTTTATTATTATTATTAGTATCAGTCACTGCCATTAGTATTAATCTCTTTACATCTATATGTTTTGCTTGTATTCCATTGTGTTCTCTTTTCTCCTGCTCTTGTTCTCTCTCCTCCCTCTCTCTCTCTTTCTCTCTCTCAACCCAACCGGTTGGAGCAGATGGCCGCCCACCCTCAGTCTGGTTCTGCTCGAGGTTTCTGCTTCTTAAAGGAAGTTTTTCCTGCCACTGTTGCTGAGTGCTTGCTCATGGTGGGATTTGTTGGGTCCATTTAAATAATTCTATAAAGAGTTTGGTCGAGACATGTTTTGTAGGAAAAGTGCCTTGAGGTAACTTTGTTATGATTTGGTGCTACATAAATAAAATTGATTTGATTTGATTTGACAACGCTTGCATGCCATTTACAGGAATTTTGGGTTGTCCATTTTTACTCTGGAGGAAAAAATACTGTATATTTCTAAGAGCACTTGACGCAGTGTAGCCTTCATGTCGAACGATAAAGCATTGAAGATGGTTTTGATGCACTGCCAAACCAATTAACAGGTTGGCATTGAAAGAATTTTTGCAATTTAGCTTATCTGGCTCACATGGGTTTGTCCTTTACTTTGAATAAATGTAGTTTCAAGAGCTGCTACATGGCTGTTACAATAGCTGTATAATGATATTCAGACTGAAACCAAATTTGTAGTCCTTGAATCAAAAGATGCCCCCATTGTAATCTCCTTCTTTCAGATGTTGGGGAAGGATCTCAGTATCTTTAATGGCAGTGCCAAGTTCCAACTCAAAATCCTCAAATGATCACATCATCCCCAAACGCTTTTGAAATTTGCCCAAGATCTGTCTCAGTATGTTCTAAAAGGTGCTAATTGTCTCAGCTTTCCCAGAGCTGTATTTCCAAACGAAATAGTTCAAGAGAGATTAGATAAGCGTACTTTCCAGACAAATAGCTCTTTTTCTCCGCTTTATAGTGTTTCAAGCAATTAAAAGAGTCTGTGAATGCCAGAGCCTGGCTCGGTACTGCTATTTCATTTAAATGAGCAAGCCACAGTGGCCTTTCCCTCAAATGGGTGGTGGTTGGTCCTTGGCCAGTTTTGGGTGTCTCCCTCTGGTGAGAAAGGTAAAGCCATGCAGGAGACTAAGCTGTGGCCATATCTGAGCCAAATGGTCATGTCTGAGCAGAAATTTGCTACAAGCTCACAATTAGCATGACATTGTTGTTAATGCTCTGCGAACTGCACCAACTGCTCCATGATGCCAAACATGCATTGGAATAATTGACCTAATTAGCATAGAGAAAATAGAGCAGACTTCTTTTCTATGTGGTGGTGTGCTACTTCTTATTCACTTGCTTTTTGAGTCATGTTTTTGTGTGTGTGTGTGTGTGTGTGTGTGTGTGTGTGTATGCAAGATGGAGACAGAGAAAAGGAGACAAGATATACAAAAAGTTCAATCCAGCAGACGTTAGCTCTGGGCAAATGTTAGTCTAAGCCACCCTATGTTTGCATCTCCCTTTGCCAGAGTCTGTTTCTCTGTCAGTGCAGGCATTTCACTTCCCTCCCTTCTCTTTGTGAGTGAATGAGACAAGAAACTTGAAGTCTTGTGGGCATCTCGTGGCTCGAAGCGATGCACACAGGCGTCTTTTTTTTCCCCCATCCCTCCCCTCTTCTTGCTCTCTTCAACTTCTTATCGTATCTGCTTCCATGTGTCCTTAGGCGAAGCTTAAGGAGGCAACACTCTCAGATGGATGGATGGATGGATGGTAGACAGACAGGAAACACTTGTCACCCATTACGACAGAGGAGAATCACATTAAATGAGTCGCATGGCATTTTTCCCTGAGGGCGCCCGATATGCCCATCACATGGCTCAATCCACTTAGTGATGATGAGGGGCCACTTGTCACATTCACGTCAACGTGTGAGGGGAAAAATCCCATGGGATAACAGACAACCATGCATGCTGTGGGTGTGCAAGCATATTCAATTGTTGAAATGCATGCATGCACATTCACCCATCTGTACCACTTCCCTCCTGTTCTTCAAGGTTACAAACAAGGCAATTAAATTAGAGTTTGTGTGCAAATTCAAAACAAAAAAAATGCACTGGTAAGCATGACAACACAGGAGCGCATTCTCTCTTTACTCGCCCCAACAGAGTTTATCTGTTCTGCTCTGCTACGCATTGAAGTTTAACACACTTCTGATGCATTATCATAAAGCACACATATACACACACAGAGAGACATGGCAAGCTTAGCCACGGTGTCATACACTACCTCTCAGCACAGTGATGGTGTTATGCATTTTTATGCTGGGTCGAGGCCTCTTTCTAAATAGGGGTGTCACGGGTGCGAGGTTCGGTAACCTTGTGCTTTATTGTCTCAGGGCTGGAAAATGGGTTTTATTCCAGACTGAAGATGAGATAAGGCTCTGTCAGGAATACTGGCCTCTCTGCCTCTTACCCTCGCCGCTGGAGGCTTATTGCAGCAGAGAGGACCAGCATTCCATCTCTCCCTCGCTCTGTCTCATATAGATTTTCCCAACCGCCACCTTCATTACATTTGGCGCTTTGGTTTCTGCTTTGACTTTCATGTTCTCTCACTTCTTCCTCACACCCTCAATTTCACCCGTCTTCATTATGCTGTCATTAAACCAGTTCTAATTTCATTGCGATCATTTATCATTCTGTTGCGTGGATTCATTATCAGGATCTTTTATTGCTTTTTCTCCTTCACTTCTGTCTTTTTCTCAGCCTGACCCTGCAGTGAGATGGCCCCAGTGCATGGAGATTGTATTGCACTGTGTGCATGTGTGTGAATGAGAGAAAGACAAGAAAAGATACAGATAGAGGCTGTGAATATTTCTCACATTCCAGGCATTTGCCCTGTACTCTTTCCCTCTTGCATACTGTGGCGCACTGACTTGTACTTTGTCTGCTGCCCCTCTTCCTAACCATGCTGTCCTTTCACAGTCTTCCCTGGCTGAAGCTATGTCCCATGGGGGTCACATCTGGTGACAGGCCTCCCTCCCCATAAATTGTTGCTGCTGGATAAATATGTGTGCAGCTGTTAGCCAGTGCCGACACCTTACCTTTAAGTGCCTGTTGCCCAGGGTTGGCTGGTCATAAATTGTCCCAGGCTGAGAGGCAGGAGGATGGGGAGACTGTGTGATGCTACCCAGTGTTATAATATATCATTATTTCTTGCAATGGGAGAAGTTTTCAGATTCTTTATTTAAGAAAACATTTAGCATCTTACTAATAAGTTAATTCTGCAAAAATTTTACCTTAGGCCCTAAGTACTGGTTTACATAAAGCCTCACGGATTGTCTGTTTAGCTTCGCCCAACTTTAACCTGAGCTGAGGTCCAATCAGCCAGAAGTGATGTGTGCATGGTCTTTCAGTAAAAGTAACAAAGTACAGGAAACAGATTAGGTGTCAAAAGTAAACATAGTCATGTAGAATAGTCTTCTACTAATGAATTAGTGCAGTGTTTGATGCTTTAATGTGTTTGCAGCATCTTAATATTGCTGCCGGTCCAGGTGGAGCTAATTTGAGCTTCCTTTTACACTCAGTGTCCAGTTCATTAGATCCACCTAATGAAAACTAATGCAGTCTAATACCACATCCCTGCAATTAATCCTCCCTTCATGAAGGTTTTAAGGTTCAGTTTTTGTTGAGACTGTTCTAGAGAGGCGTTGAATCATCTATATGATTGTTTTGGAGGATGTAGTTTGTGGTTGCTGCTGAAATGTGCTACCTTATACCGCTGGGTGTTTCTATAATTTTCTCATTTATATCAGTGAGGGAATGGTAAATAACAGAAAATACCTCCTCTCTGCATCATAACCTTCATGAAGGGAGGATGTATTGTAGGACTGTTGCATTAGATTGCATTAGTTATAGCTAGGTATACCTAATAGCCTAGTGTTTCATATTTCAGAAAGTTTTGGAACTTTTTTATGAAGACCTTTCAACCATAGGCTGTACACACACACGCACACACACACACACACACACACACACACACACACACACACACACACACATATATATATATATATATATATATATATATACACACACA
>CM076663.1:15879030-15923887 GCA_038496675.1 Rachycentron canadum | reverse complement strand
TCATTCGGTTAATGAGTAGGTGCAATATACACCTGATAATACCTGATGACCTGCCCCTGTCCTTTCTCTGATTGGCTTACCTTTATAGTCTTGCCCTAATCCTAACCAATCATCACTTTCCATGCCTGAACCTATCCAAGCTCACTGACAAGGCCTGTACTCACCAGTCAGAGGCAGGGTAGGAGTGGGACTTCACCCACATTGGGTGGCATAAAAGTGGAGAGTCTACACCAAAGTGAAAAAGTGAGATGTGATGATATATATATATATATATATATATATATATACACACAGTATATATACAGTAGTGTGCAAAAGTCTTAGGCCACCCTTAGATTTGTTGTTTTAGCAATACTATAATGACCATATATAATTTTTTCTCACTCTCTTTCTATTAGAATACAACCACAAAATATAGGAAATGTGTATGCAGTAGTAAAGAAGAAAAAAGAAAAATATCACCTGGCTCTTAAATCTAAATGGAATGAATCCTAATTAATGTCACTGCTAACACCTGTATTTACTATGTCAAAATGATGTTGTAAAAAATGTCCATTACACCAGATTTGTGCAAGACATGCTTGATCATTACACACACGTTGTATGAGCTTAACTCATTGGAAGCTGCTAATATGTACAAGATCAACTTCCAATAATTTCATTCAAAATGCCAAAGATCACAGAATTTGACAGACATATAATCATAATTTTGCTCTCTCACTGTCAAAGGGAAATCAGCAAACAGACTGGATACTAAAGATGTGGTATTCGAGCTGAAGAAGGAAAAGAAAAGAGGTCAAGGGCAAAAATAGCACTTCAAGGCCTTTCAAAATCCAATGAGAAGTTTTTTTCTTGGAGAGACTGGAAGAAGTCCAGCAAGGACCTTTCTCAGCATCTGGCAGCTTCATCAGGATGAAGCCAAGTTGACCCTTCTACAGTCAGAAGCCTGATCAGGAATGAGCCTTGGGGATGGGCAGTTGCCAAGAAACCACTTTTTCAGCAGGGGAACTGGGTGAAAAGGCTAAGATATGCTAAAGCTCACAAAGATTGGAGTAATAAGTGAGAGTATTATAGAGTGATGAATCCAAGTTTTAAGTATCCACTTTGCTGATTTTCCTTTGTATTATGACTGTATGTACAGTATATATGGTCATAATAGCATTGCTAATACAACAAATCTACGGGTGACCTAAGACTTTTTTCTAGACAAGCCTCTCTCTCTCTCTCTCTATTTATATATATATATATATATAAGTTTGTGTGTGTGTGTATAGATAGATAGATGGACATAACCCATACTTTTCTGAAGAGCGGTTTTGAAACTCAGAGTGGGCTGCTCCGTTGTTGCCATCTTGGTAGTGTCCTACACTGCCGTACTCCCAACTAAACCAAAAAAAAAAAAAACAACAACAACAACAAAAAAAAAAAACTCTCACTCAGAGCAATTATGCAGATGATAAGACTGAAGAAAATGAAATTAGAGAATCCATCCACCCATTTTCCTCTGCTTATCCAGGGTTAGATTATTATAGAATGAATTATAAAACAAACAAACAAACAAAAAAACTCTTTGAATGAATAAAATTAGCTAAAATGTTTTTGTTTTTTCGTTTCGTTTTGTTTTGTTTTTGTTTTTTTTTTACCAGGCCGTAAACATGTTTATTTTTGCTGTTTAGCAGAATAGCTGCAGTCTTCCGCATTGGCTTCACTTTCACTCTCGGAGTTTGCCGCTCAATTATAACACGTCACGTTTCTAATTAAGCCCCGCCCCCTCTTCCCTCCCTCACCTGTTGCAGCTGTTGCTCCGTTAATTAGCTGACTTCGACGACTTCGACGTCTTCTCCTGTAACACCTCGCTGCAAGCGGTCCGGTTGCTCAAAGAGGATTTATGTGGAGAAAATAAGCCTGTGACCCTCCGCTGACAGTCCAAGACTTAGCTTGCTGCTCCTCATGTCGGCTGTTGGCCTTAACCTTGCACTTAAACCTGGTTGTCTGCTCCTAACCCCTCTTCATCTGGTGTAGCTCTTTTCTTTCTTTCTTTCTTTTTTTTTTTTTTTTTTTTTTGAGCCGCTGCAGCTTTACTTTACCAAGGTAAGTGTTTGCTGTTGCATGTGTTAATGTCTTGGCTGTGTTCAGCTGCTGTTTGTCTGGTTTGGTGAGCTGCGGGCAGTTTGTTTGCTCAGCCAGGCCAGGTCTTCTTCTCCTGGGCCGTGTAATGGCCGACTTCTCCCGTCAGCCTGTGCGCATTCTTGCTGCTGCTGCTGAGCTTTGGTTGTTTTTCGGCACAAGCATTGTGCTTTCATGTTGTTAATTTATGTGGAAGTGCAATATGAATATTCATGTTTGTGTCTTAATGAGTACATATTTCAAAGTCATGTCAGGTTGTTGTGGTTGTTTTTTAGGGGTGTCCTATTAGCTTAATGCAAACTCTTTAGGGTTGTTAACAGGACTTTAATCTTGCGCTCAGCTTTCCCTCTGATATTGGCTTCACAGGAACTCAACATAGCTTTGTCAACCTGTAGTCACACTCATGTTTCCACAAACACATTAACCTGTCTTTAGTTAATGTTAAGCATTAGAGAAACCAGGCTTATGTCACCGTACTTTGCCGTTTTTCATATCACAATTACATCTAAACTGCTGAGCTCTTCTTCTACACTTCTAGCCCTCTGCCACACTCGGCTACACTCATTCTCATCCTTAAGCTTGTGGCCATGTGTTGATGTCTATCAATGCAACGCAAGACGCATGTCTGCTGGCTCCAAGCTACAAAAAGTTGTGTATTAATATGCTTAGGTTAATTATTCCATACTGCATAACTCAAATGTGTCTCAGCCTGCTGCCGCGCGTCAGCTGGACTGCTGGGCTGTTGATTCATTCATCTTCATTTGCAAGATGGTACTGTGTGTTCCTCACAATGTGCTGGAGGTGCACTCTTGTGGAATGGCATCACAATGTCTGATGCTGTGCTCACTTGTAGCACATAGTCCAAATTGATGTAGATGTTTATTACTGTCACTATTCGGTGCAATGCTGAGCTTGTTGTCTTCTTGTTGGGAGATCAGATGCTAAATATCAACTCTGTTCATCATAATTTAGCTGCCTTGGATGTGTTATTGACATCATTCTTATGATTGATGATTCTTAATGGCATCATGCGGTTGCCACTGTAGTCTTGCACATAACCCCCTGTAAAACTGGCAATTAATGGGCCTTAAAGGTACTGGCAGGTGGATTTTGTTACCTTGGGACAAAGGTCTTGGCTTTGTTTGTCTTCCTGTCACAAATGGGATGTCCTCTTGCATCAAATATATTTGCTTCCTTTTTATATTTTGAGATTTTTAAACGTGTTTGGAGTCATTTTTAGATCATTCCACCATCTGATATTGGCAGATTTCCTGCAAGTTTTGAGCTCTGTTTGTGTTGGAAGAACACAGCTCTTCCTCCTGCTTTGTGCCATAAAGCAAAAATCCCTTAATGAACTAAACTAATCTCTTTTTTTCACGAGACATCCGACTATGCTGGCTCTCAGTGTAAAATACAGTGCAGGGGCTGACGCTAATAAATGATACGCATCTGTTTTTATTAGATGCTCAACTTAATTAAAATTGCAGAAAAGTATTTTTTCCTGTGGAAAAATGTAACAAGCAGAGCACATGAGTGAGAGTGACAATGAGATGTATCAAAGGCTATAAAGAGTTAAGATTCTTGTTATGTTTGGTTTAGTCTCTGCTAGCGGTCAGTGCTGGTAGCTCAGCTAAAGGGTGTGTAAGTGAGCAGGGCGGTGCAATAAATCAACACACTTGCCCCAAACTACACATAACCAAATAACCAGAACGCCAACTTTCATCCCTTTTGTAGGAAGAGAAGATGTTAATTGGTTGGACAGAGCTGCAGTTTAGACTGGCTGTTTGATCTCAGAAGAACAAAAAAGTCTTAAATGCCCCGAGGGACCCAGGAAGTTAAAGCTAGGCTGGTTTCTATTTGACAGTAGCTGGAAGAATACATTTTCGTGTGATGCTCTCTCACTTGAACTGTATATAAACTTAAAAGAGCAGTCTGAATAATGAACAATATATATATATTTTTTGTCATTCCACTTCTTTAGGGTTATTTTAATGAGCAACAATGAATCTCACCTCATCCAGGTTTGCTGTTGCTGCAAATGAGGTCCGAACACATAAAGCCCTTGACATTATTGTGAGTGGATGAGTCAGAGAGATGCTGTTTCAGTTAGATGCTGTTCGCTTTGATTGCTGTGTTTGATTGGATGCGCCTTCATACAAAAATGTCCACCTGAGCCCCATGCGTCACATTGCTCTCGCTGACTATAAGTCAGGGGTCATTATCAGCCTGTGAATAATGTGCCCGCAGGATGCTCGGGGCACAAGCCACTTGTCTTTGTTATGCACAGTGGGAAGCTTAGGCTGTAATTAAAGAAAGTTAATTTGACTCTTTGTGCGGCGTAAAGGATCTTTTCATCGCAAAGACATATGCAAAGTATGGGTTATGTCCATCTACCATATGCTTGCTTCTTGCCTGATTGATGTTGCAGGATAATGTGTCCTGGCGTGTATTTTGTGAGGGTGTGTGACTAATCTATTGTGCAGCTGTGAATGGCCTTCCTATGACACTTCTCCCCTCCATCTGCCTCAGTTGCCATGATACATCACAGATGTGCTCCCCAATTGCCTCACCTCCCTTATCTCTTTACAGTATTTTTCAGCAAGTGACAGGCTCCAAAAAAATTCAGAGAAATACCAACTGCTATCTGGTAACTGGCTGTGGAAGTGTTAGTGCATTGACTCCTGGTGGTTTTGTCCACTTAAACAACATAAGAAATAATGTGACACCACATGGAGACACTGTTTCTAAACCAGTTGTTGTGGGATGATTGGTATTAAACCAATCATCCCACAACAACTGGTTTATAAAGACTACTTGGGAAGATATTGCTTCTTTTCAAAGACTGTAATGTTATTGCAACTTGAATCAGAGAGAGCTGAAAGGCGGCATGATCATGCTTGATTTGCTGCTGAGGAACAGCTAGTGTCTTTGATGCAGCAGACAAGTGTGATGTGAGCAGTCTTCAAATTATTCAAAAATTGTTTCTCTGAGGGCTGTGGTGAACTTTTGATTGATGCCTATCCTCATCCTGGAGCAGCGGCTTTCCACAGCACCACTTTTGTTTGTGTTGTATGTGTATGGGAGTGGAGGTGGTGGTGGTTCGTTTGGGGATGTGGGGGGAAACGATAGTGCTACTGACAGAGTGAGACTGCCGCCTGGCTCAGTGGAGCTGAGCGCCGGCACTTGGATTCCCCCCCTTCTGTCACCACGCAGAGAGTCTCAGCTCTCTGTCTCAGTGCTTTTCTAGGTCAGGACGATCACAGCATTGCAGTAGTACCTCACACACACACACACGCACTAGTGCATCCACTCAGGCAGACACAACAGTGTATGATCACAAATGTAACGGTGGATGTTTGTGCACTGCAGACACACATGGGTATATTAATGAATGCACAGAAGAAAATGCATTTGATGTAGGCACACATACACTCAAAGCAATTTGTTACATTGTCCACCTCTGTTAAACCTATGATGGACAACACAAAGATAGCTCTATTGTAATGTCGCAGAGAGCAGCATAAAGCACAAGGTCAGTGAAAGTGTGGTAAAGTACAGACATTGAGGTGTGATGGAATCCATGGGCTGCAAGATTAATCAGTATCCTCTGGGGCAGTGATGTTACTCCTGTCGTTGTGTCAGTTGAAGTGCAACTGAAGGAAGATGCATCACCAAATGGAGAGAGAGAACTGCTTCTCCAAGTTGTGTTTCAGGCGATGCTGATGCATTTTCTTTGAAAATTTATGAATTGCAATTTCTGGAAATGTTGAAAGCATGGTCATGTTTTCTGCATAATGTTCCTCATGTTCATTTTGAAATGCCTTCATCCTCACAATAATTTGCCATGTGCTGTTACTGACTTTGTTTTAGGCTACATACAAATATGACAAAAGTAAAAATGAAGGGAAAAAAAATCCTATTGCATTTAGTTTTACTCTATAACTAATAGAGAAGCATTTAATTAGATTTGGCATTGGCCAGTGCTGCCAAAACTAAGTGAAGCGCTTTGTTTAAGCTGCTTATGACTGCATTAATTGACAAAATTTTATAATCCTGTTATATAACTATCCAGATAGTTATTGACTCACTCATATAAATGGAGCCAAAACAAGTTCAACAGTCATAACTCTCCTCTGCCACATCAAAATGCATTTTTAAAATTAAATGTCAAGTTTTACACGTTGGATAAGAAGCTGTGACGCACGAGCCTGTTAGGTGAGGTGGCGGGGCAGATCTGTACGTCGTCTTGGATGGAAAAAGAGAATTTTTAATAGTCCGAAGAATTTTCATTGTAAGGTGCTTGAATATTGTCCAAGGATGTCATCCGTAAATCGATATATCGAAGGACAATAGTGAGTTTTAAGTGAGTAGCAGTAGCACAGGCACTTGGGTGCTTCTTTTTATTGGTGCCAGCATGATGGCAGTGAACAAAATCGATGCCTTCAAGTTGCAGTGTTGTCATGCTTTATCATCTAAACTATGATTATAAACAGCCGGGTGGGAAAAACTGTCCTCGTCAGCCTCCAAAATCGCAGCTATCAGGGATTTCTCACACCAATGATATCTTCCACGTGCTGAAAAGAATTAGATATGCCAACAAACTGTGGGCAGAGTGGCTTCACATACACAACTACAATCCATTCAGCTCATTTTGTAGAAGCTCTTCTGTTTTGTTTGCATCTAGTGTCACTTGAAACTGGTACAAATGAGTAACACGGCAAAAGTAGCAAATAAAGGTTAAAGATAAAACAGTGGTTATGATTATTTGTCGGGAGGAAAGTCACAGTGGAAGTAGATGGCTATCGGATAATAGATTATCTCTACACTGGAGAAAATCTGATGTATTTTTGCTTCTGAAGTAAAATTGGCAATGTCACCAGACTTTATAGTTAAAGATGGAGAGTTCCACTTAATTGCTAAAGACAATGTAAATGATCTTTGCTGCATTTTTAGACAGGTCCTTATCAGAAGAAAATATGGTTTTAAAAGCCCACAAAAGCCCATTTAGTTTTTAGCCTGAAAACCTACCCTTCTGGACAGCTCAAGTCTTCACACTTTAGCTGGAGCTCTGTAGTTCAAAGTCATGTTCATTGCACTGCCATCTGCTGGTAGACTAGCACAATGCCTCAATACCTCAAAAACAAGAGGCTCAAAATAAATTGATTTAATAATATGGTAACCAAGTACTATATCAGTTATTTATCACTGTTAGAGACTATCACAGCTACCTACAAGTGGTAGAGGTTGACAAATATGCGTACAATTCAATAGCCTAGTGGGCAAAAATACTTTTCTGAAAACAATCCACAAATCTGAGAGTTTAACAGGACGCGGTCAAAGTGGCCTTAAAGTATGCTGTAATGTATTCAGTATATAATTTCTTAACTTTTTGACCATAAAGAAACAGGAGAATGTGAAACAGGAGAATAAAAAGCTCTTGCTATATATATATATAGTTGATTGTCTTTGCCTGCTGTTGTGTTATTGTTGTTTGGGTCTTCATCTTGGTGATTAAAGTGTGCTCCAGAGAACCACAATGAAAATAAGCTTTGTTGCTTTATGTTTTCATCCTTGTTTTTTTTTTTTTTTTTTTTTTTTTTAAGTATATTGACAGCAGTGCAGTGTTGTGTGTGTAATAAATCATCATTTTTTTTTTTTTCATTCAAGCTGTTTATGAGATAAAGGTTAGCACTGGGCAAACCACTTTGGAAAACTGAACACTCCCAAGTCAGAATAAACCATGTTTTCCTGTTCTTCCTGTTCTGCCAGCAGTATGTGGCTTAGTGCAATAACTTGGATTTGTGATGCTGATGTGGACATGCCTACTGCTTGGAGATTATGCAAGAGTCTATTCATTATTTATAATTGTGCATTTTTGGCAAATGCTTTGATTAGTTTAATCATAGTTTAGTTATTGTTTGAGTTGCCAAATTATCAGGTGAATGGCACTACTTAAAACAGACCTGATCCTTGAATTTTGGAGGCAACAGTTTTTTTTTTTCATTTCATTTTCTTGTTTTATCTAGGAAATGGTAAAAAAAAGTCATTGTAAATGGCAATGCCAGTTACCCAAAGTGACACCCCAACAAACAAAAAGGTTTCATTTACTTCACATTTTAGAAGCTGGAACCTGCTAATCATTGTAGCTCCCTTTTAAATGACCAACATTCACAGAACAGCATTTCCATTTACGCTTCTTCATCTGCATGATCTTTTTGTGTCTGTCTTCTCATCATTGGGCATTAAAATACTAAAGTGACAAGCAAAGCAAAACACCAGCTGGTTGTGGGTGCTAGCTGTGCCAGTCATTTTACTACCATGAGAAACAAATACAGTGACAGTGTAGGAAAAATAGACGTAGTGAGTAAGAGTGTGCTCTTTTTTAGGAGGCTGTGAAGTTTGTTTACAGAGAGAACAGGCAGCCATTTTCCCATTAGTGGCAGGGTGGTCAAGGAGCTCCTTCTGATTCACAGAAACTGGTTTGTAACCAAAAAGACACTGCTAGGCACAAATTAACCTTTAGCTCTTAAGGCGCATCTATTCATTTCTATTTGTGTATTTCAAACCTCGATCCAAAACCACCTTCCCTCCAGTGGCCATTGATAGCTAGACAAAAAAATAGCTTTGACAAAGCACCTGGATGAATGGGGGAGAGAGAGGATGGTGCTCAGTGACTTTAAAGTGTCATTTATTATAAGTCACCGTGTCAGTCTTGGTGGTGTGTGGAACATTTTGAACCAGCTAGATGGGTATGCATATCAAATGGAGTGGAGTGCAATATCACTGAGAGATGAGCAGCCCTCACATGAGAGAACACAGTTTGCCACTGAGAGAAACAGGAGTGAAAGAATGGGAAGAGCTAAACAAACAAACAAACCAAAAACACACACATAATGAGCATTCCCCTGACTGGTTTGATTGCATAACTCATCAGCTTTTCACCACTGTCTTTTTAGCACCCTCCCTGGAGTACCTGCTGTGCAAGCAAAAGTTTGCAAGCAAAAGTTTTTTTTTTTTTTTTTTTTTTGGGATGTTTCCTCAGGACTGGAAGTTACGAGGGAGGGAAATATAAAAATTGAGATTATCTGTAGTGTCTGAATGTGTGCTGACACAAGGGTTTATCAGACGGCATAGTGATGAAACCATATTTGATCAGAGGGATGGGTCAAAGGTGGGATAGAAATGAGATGCAGTAAAGAGATTTAAATGATGCAAATACCTTCCAGAGGTAATTTTTCCATCAGCATGATTGTGATGGTTTTATCGTTTAGTGTAGACACTGCAGGCACACAATGCTCTGACCAAGAATCCCATCATGAACTATCATTCATTCATCACACTGTGTGTTGTGACATCCCTGTCCAATCCATATGCTATAGACCTTTACAAGGTTTGACAAAGCTTCTTCTCTCACCACTGATTCCACTGCAACACTCAGGTACACAAGAGATTTACTGAGCTATTCATCTGTTCATTTCTACTTCTCCACCTGTCACGAAGGTGGCTAAGGTGTGTGTGTGTGTGTGTGTGTGTGTGTGTGTGTGTGTGTGTGTGTGAGAGAGACAGAGAATGTGGGTCTTCTTGTCCTACCGTGGAAAGCCACAGAGACCTAACAATAATGTGGCAAAGTTGCTCAACATGGCGTGAAATGACTTTATTGCGTTTTTACATTAAAAGAACTGATAGAATACATTTCTAATAAAAGGACCACAGTGCCCCGGGGAGCAGGCATTGGCTCTGTCAGTCATGCGAAGTGACGTGTGTGTGTGTGTGTGTGTGTGTGGAGGGGGGGGGGTAATCAAAATGGCACGGAGACCAAATGAAACATGTCAAATTTGCTCTGCGACATTGCCACATGTGCACACACACACACTCACTCAAAGGCACATCACTCCTGTGTAATGTTGCTAATCAGTGTTAAGTTGTCAAGGCAAACATGCATGTTTCCACAAAAGAAGGATTACCTGTTAAACATGCGACATGGGCAGGGGGAGACTGTGTGCGTGAACAAGTGGTAGTGAAGCAGGCTAAGGGATAGATGACATAGGAAAACATAGTGGTTTGGTGTTGTTATGATTGGACTTCTCTCTAACCTATCAATAATAATGTCCAGCCAGTCTTGTAATCATTTGTTCTCCAAATGAAATTTGCACTCAAATATTTGATCAGTGACCAGTGTACTCCATTGTTCTGCAAGGAGAAAACACTTCAGATAAAACGGAAAAACTACTTTGGCCTTGGGAACATGGCTTCATGGGGGTCTTTGGTTGCTTAAATGCACCTGATGCCACCACCCAGAAGTCAAACTGATTATTTAAAAAAAAAAAAAAAAAAAAAAGCTCATAACGAATTTTTTTTTTTTTTTTTTTTAAATGTACTGCCTATGCACTCCCCAAGTGCACAGTAAAGGGGCCAGTTGTCAGGAGTTGAACCAAGGACCTCATTGCTCAAGATGCCCATATGGTAGCCATCACAGCGCCCCCAAACCTAAATCATCTAAACGCAAAGAGTTGTTTCAAAATCACAAGAACATTGAGTAACAAACACCCCTAATTGAAAATGATGACTGTAATGGTGGAGTCCATTTCTAAAGTAGTTCCTAGCTGTTTCTTGCGTAACATTTCTGCACTTGCTACTCTATTGATTTAAACTACATTAAAGCTGAGAGCAGCAGCTTAGTAACCACAACCAGAATTATGGGCTGAAGTAACAAGTCATTTTTCTGGCTCTTAGCAGTGCAGAAACAATAATACGTAGAAATAATTCAGCTGCTGCACTATGGTGCACACTTGAAACCAGTCTTAGACAGGGTTGACTGCTGCAAGACACCAATTAGCAAAGTTGCTTGGGTTGGGTTTCATTCCATTTTGGTTTTCCAGTCAATAAAATACCTGGATTTGTTAAGCTCCCGTGCTGATTAATCTTTTTTCTTCTTTTTTATTGAGCCTTTTATGTGTTCTGTCTTTTTTATTAGTAAAGAATAATGTGGGAAACCTTTTTCTAGTGGGTGATACCCATTGTTTCTGCCAGTTAAAATGACAGTTTAGATCAGTTGTATAAAACCGTATCAGGTTATGATGATTGGCTAAATGTTTTCTGTGTGATCAAATAAAAATGGTTGGACAGTGGTTCCAGGTAGGCCTGGCTTTGGCAAGTCATCATGCGACATCACAAATTTATTAAAGTCCCAACAGCTTGTTTCAAGGCATCGTCTCTGAATACGGAGGTGTGCATTTCTCTGTGGACTGAGCACTTTAGTACTTTCACAGAGGTGATATAGAACCTAGACCTGCTTTATAATAAACAAATGACATGGACATCTACCTTTTAAACAATATTAGACCTCCATTAAAAGCTGAATTTGATTAGAATTGATTCATGATCCTAAAAGACCCAGATTCGATAAATTAAATTAATACTGGATTCATCTACATGCCCTTGAATTCTGATTAAAAAGACATTCTCTGGTATATGTCTGATTCCAGCATTGTTTATGTTTACCCCCCACATATTGCTAAAAACACAAGCCTCCAGAACCACAATTTGCTTGTTCACTTTGTGGTTGGACCAATATCACCCCCCCCCCGCTAATGTTTGTGATCATCCCTTAAAAGCTCCTGGCTTGCAAGGTCAAGCCCAAATGACATATCAGCTAGAATGCATCAGACAACCAAATCCACCAAGCTGGTATATCAACATTCAGATGAATTTGAGGAATGGGTTTTGTAACGGAACCTTTTAGAACATTAAGGAGCTTAGGTTTGCTGTTTGTTTGTTTGTTTTTTTCCCCTAAGGAGCAGGGGACATTGGGTTCACCAAACAAAAGAGAGGAATGGATAGGAAGGAGCATAAACCTCATTTTGCCTTGCTCCAACAGCAAACTATCAAGCTTTCACATCCTCTGCTGACATGTGATAATGCCGCCAGCCCTCACCAGATACCCCAATGTCAGACAAGCACTTAATTGCCTGGAAACATGTGTAAATAGCCCATCCTCCACTAGGGAACAAGGGTAATTCAACCTGAACCCCATGGCCGGAGGGACTGCAACACATAACATGACCTAGCAACAACATCACAGGATGGCTAGCCCTGCCAAATGTGTTTGAGAGAGTGAGACAGAAAGGGAGGGACATAAGCAGTGAAACGGACTCAGGTTATCATCATTACAAGGCTAATCACACAACATCTGCACTGCACTATCACACAGGAGCAAGGCTGGAGCCCATTTAGTTAGTGCAGGGTTTTTGTGTGTGTGTGGGCGCATGAACACTGCTACCAGAAAGTTATTTTTGGCAAGTCTATTGAGAGCCAAGGCAAGTGAAGCAGTAGTAGGTGTGATTTGGGAAATCGCCAAAGGGCCAAACAACCAACAAGCTGCTATCACTCAAACAAGCCAAACCTCCATTACAGGATTGTCCAAATGGAACCAAAAATGTTTTTCTTTTTCACTCTTTTCCATTACTCTCTCTGAGTTCCTACTGTCTGTCCCTCAGCTGCCGTGTGTCACAGCCTGTGATGATGGACACTAAAGAGAGGCACAAAAACATAAACCATAGGTAGCCATAGTTAGGAAATTCAGAGCTGTTTTGTACATAAACAGTTGTGATTATTTTTTTTTGCTGTAAAAAAAAAAAAAAAAAAAAAATCAGTTGAGTGTTTTTCAGTGTGATCTTTGCATTTCTGTCTTCTTCATCACGTCTCACCACAGAAATGCACCTGAATGAGTGCAAGTCACCTGACTATCTTAGACATCTATTTGGATGGCTTCAAAGATTTAATTCCAATGAGGTGGACTCTTTCAATAACTGCTACTTATCAGAACTGCTTGGTCAACTACAGGTGTATATCCAGGAGCAGCCTTCCCTTCACACCTGTCCAACGTCCAGTCTCATG
The DNA here is from genome assembly GCA_038496675.1 of Rachycentron canadum. Taxonomy (NCBI): domain Eukaryota; kingdom Metazoa; phylum Chordata; class Actinopteri; order Carangiformes; family Rachycentridae; genus Rachycentron; species Rachycentron canadum. The sequence continues at coordinate 15,910,864 of CM076663.1, read as the reverse complement.
GAGGGGGGGCTGTGTTCAATAACTTCTGTAATTTTCTGCAACTGATGATCTGATATGCACATCCACTTACATGTCCTGATGAGACAGTTGTGTGGAGGGGTTAGAGCTTCACTCTCTTTTTAATATAATTATTGTAATCTGTTGCACAACTACTTTATCTGAGAGCAACACTATAAACCTATAAACAGCCAGGTTTTCAGCCTAGTTTTGAGTTTTGCTGTTCGTATCAGGTATAAAGTCTGTGATGTGGTCAGAAGACATTTCAGCTACTCCCTTTCGAGCTTAACCTGACCCTTTACATGTAATCTTACTCAAAACAGCACATTTACTTGAGTCTTTTGATGAAATGCAGCACTTAAATTCACAGATTTGTACGAGAATGGAAAATAAAAGGTGAAAGTGTGTAACACAGCGACATGGTACCTAACTTGTATATACACTTACGGAGCTGTGCAGTCATTGCAGGTTTTGAATTAACTTTCATTTTTGACTTGGCTTTTTACTCAAACTCATTTTAGTCTGGTTTATGAGAGAGAAATCAATTAATACCCTGAAAAGCATTAATGTTTGAGTTTGTGTGTATGCGCAGTTGCGCATACAGTGGTCTTAGAAGATAGGTGGGAAAATAAATCTTGGTGAGTAAGGACACGTCCAAGTTTCAAATCTTTTGGGCCAGAGTTGTGTCAGCTTTGGACTTGGATTTTGGGTTAAGAATACGATACAGATGATTATTATTTTTTTTTTTTTTTTCCCCCCCAGTGTCCTTGCCATCAAATCATTTTTAATATTTGCATATTATCATAACAGACATCATCTCTTTAAAGATCATGTCAGTGTCAAAGATATTGAAGAACTATTCTGTAAATGAAGAGTTCTGATTAGCTTGCTGATGAATGAAGAATTGCCAGAAGCCGATCCACACACCCACACACATACAGACACACTGGCTTCCCTGACCTAACAGTATGAGTTTTTGCTTTTGTTAAGCTTAGAGTGAGATTACCAAGCAGGGCATATCTGCCGGTTGTGCTTCCAGCAGCCGTTAGACAGTTATCAGGGCAGAGGGTGTGAAATTATCTCTCACCGTGGTGATTGTCCACTCGCTCTGTCCCATGCTTCACTGCAGCATCTAATTAGCACTTTGCTGATGCCCTGTGCCACCACACAGATACTCTTGAAAGAAAGATGAACAGAGAGAGCTGAATCTTTTGCAGTTGTAACACACGTACGCACACTCAGATACAAAATTGCAATACTTTTTGATCTTTTATTAAGAACTGCTCTGAGATATTATTTCAGGTTCTGCATATTTCAGTGAATATGAGTGATTTATGCAACCAAATCTGAACTTTTGACTCAGGTACTGTATCCTCACGATGCTGATGAAGTATCATTGAGGCAAAAATCAGCACCAAAGGTCAACAAATATAAGGAAAACAAACCATTTTGTAAAAATACTGGTTCAGAATCTTTTTTTTTTTTTTCATCTACTAATTAATATGTATCCAGTATAGAATTAAAGTTGAAGCAATTTTATAGAAGCTATAGCTATAGTTATACATTTTCTACAACATATAATAAATTACTGGATTTGTGTGGGAGTCTATCACAGATGGGGTGATTTACAAGTGACACAACAAACTGAACACTCATAATTAAAGACGTATGCATCATGCATAAGATGATCTCGCTCAGAGCACTTGTCCAGAGTTTCTGGTGAGCTCGACTTAGTCATTTTACTTTACAATTAATTAGAATAATTTTCTAACAGAGCTGTACCTCCTGACATTTTGAAAAATTAATTACATTGTTATTCTTGATTCACCAAGCAAACACAGGCAGAATTATAAATAAATGCAGCTCTAAATATGTAGGTTTAAAAAAAAAAAATAAATAAAAAATTACTGCTAAAACCCATTTAGTATGTAACTAGATGGCCATCACGGGTTTAGAACAACAGCTCAAATTCAAGAAGTTTAGTGTCATAAATTCATCTTAGCAATACTGCAACATCTCCATACTAAGCTCCATATTGAAGAATAATGCACCATGATATCGAACTTGTTCATGATACATTTTGACTTATTCTTAGCCTTACTGTCTTTATTATTCAGTGCAACTTAAATGAAAGAGATATAAGTGTGTGTGGGGGGATGACATGTCATAAATCTTATGCATTTCATAAAGGGTTAAATAGGACAGCAGATATACAGTACGTGGACGAGAAAAAAGGAACTATATGTAGTTGTGCTTTTTAGAGCTTCTTTCACTGACGACAGTCTGAGATGACGAACCAATGACAGCAGTTCGACTGAACTAAAACAGTCAATTTGACTGCTGGAAAACAAAAACAATGAGCTGGAAGTTATTGAATCTTTATTATTCATACATGTGGTTGTTGTTGTTTCAAGGTGACTCTCTTCAAATGTACGTCTCTACGACGGTTACATTAGTAAAGTAATTTTTGGCCGATGTAGTGGCTCACCAGGATACTTGCAGATTGTTCCGACAGTTAATGCTCATGGCTGCACTTTGTCAACTCCTAGGTTGACCCCTGAGAATGGGGTGTTCACCAGCTGTGAAATCCTTTAACCAACAGATGTTACTGGTGGGATTCCCAACCATTATATGTAGGGTTCCAACTGAGCCACCTCTAACTGCCCCACGCTTAACCCCAGCAGGCTGCCAGGTTCGAGTTCACTGTTGCCTCCCTCCACTATTGAGAGTGGTGACGTTGGAGCTAAATCTTTGTGGAGCTTCTTTGGATAAATTACATTAACCATAAACCAACTGCTGTTAGATATCAGATTAATTATTCTAATGCAAAGTGTCACATTTGCACAAAGCTCATATTTGAAGAGTGAGATAGGCTCAAATAAAAGGTGGATTTGAATTTTGCAAAGTTGGCACATTAAGCCAAATCGTTTAGTCAATTCAGACAATGTTTTCTCAGTTGTTCTTTTTTTGTGTGTGTCTGCACTGTAAGGCTGGATAAATTGAATGTACTTTGATTGAGATTAGATTTGAGTAAACTGGTTTTCTTAAACACTACAAAGTAATGAGTAATGAAAATTTAAGTGAATTTAACTTAAATGTTTGAAGACTAGAATTATTGTTTTAAGTTCAATAAAGTTGATTTAACTTCAAATAATTTGTGATATCAAATGCTTTGCCCAATTACTCTTAGTATCTTAAGTTAAAGTAACTAAAATTTTTATTCCTTTTTTTTTTTTCTAAATTAAGGAAGCAAAAACAACGGACAAAAAAAAAAAAAAAAAAAAAAAAAAATATATATATATATATTCAATTTAGAAGTTTTTATATTTGAAAATAGGAGTGTCAAGAAACATCACGTCTTGCCTTGCAAACTTTCTGCAATTTTTTTTTTTTTTTTTTTAAACAGCACACATTATCCTAAAAGTGCAAAATTAAAAACTCACCACTTCCTATCTGGAACAGTAATGTGACTATTGGGAATTGATTTTACATTGCAAGCTGATTTTTCAGAATTTTTGGTGCCAGCTTGCTTCTACCAAGGTCGAGCATTACCTGCTGAACAAGATGAAAGTGTTTTTCATGCACTTGGGGTAGTCCAGGTGCAGGGCATGAATCAGTCCAAAAAGGAGACAGAAGGCCTGAGGCTGGTCGGCCCATTCATCCATCACCACGCTACCTTCAAAGATGATCCCAACTCTGGACAGGTTGAGCTGAAGGCTTTCTTGACCAAAGGATTCCAACTGGATGTTCACTTTACAGGTCCTTGTCAGTTACATCCTAACAGAGCAGTTAGATAATGCTGCATTGTCCTCAAGTACCACTGACTGTTTATAATAAAGAGTATCATACAATACAAACTGCACTGAAATAATTGTTTAAAAAGGAAAGAGAAACTTGTGTTTCCATGCAACATTTATGTGAATCAAATGTCTTCATCCTACAAACTCGAATGGGAGTTTTGAGTACGCTTGTTAACATGAACAACCAGGATTGAGTATGGAAGCAAAAGACATTTGTCTAACATTTAACTGGTGACAGCAAATGTAAAAAAGCAGTTTAAGCAAGTATAAATATAATATAATAATAAAGGGAGTCATGTAACTTAAGTTTCTGGGAGCAGCTGTTCACATGTTCAGCACAACTGGGATAGAAAGTGAGTAAGCTCTCCTTGGTTGCAAACCACATTCCATATTGTTGTTATGAACAGATCAAATTAAGGCACTTGACAAAAATTTAATTTATGACCAGTATTGTCCTTAAATCTAAAAAAAGGTACCCTTTCATTTGTTTAAATTTGTTTGGCCATGAAATAGAAGTTCAAGTCTTCGAAACACTAAATGCTGATTAAATGATTCTGAAAACTAGTAGCAGACAGTCTTCATTAATGTCTTTGATGAAATAATTAACAATGCACCTGCAACCTTTTACATGAAACTAAGTATCTTATGGAGCAGGTCTTGAAGAACACAGGAGGATCATCCTCCAAGATGACCAGCGGTCCCCGAAGACTAAGTCACCTGATGTCTGTTGGCTCAGTGGTCTGGAAGATAATGGATATAGAGTACAGCACACTGTTTGTTCAGGATACTCATGTATTCCCCACAACCTTTCATCACTTCATTGCAAATAACCATAACTGGAGAGTACTGGAGATGATTTCAGGGTATGGAGAGCAATGCAGGAGAGGACAGGAGAAAAAGACAGGAGATGAGGAGATTTAAAAAAATGGAGAGGAAAAGCGAGGTGTGAAGAGAGGAAAATATAAAGGAGAGAAAGGAAAAGATGAGAAGAAATTAGGGGAAAGGGAAAGGAGAGGAACACAGATAAAGGGAAGAGAGGGAGTAGACTGATGTTGACAAGACAACCCACCTTTGTCTGACATAAAAGTTCAGCCGGAAGCTGGCCAGTGAGGCCTTTCTTCTTCCTGAAGAGGTCCATCAGGCTTAGGGAGAAACAGTCAAGTGCATCAAAGTTGTTCTCTTTGAGATTTTTCCCTACCACTCTGTTGACTTTAGAACAAACTTGAAACATAGGGCCATGTGACATGGTTTGCCATCTGTGAACAGCCACATTATGTGATTTGGATCAAACACCATTAACCACTCCTGCATGATCATATATAAAAATCCTCTACAGAAAATTTTATTCAACATTACATTTAGAACATTTAGGCCATAAAATCCTTTTTCTGTAAATACTGAAAACAGTCATACAAATTTGGCTTTCTGTGAAAAGAGCTGGCCATTGATTTACCATCTGGCTGATGGAGGCTTGTCCTTGACAGCTTCTTTTCTCCAAAGAGCAAAAGTCATGTCTCTTATTTCTCTCTTAACAAGGTATGCATTTGGCAAAAACTCCCATGCTTACGTGTTCAGTAATATTGTGATAATGCAATCACACCTAAATCATTTATATACAAAATAATTGAATTACACATGAATTCCGGGCTAACAGTCACCTAACGTGTCATTCATCAGAGTTACAAGCACGTCCATAATACTTAAACATACTTGATGTTTTTATATTTGAAGAAGAGTTATTACACAGTGCTTTACCTGGAGGGAACATTAGGAACATGTGCTTCCAAAAATACACAAAGCTCTTCTATCTGATGGCATCAGACCCCGGAGAGCTACACAGGAACGGGCGAGTATAAATGTGTGGATAGACTAAAACAATAGCAAGACTGAAAATGGGAATGGAGACTTTGAAGAGGTGGATGGGACTGGCTGAGGAGGAGAGACGGAGGCGAGGATGAATTTGTAGGGATTTGGAGGAAGTGGAAAAGGGTGTGCAGGAAAAGAACTGAATTGAAGCATATTGAGACGTAAGATGGGAAAAAAAGGAAACGGACAAAGACTGGAGAGAGAAAGGAATGAGGGGAAGATGAGACTTGGAGGAAACAATAAAAATAGTGAAAAGAAAGGGGCCAGACAACAAAAGGCCTTTGGAGAAAGACGAGACCAGCTGAAGAAGAAAAAAAACCCACTGAGAATGAAGGAGGAAACGATGTGCACAGTGAGAGATCTTGAGAGGCGTCAAGAATGGAAGCCGAAGAGGACGAGTGGAGAAAATATTCTTGAAAGTAAATGTTTAGAAGACTTTCAGACTTTTCTACTGGTAGTGGAGAACAACCTCTCTCGACCAAGCTCAGCGACAAGGCCAAGCTAAAATACAGAGAGCAAGATCAGCGAATCTAAAATGATGAATAGTTACTTTTAACTCTTAATTAATGTCTTATATTATATCCTTAAGTGGGGCTTGGGAATTCATCCATCCATAGCCAATCAAATAGCTGCCTAAGTATTTTCAAAGGTCATGTCATCCCCTTTTTTTTGTGATATTTTTTCCAGACCTCAAGACCTGCTTGAGGAGCTGCACAATTTCCAGACACTAACCATTTTATTTAAAGTGTGAAATTGAGGCATGAACATTGAGAATGATAATCTCTGATACTGCAAGTGTCTGGCTTATTTTGGCTGAAAATGAACCGTTCTCAGTGAATCAGTGAATCCGGAGCTGAAAATCGTGTTGAATTTTCAATTTTTGAGGGAACATTGAGTGAGTGTCTTATAATTTAGCTGCAATTAAAGAAGCATCAGACCAAGAGATTTTGGTAGCAACAGAGGTGTGAAACAGCACACTAAATAAACTTTTTGGTGCTCGTCATTTCACACTGCCAGCCTTAGAAAAGCAGTGAGAGAAGGGAAGACAGTTTGCACAGTCTGTCAATAAGGCCATAGAGTTGGCCTTCAGGTTCTTCATTTCCTCAAGCTTTGTGTCCTCTCACATCCTCTTCAAAATCTATTCCAACAGGCCTGACAAGTGGTAGTGATGCATTAACACAGAATTTTGCTGCCTCAGAGACCGTCAGCCGCACACAAGACAGAACGATAAAGACACAGAGAAGCCTGGAGGATCAAAAAAATAATGAATTCAGCCATCCTGGACCAACAGTAAAATATGGTATATGGCCTTTGGGAGCTAAGTGTACTCTATGACTCGGCCCTCAACAACATATCTTGTTTAATACTAGAGAAAAAATTGCGTACCTAGACTTGACAGCAGCGGCATAGAGCACAATGCCGCAAAGTATCGTACTCCTTGCCGCGTCGCTTTTTGCGTTGCCGGCTCGCGTCTGTCATTTTACAGGAGAATACAGTTAATTAGGAGGCAACCTTACAGATTCTGCAAATCAGATAAGAATCTATGGATAGCGGCTCTTTTTTCTATTCCTTCCTCTCTGTGAATTGGTGGTAGGTTGGTCGCTGTGCATGTTAAGCTCCCGCGCCTGAAAGAGACTCGGGTGACGCTGTTAATATCATTTCATGACGTGTAGCTCAATTTGAGAGTCCTGTGCTTTGTTGTTTGTGTCTGTCACTGTGGGGGGGTGGAAAAGCGCAGAGTATAACTAGATTTTTGGAGATGGATGCTATGCAATTATTAGTTTCTCAAACGTGTTTGCTGCATGACTCACGCCCGGTGTGGGTGGAATTTTCCTGCAGCTCTCCAAATGCAACCCAAAAGAAAGTGCTCTGCTACTGCGTGCAGTGGAAGCCCAAAGGATGACACAGATCACCTCTGCAGAGGACAAACAGGAGCAAATATCCACAAGAAGAGGAAGAGATTCAATACAGATGATTTATATGCCTATTTGTTTATTTGTTACTCCTGAACTTGCTTGTCGTCGCAGCGAGCAAATAAAGCGTTTTGGGGATATAATTAACCTCAGAAGAAACAAACAAAACAAAATAAAGCACAAAGCACAAGCAATGTTTTTATTTCAGTTTGCTGTAAGAACGTGCACAACGCACTGTATTTGAAGGGCACGTTCCCTCCGAACATGATTGATCTAAACATGGTGAGGCATAAAACTAGCAATATAAAACATGCTTATGTGCACTTGTCATGCCTTGTGATTGCCTTTGCATGTGTTCTTGGCACGGTGTGCGGAGACCAGTCATGTCTATACTTTACAGCACGACTCCCAACAATAGCTTGTGTCTGGCAACCTTAATCCAAATGCCGAAGCGCTCTTTGATTTATACACGTGTCAGGCATAGGGCTCTTGGCACTGCCGTACACGAACAAAGGTGGAAATTATGTGAGATGTAATTCACGAGGACAGAATGGACAGCCATAAAGGGATCCTGGTGATGACTGCTCAATGCGCTTCAGTGGGCCTTAGGGGGGAGTAAGTGAAGGGGCATGAGGTAACACGTCCCCTACTATTGCACTTTATCTCGAAGACATACAGTACACAAGGCTTTTATTATTTCACACACACTGTGGGTATCTTGAGGGTTAGGGAGGATTGTCGCCAACTGTGCCCTCACTGAGCAGCACTTATGTGAGAAACTTTTGTTTCTGCATCCATTATGCAGATCTATCTATAAACGTGTAACAATCAAGACATAAGGGTATAGATGACAATGGCATCAAGTACATGGAGCATCAGCAACTTTGGCCTGCAAGGAATATATTATGTTATTTTGAGTGGTTTGAGTTTTTTTTTTTTGTCAGCATTCCTTTTCTTTTATTGCTTCCCATGGGCTTTATCTCAGACTTTTAAACAAACAGAAAGGCTTCCTCTCGCTCACCCTGCCTCTAATACAAATACTCAGACACCATGCATGTGTGCAGTGGTGTCTCAGCCCTGCAGCTATGTCTCATCCTCTGTGGTTTCTGACTCAGGTGTAGCCAACTGGCGACACGTTGCTGCTGTGGCACCAGCATGTCCCCTGGTATTCAAGCCTTAGCCCCCAGAGGCACGTGGTCGAGGGAACGTGTGCATATGAATATGTGTGAGTTTATTCTAAATGAAACCCAGTCTGTGATGTTGGTGTGCGTTTTTTTTTTTTTTTTTTTTTTAAATGCATAACTTATTTGGATGAGTGAGCTAGGAAACTATATATTTAAATCTAAATATATTTATTGCCAACATCTTGGAAAAACATAGCCAAAGCTTGTTTAGTTTTAATGATTCCAAAGCCTTTGAAATGGATTTGAAATAATGTTTTTTTTCCAGTTCTAATCTTATGATTGTATGCCCATGTTTTTCTCACTTGTCTAGCCCATCTACTGGCAAACATTTGCATCACAATACTCACAAAGATGGAGAAAGAAAAAAACTAACATTATTTACCCAGTCTCACTGATCTGTGCAAACATATAAACAAGAGTAAAACAAAAGAAATTGAAATTAAACTGGAAAAAAAAAATACAATAAGCTCAGATATATCAAGATAAGAACTGACTGAGGGGCAAAATTGGAAATGATGTTGAATTACTATTCCATCCCCTCCGCAGTGGGGGCGGAGGGGGGAGGTGGTGAGCGGGTGGGACGGATGAGCTCATACATCACACACACCACAGTGCTGACAGCTGCCACTGTCACAGCTCAACTCCGACCCCTCAGCTTCATTCATCTGACTGCACGTGTGAGCACATTGCAGACAAGAGTATATCCCCCTGCCGATATGAACGAACACACACACACACACACACACACACACCATGTGCTGAGATTAGCAAAGTTATATGGTTATACTGTACATATGCACATGTATGTTAAGACTCAGAGGTATATTCCTCTGGACTAAATCTCTATTTTCAAAATGTTCCTAGCCCAGTGGCCCTGTGAGTGGGTTAATAGTGTGCAGGGGCCTCGGTGGGACCCTCTGGCATTGGCTAATGGTGGGTACGTTTAGCGTGAAAATGCCACATTGACCCCAGTCAGGTACCCCCATTACTCATGCCACCTCTGCGTAACTGTTCCCAGATTCCCCATGTGTGTCTTGAGTTGTTTCTTTTTGTTGTTTGTCTGTCTGTCTGACTTGATGTAATGGACCCACTCTTTTCTATCGTGATCATATATCAACTGGAGGAAATGATGGAGGTGATAAAGGACAGGTAGCACAGAAGCAGATGGCTGAAACAAAAACTATTACAGTTGTATCTGCTTATTGCTTATGTGTATTCTGTCCTAAGGGACAGGTTCATGATTTTAGCAGCTTAATAAAGAATGTTTGGTACCAACAACATAGCTCTAGGGATGTTGTTATGTTGGTTGGTCGATCGGTCCAGACTGAATTACTGGATGATTTGCCATCAAATTTTATACAGACATTCATGGGCCTTCAAGGCTGAATGATTTTGTTGTGCCACTGAATTTTGAGTCATTCAGTGAAATTAAAAATATTATTATAATATATATTAATATTATTATATCTACCTCATGGATTGTTACAAATTGTGGCTTACTCACCACTCCCAAATGATGAATCCTGATTTTGTTGATCCCCTCCTTTTCCTGTGTGGCTTTTAGTGAAATGCCCTTTTGTATGTTTACTGTGGCACCAGCAACAGGTTTATATTTGTGGTTTAAATGTGAGGAAAGTGTCTGGAAACTGCTGATTATATTATCATAAAATTTGGTACGGATATTCATGGCCTTTGTGAACTCACTTGACCCTGATTCCTAATGTGCCATAATCATATGAATCAATGAGCTGAACAGAGGCTCATTGTATCATGTATATATTGTGTCATAAAGATCATGGATGCCTTATTTCTTCTGACATTAGGCCTGTGGTCTTTATTTTAAGCAATAACCCCCACCTCTTCCCCATAACACTGCAGGAAATCTTGCAGTCAGTATTGCAAGACAAAAATCAGCCAAACTCAAGACATCATTGTACACCAGGGAACCTCAGATTAGATTATGGTCGATGGAAAATTGTCAGGTTTTCTTTGCAGTTAAATACTATCGCTGCTGATTTTGCTGATTAGCATATATTAAACCAAAGGGGGGTCAGTGAAATCAGATGGAGTGTAATGTTGGGGTTGAATGAAAAGCGGCAGTCTCCTGGCACACCATGGCCCTGGGGTAGAGATCTTCTGCTCTACGTCGTATGTATCAGAGCCAGCTCAAGCACCAGGGCACCCCAGACTTCAATTTTAACTCTCCATTCATGTTTCAGAAGCAAGTGCACCCACTCTTTTTGCAAATGGGTCCTATTATTATATGCATTAAGTCTGTGATGGGGATCCATAGTTATTCTTAAAGGAGTCAATGGACCCGATCAGTCTCTGCAGCAGTCTTTTGCTCTTTTTCTTTTGAATCCTTCCTGTTCACATCTGAGGCTTTGGGTTCACTCCACAGATGATGCATGCCTCTGGGAGCCATATTGTTATTAGTATTATTATCATTGTTATTATTATTCTACTCCCTCATTTACTTTTAATGCTCCAGGCCCTAATAAATGCAGTCTGTTTTTTGTGTCGCTCAGATCTTATTCAGCACAGTGCCTTTGCACGGAAATAAGGGCCTTTTTCAATGCATGATTCACCCTGTCTATCCCCAGAAATACTGCAAGAACAACATCATGGCTGAGCGGCACAAAAAAGAAGTTAAGTGACTTTCCTGTCCAAATATAAGCAAAATTATGTAAACAAATAAAAATGGGTGTCATTTCATGAGTTAAGTAGGGGGATTTGAGGCGCTTCTGAAGCTAAAGGCAAATAAAATCTGCAAAGAATCCAAACACACAAAACATAAATAATATAAATAGAACAAAGTGTGTTTTTACTGCTCCTCCAGCCATCACATAGACTTGTTAATTGTTATTTCTCCTCTTTTTATTCCCTATGTTTGTGTTCCCTATCCACCACTTGCTGTTCCTTTTATCCAACACATGATCTACACTTCAGAGCTTTTTTTTTTTTTTGTTATTATTATTACTTCCTTCTCAGTAAGAGGATATCCAATTTAGCTTCCTTTTAAAATTCGAAGAGAACTGCTCAAACTGCAGTACTAGTGTACATTAGGAGCCACATTGAGATGTATGCATCACATCTTGTGTGCAATGATAAGGTGAGGTTGCCAGCTCTTAACTCCAGGGCTGCGCTGTTAGACATCTATGTGTGAGACAGATTTTACCCACCCTAGCAGCATGGCTGTAGGGATGGCAATGTTGCTTCATTGGTTGGTCTGTCATTCGGTTGGTCCAGACTGAAATATCTCAACAACTATTACACAATGTCTACACATCCTGCAGGGGGAAAGCAGCATGTTAGCAGAGCAACAGCAGCAGCTTTAGTCCTCTGCCAGTATCTTCACAGGATGCATTTAGGCACAGTGCTGCATGTAGGTCACACGCGTTTTGGCAGCACTCAGAGCCCGACACACAATTAGGGAGGTTATGTGTGTAAAACAGGACAGAATAACAGGGGAAAAAAAGAGTTGGAGCATAAAAAATGAGCTTTGAGTTGCAGTTATGGCCATGTGAGCCATTATCTAGTCTGTGTAGACTGAAGTATTGATTCGAAATATATCTGTTCTATCAGGTGGACTCAAGAAAACTCCTGTGTAAACACAGCTTGGATTGGATGGATAATCAAGAAATCTTGTACACTAAGATGGTGAACGTGGTAAACATTGTACTTGCTAAACATCGGCATGTTATCATGTTAGCATGGTTTTGTTGAAGTCATTTTAGTCTGAGAATGTTCAGAAGATGTGAGAAATGGAAACAATGTTATTATTTCAGTCACTATGGGGCGAAAGAATCGGCGAACAAATAGACTCAGACATGCCACTGCTCTCCCAAAGGAGCAGGGAGGTGGTGAAACCCACGAGACACAAACGCAGGAAATGATTCTAACCGTCTCCTTTCTCAATAGAAGGGGATGTGGTACGACTCGACAGAAATAAGGGATAATATAATCTGTGTTGGGCGTATACAGTATATTCTGTGTCGGTGCATGTTCCCAGTTCACAAATTAACCTCGAATTTCTGCGTGTGGATAAAGCAGTGTGTCTGTATGTGTGTTTGTCTGTCTGCGTGTGTGTGTGTGCGTGCGTGCCTCTGATGATGATGTCAAGAATGTGACAATGCTTTGAAGTGAGAGGAGCTGAATGTGAGCAGCAGTCTTGCGTCGTTAGTGTTGTATTTCAGAACAACTTGTCAGCTACAGTAAGCGACAGGGGAACAAGCAAAAGCTGTTATTGTTGTGGCTGTCAAGCAGAAATTCAGTGTGCCCATCCCTCTCTGACATTTAGGCCTATCTATTCTTTCATTTGCTTTGACTTAAACCCAAATAAACGCTAAACTATGATCACTTCAACACATTTCTCATGAAGGATGGATTGGATTACCATCAGCAATTCATCAATACAATCAATCAACAGTAAGATTTTTGTGAAATAATGATGAAAGAAAATGCTTGCCTACCCTTTTCAAGCCATTTTTTTCTTACAGAAAATGCAGTGAATGTCTGAGTTGTTAGAGAACTTGAGCGATGAGTCATGAATACACAGTGAGCACAGTGGTCTTTATTTTTCCATCCATTCACATGTTGCTTCTGTGTGTGCTTCACTGTAACAAGAACTAATATCATTTTATGTCCAATAGCGCAACGTTGCTACATCTCTAGAGCTTTGATGACGTTATTGATCAAAGCCACTGACTTGATAATTATGTTTACGCTGAAGCTTACGACATCTCGTGGTCACTCTTCAAGGCAGAAAGCTCACTAAATCCTGCAAAGTTGACACAGTTAGGTCATAAAAGACTGACAACCACATAAGACAGCTGGATCCAAAGACCACAAAGTCGTAGCCACCCTCTACTAGGCACTCCACTCACTCCGTCTTTGAGCAGTGTCATCCTAGGAAACCTTCGAGGTTCCCACCAGTATTTTTTCACTCCTCAGTTTCACCTGAATCTGAACTCTGCACTCGTAAATGGTTCGCTTAAAATTAATGAATATCTCAGGAGAGTGTGAAGTTGCTGTCAGAAAAAATGTTATCACAACCTGAAGTATAACCTCATAACCCCATAATGGTAAACACGGCTATTAGAAATGCAATGGCAGTGTGTATGTAACTAGTGATACGTGCTGTGATTTTATTTTCAAAAGCTTACCTTTTGACATGGGTGGAAATTTATATATTCTGCCTATCACATTTCTTTTGAGTGATGACTTTTGTAGCCTACACACATTGCCAGTTAGTTTATCTTAGCATGAAGAGTGGTCATAGGAAGATACAGCTGGCCAAGGTAACCAATTCCATCTAGCACTGTCCACGGTCTAGCACCTCTTATATTTACAAATTAACTCTCATTTGTTGGGTCGAGGTTGTAGGTTGTAAGACTATGTCTTGGCCCTGAGTAGTGAGTTTGTGAAGTCTTGCTTTGAGGAAATGAGATTTAACATTTAATCAGTTAACTTTAGAGATGTTTTGACCTTTTGCCAGAACTTCCCCTTGATTGCAGACTTCATGCTAAGCTACTTCTCTGCAACAAAGCAAATGAGCATCTTTCCCACTACGTCAAAATCTTCCCGCGTATGCATGTTTAACTTTTCACAGTATTTGCTACAATACAAGTGTCACATTCACTCATATTCAAAATATGTCGGGCTTTCGCTGAATGATTTAAATGGGCAGGTAGCATGCTAAAAGCTACTTTTAAAGCTATATGTTAGAGACAAATGGACTCTGACAGCATTATAAATCAGGATAAGAGTGTGTTCCAGTATGACTCAGGCTTTCAACCACCGTAACGCAGTGAAGACTGTAAATACAACATAGATGTACGTTCTCTAAATAGCTTTGCATAAAATGAGAAGTCTCAGTATGTGCGAGGTGTGTCAAAAGTTTGTCAAAGAGAGCTGCCTTAACACTTTTTGAAATTAATGTGCTTCTCACACCCCAATGATCTGCCTTTCAGAAAGACTAGAATCAATAGGTGGGAGAGGTCACTCTTCCTGCCACCCGACTGAATTTCATTTCTATCTCATATACATAACACTTCCTCATTTTTATATTTGGACCACAACTGATTTTCAGCCGCAAACATTAAGCGCCCATTTCAGAGGGAAACGGTGCACACATTAGCATACAATCAACCAATATTGCTCTAGTTTTAAATAACTCTTTTGGCCCAGACAGTAACACCAAATGGATGGAGCTTCCACTTTTATACTCCAAAATTGTATGAAACTATAAAACAACTATGTTGACGTGTGCTTCTCACAAAATACAGTGAATGAAGCTCTTCATAGACATGTACCTTTTTAAAGTAAGTTGGGAACAAATTGTGTTGAGGGCAAGGATTGAATAACAAGTCTCCTTTTGACCCAGGATCATACTATTTATATTCATGCGTAGTTTTTAATTTGAAACTTTGCCATCTCCAGCTCAGTGACTCATCGTGGGCTTCACCCAACTAAAACTATATGGAATACTTTTAGAAATACAGCACTTAATATGAAAAATGCAGGCAAGGGCCACTGCTATATATCTGCCAGCTATAGGGTAGCATTGCTGCAGTGCATGTAAAAGTATAATGTACAGTATCCATGGGGGGACTTGTGGGAAGTGTCTCACAAGGCACATACCAGCCTGTGGATGCAGAGATCGGAGGTGGTGGGGTCTTGTGAATGATAAAATAGTGCTGATAGATATGATATCAAAGCACAGTATCATCCTTTTTATAAGGGCTACATTTCTTTTAACTCATTTAAAAATACAAATGATTCA
The DNA here is from genome assembly GCA_038496675.1 of Rachycentron canadum. Lineage (NCBI taxonomy): Eukaryota > Metazoa > Chordata > Actinopteri > Carangiformes > Rachycentridae > Rachycentron > Rachycentron canadum. Next base: position 15,895,320 of record CM076663.1, on the reverse strand, counting down.
TTTTGTATATTTGTGATTTATCAAATGTTGTAAACTCTTAACAAGGAGGAGGCTTATGATAATTTGCTCTCCTTGCATTTTGTAAGAATGCACTGTAGGAGTACACGCAGTGACTGTTTTAAGTTTTTGGCTTTCTTTAAAAAAAATTTCTTTTTTTTTTTTTTAAACTGAATTTAGAGGAAAAATGTTGGAGCCCCAGGGTGCAGACATTTGACATGCATACCCATGTAATGAGGGATAAAATGACCTCAACCACTCTTTCTCCGCCTGACCAGGCTACATAAGTGGCCCTGAGTGCGTACCCAGCATCCCTGAGGCCAGATCCTATCCCTTTGGTTTTTTTTATAGCCACAGCTTGTCAGAGTCACAAACGGACGATTTGTTAATAAAAACCGACGCACTTTCTTGGCTTAAATGTCTGCTCTATAGAATTTTCAGTAGTTCAACAGATGGCGATTAAAACAAATGACTGAGCTCATCTGCTATGAATGGCAGTTTTTTACCGGTTGTGAATGGTTTCCAATATCCTTTCACTTTAGGCGCTCTTTAAATTGGCTGTGAACAAGATTCGCTTTAGATTGCTCAGGCGGAGTCATAGTGATAAGGAAATTGTTTAACTGACAATAAAACTGGAAAAACTGGCCTTAAAAGAAAAATGTTAGGGTTGATCATTGATTTTATTGAATGTGATAAATTAGCTATAACTTAAGTAGACAGATCCAAAATGGCCCGGTAAAGAGACCAGAATAGAATTCTAAAAAGACTTACATACATAAAAGATTTACTAAAATACATTACGTCGATCTCCTGACATTTCCTCTTCTCCTAAACTCTTTAAACATTTTGCGCTTTTTCCCATAGCGTAATATACACACACAAACGTGCACACACATACAGTCCTCTGTCCTGGTAACATCCCATATCTGTATTTCTGATTAATACTAGCCCGTGGTCATCCATCAACATATGGCTGTCATTACACCAATCGAATCTTCACTCTGAAAATGCATTTAGGGGGGGAAAAAATAAAATCTGACTTTTTTTTGCTCATCGTCCCATCTGCTGACATGGATAATTAATCACCTAAGCGATGTGCCTCCGTTCTTCATTATTTAGCCCCAGAGAAGAGGCTGATGCTCGTGTGTGTGTATGTGTGTGTGGTTTGTAGCGGCGAAGAGAACGAGTGAGGTCTGGCTCACTGTTTCAGCTTCTTCACAGCAGCTTGTTTGCGTAGCTCCAAATACAAACATGGTCAGATTAACAAACAAGTACTGCTCAGGCAATCAGCCTACAGCTCAACTAATGAAAGGCATGAGGTGCAAAGTCTTTTTTTTTTTTTTTTTTTTTCCCCCCTCCTCATTTGTTACTAGGATGGGGAGGGTGGGGTGTCACACAGAATCTACAACAGGTAATGTAGCAAACAGAATAGCAAGAATTTGCAAAAAAGTAGGGCACAAAAACCTCACGAACTGGGCAAGATTTCAACCATGCGGAGATTTTTGTTGCCAAGATGTGTAGGATTTTACTTTTGCTGGAGCTTTGCCAGTCCAGACTTTTGGCCTATACCAAGAGTAAAAAAAAAAAAGTACAGCACAAATTTAGGGGGAGTCTGTGGGTTTAATCACAAAGCTAGTTATTTTCAGGATCCCCACCCCCCCACACAAAGTTAATGGAAAATGTGGTTTGTGCTTTGTTCAATGTTTTTTCTTTACTTCAGTTGCCTACAAGTTTAAAACTGCCAAAATGAGAACTGCACTGTTTGAAAGGCTCTTCCTCAATGTGCTACCAATGAGTCATGAAGGCAGCATGTGGTTTTGGGAAAAAAAAAAAAAGGCAGCAGCCTTATTTCTTTCATACAGGGTTTCTATTATTAACAGCACAAAATATTCAGATGGTGGCAACCCATATCTGTTGAAAATATGCAACTGCTAGTTTAAAATAAACAGTGTAGAGAGAAGGCAGCAATTATGATTAACAGGTAATAGACTAAATGGACATGTAAAATATGGGCTTTAACCCACTTAACCACTGTATTGTGTGACTCTGCTGTTGCCTAACATCCCAATGGCTTTGTTAAAGGATGGTGTGATATTTAGACTGCTGTGCAAGTGTGAATCAGTTACCTGCTTCTTACAAGTGGAAAATTTAATTCAAAGTTCCTGAGTTTTCAAATAAAGCACAAGCAGTTTCTAAAACCCCAGAGGTCCTAATATTTTATTACACGTCTTGTTCACAGAGAAAATCGTGCCCACATTGGTCATTTATTTTAGCGTGAACCAGAGAGGAAAAGACAAACGGGGGAAACACACTCAGCCTTTCAGCTTTCTTACAGTGGACAAACAAATTATAAATACATTATGCCTGCACCTCTTGTTGGTGTGGACCAGCCGCAACCTTTTATCCTCTGCATGAGAAAACCTGTGAACCAAAATCTAAATGTACTGTATTGATACTCCTGCAAGTTGTAATACTCAACAAACATTCAAATGGCACGGTAGTAAGACATCAAGATACCAGATTAAAAGGCTTCAAAGGACTCCAATCCCCATAATCCCTTGCTTGTTCTAGCTTTGATAGACTGTACTAATTATAGTACATGTGTATTAATTGATCCTATAAACGGGTGCTAACACTACCTGTAATGCACTGACAGAACAGTGGAGAGAACATACTAGCATCATAGAAAAGGCCTGCTCTTTGCTATAAACCAAAACCACCCAGATGTGAAATGCAATTACCTGTCTAGATTTTAAATGGCTTCAATATCTCTCCCGTGGAATAAGGGACGAGCTCTAAACCATATGAACTTTTGTAACTACTACATGTGTTTGTATTTGCCTGCATTCACTCAACGAGAGAGAACCTCCTGCCCTCCTCCTTATCGGCCCCGCTGAGCGCTTGCACATACATTTATAGAATGCATAGTTATTATACTGTATGGTGGGTTACTGGTATGTCCATATCTTTAACCAGTGACTGACTGGGAATTATACAGTAACATTGAGGTAAGTAAGCGTATATTTTAGGAAAAAAAAGGGATTTAAAGACTTTGCAATTTGCTTAGAAGCTTCCAGATGTAATTCTGACAATGTAGTGCTCTAGTATACAGACACACGCAGTGAGTTATTTTTCTGTTATTTTCTGTCACTGTCTTGAGGTTATAGTATAATTTTTAAATATTACGTAGAAAGTATAGAGAACACTGTGCACAGTCAGTACTGTTTGATACTTGATACTTTGATAGACGCACACTGAAACTCCACACTGGCTGCCCCTGCACGTTAAATGTTTATGCTTCCCGTGCATTTCCTGTTGTTGTGTCCATGAAGGCTGCCATTTCCACTTCAGTGACCCTGTGAGAGAGTTAAACCCTCCACGCCAGTGAGGATAGGTAACCCAGCCAGTTACATTTCTGGTTGTGGATCAACTAGGAGCCTGATACAGTCTAAGAATATCAGTTAGAGTGAATTTGCGTCTCACATATCATTTTTACACTTGGGAATTTTGCATTCATGATTAAATCTGTCACATGCACAATTTCAAATTTCAGAGCACTTCTCGACTACAGTACCCCTTCAACCAAGCACAGACACAGTCAAAACAGTCAAACAATCAAAATGACTTACTACTGTGAGACAAAATAGGAATGTATTTTAGTTGAAAATATGGCTTTTTTTTTTTTTTGCTGAAAGTATTGTTCCCTTGCTTAGATATAGGTCTTACTGTATTGTAGTCTGATGTGTCACAGTGATCATATATGGCTAGGTGTGATTTGTTTAAATGTCTGGTAGTTGCTAAGTTAGAATATTGTCCTTGCTTTACACTTAGGCTGTGTAATCCATGCAAGATTGTACCACTCTGAAGGCACAATGTATCTGAATAAGACAGTTTTGTACTACATTTTTGCGTCAAGTCAAATTTACGTCATGTGGAGTATCTGTATCGTGTGCATTGTTTCTTTTAGATATCTGGCATTTAAATATCATTTTGTCTCATCTTACTATAGCTGAATGTTGTGTTGATGCTGCATGTGCCAACTGTTATGGGATTTCAGGTGAAAACAGGTAAAATCTGTGTTTTAAACAACCCCTGAAAGGTGCATGTGGGACCCACAGTATGCTTGGTATTTCTGACCAAGCTCCCTACAAATAATTCCCAATGCATGCTAGTGTGAAAAAGAGCGCTTTCAGTTTCTGGGCTAATTTAATTGGCCCCTCTAAAATATCGACTGACCACAACAAATGGTCCTGAACCGCCTTAGAACCCCGGCAGAATCAGCCAGTAGATCTAATACACTTTCTGCTCATGTAAGCCTGAATAGAGGCGTCATGGCCACAATATTGCCATTTTGAACATGAACACAGTGTCCAGTGTTCCTGCACGAAGCATTAACCAGAATTTACAGACCAACAATCAAACAGACGAAATTGAAAACTCAGAATTCTTGGAACCATGGAAGTACATGATCCCAGTGTTAGACACATAGGAGTTGGGATGATTGAGTTACCAAGAAATTTCATCCTTCCTTCATCATTTTCCATTCTCCCTTGCCTTGCATTGATTTCAGTGTAATGAAATCCTAACATGCTGCCTAATCAGAACTTTATTACACCATGTCAGAGGGAAATGAGTGGGTATGAAAGAAGAGGGAGAGGAAAGCAGGAATTTGGTATGACAATGTAGCTTTACATTTGTGACTTGATTGACCCAGTGGAGTGGGACCATGTTATTTGTAAAGTGCAATTGGAGGGTTCGTTTGGGGTGTGATGTGATTGATTGTTTTGCATTGAATTTAAAAAGAAATGACCATGAGGGTCAAGTGCAAACATTTAACTTTTGATGTGTGGTTAATTAGTGGACAGCGTAATCAACCAAGATCAGCTGTTTATCAATTCAAACTAGTTAGTTTAAACTGACTTTAGTTTGAATGTAAGTGTTAATTAACTGGGCTTTTTTATGCACGACTAAAAATAGGTTGTGTCAAGGTTAATTTTCACACTAAATATTTCCACCCAGTAGCTGCCTGGAAATTGTTGTTTGGCAAACTGAACCGACTGACAACACTGTGAACCTGCTGAAAAGTAATTTGGAGTTTAGTCAACATATTTGACCTGAGTCGTCATAAATGTTGTGCAATATTGATGTGACGCTTGAATATTTTAAGTTAGTTTCCAGAAATTAACACAGCATATGTATAATTACAAAACGTTTTGCTAATAACGTTTCACTAAGTGCATAAATAACACCTGCCAGTTTAGCATGATCAAATCTTTACCACTCGGCGCAAATTTCTCTATGTATGCATATAACTTAGAATGCCCACATGTACAGAGGATATATCATGTGCACCTTGAAATTGTAATATTTAGAAGTTATGCTCACTTGTAATGCTACAGTAACGTCACAGATGATTGCACTTGATCAGTTGATGCGCATATCAGACATCATAATAGGGAAAAAATGTGGCATGTTGGTGCCAGATGGACTGGTTCGAGTATTTCTCAAACTGCTGATCTCCTGGGTTTTTCACTCACGACAGTCTCTAGAGTTTTTCTTCAGATTCTTGCAGAAACAAAAAGACATTCAGTGAGCGTGGTTGTGGATAGGCAGAAAGTGGCAGAAAGGCTATAAAAGCTCAGGTAACCACTCTTTACACCTGTGGTGAACAAAGAAGCATCTCAAATTGCCCAACATGTCAAACCTCAAGGCTGGTGGGATACAACAGCAGACGCCCACGCGTTCCACCTCTGTCAGGCAAAAACAAAAATCTAAGGCATTGGACTGATGAAGACTGGAAAAATGTAGCCTGGACTTATGAATCTTCATGTCTGCTGAGGCACACAGATGGTAGGGTCAGATTTTGGTGTCAAAACCATGAATCCATGGTACCAACCTGCCTTGTGTAAACCATCCAGGATGTTGATGGTGAGGTAATGGTCTGGGGAGTGTTTTATTAACACATTTTTAGACCCCCGTCAGTCATGGTTTCAATGCCACAGCCTATCTTAATATTTTTCATCCCTCTCTGGCCACCATTTTCTAATGGCTAAAATCTTGGCTATAGAAACAGTATAATCTTAAAATGAATAATGCACCAGGTCACAAAGCAAAAGTGAGAGATTGGCAGCATGAATGTGCAGCTTGGGGCAGAAACTCAGAGGAATGTTTCCAACATCTTGAGGAGTTCACGTCATGAAGAACTGAAGCTGTTTGGAGAGCAAAGAGAGGGCTCTACCCAACATTAGTATGGTGCTCCTAAATAATTGCTCATTGGGTGTACACTGCTAGTTTTACCTTTTTTTTTTTTTTTTTTTTAAACTGTTTAAGTATGTATTAATTCTTCAAACCAGTGTTCAGTTTGCCTCGGTATTTGTCACACTAGCTTGGTTTTGCCGACCATCTTTTCAAAGTGATTTAGGTGATTTTTCATGTAGTGTCAAAAAAGCAATTTTGAGCATATAAGCAATCACCTAGGCCCTAATATGATTCCATACACGCATACAAATAGGCGATATAATTATGTAGGCCAGACATCCAAAAATGGTTGGGAAGCACATTAATATGCAGAAAAGGAAATGGAGTGAGAGAGAGAGAGACAGACAGAGAGTAGGCTGGTTCATTTCACTACTGTTCGCAATAAATATTTCAGCCATGTAATTATTCATAAATGAACGCATGTAAGGATTTTCTTTTTACTTTGTGCTTACATGTTTAAAAACTGTGGTTTAACAGGATTTGTGACAGAGCTGTTCTGACAACCATGTAGCATTGTACATGTTGAGGTCAAGCAGTTTTTACCACACTAGCCATATGGCTCTAAGGATGACAGTGCCAGCTTGTTGGTCACTTTGGTCCAGACATAAGGATCTATTTGATAGACTGCCATGAAACTTATCTGAGTGTGCATGCATCAATACATAATGAGTTGGTTTTGGAAAAAAACATTTGTAATCTTGTTCTCTGACCTTCGTATCATAGCAAGTTCAACTTTGGCTCTAAGAGAGATATTTATATATTTGTCATTGCATATCAACAGTAAACTGTAGCAGACAATCTCCATATTGAAATTTAACCCCAATATAGTTCATTAATGTGGAATAACTGTGCGCTGCTAGGGAATATATGAAGGCTTGTTTAATTTTCTTATTGTAGCTTGTTCAATCCCATCACATTGTATCATGTTTCATTTTATTTATTTCATTCAAAGGTGTCTAATACCTGTAAGTTTCACTGTGTTACTGAATACATCCATTGGCTTGCTGTTGCAAACTTGAGATAATAAAGCAAGCCTCTGCCCCCTTCATCCTGCATGCCGCTCTATCTCTCTGTCTATTTTTTAGATTCCTGCCTGCCTCTCTCGCTCTCTTCCTCTTCCCCCAGTGGGTATCGCTGCCAAGGACGTGCCTCTAGCCGCATGAAGGGTATCGCTAACACCAGTTATAGGCGACGTTCCGAAAATAACGACTGCACAGTAAAAGTCTGCCGTATCTGCTTCCGCATGCACAAAAATCACAGCTCAGATGATCACAAGACAACATCCTGTCATTTGTCTTCCACACTCGGGGCAACATAACTGTTTGTAAAGCTGTCAAAGTAATGATTCTTTATTTCTGTTGATAATGACATCTGTTCCTCTTGATGAGTTCTGTGCAGAATGCCCTGAAAAAGCTGTACATCGTGACAGTATGTTTATGGGATATCATGTGCTCCTGAGGGATGTGTTGGGGATATCGACGAGACAGAAGGGGGTGAGGTGAGCAATGTACTGACGCCAGTCTTGCGTAAATGACATTTCTGGGTGACAATGACGTGTGTCTTGTCAAAGATTTGATCACAGAATCACAGCAGTTGGTGCCAAACACCTGTTACCTTATTGAGAGCGTTTTACGATTAAATGCACTTCAGTTGCATAAATGCATAAATAAATGCAGAGCTGACACAGCTGACGTGATCATGTTAATGCAATGAATCGAACATGCTTTTTTTTTTGTCAAGAGCCTTTTTGTAGAGTTGGACTTGTGTTGTTTGTTGTTGATGTAGTTTTGAAATAAATTGAAGTTAATTTTGAACCTTTAATCTATACCGACCTCAGGCCATGATTTCATCTTGGCTTCGGGCATCTACAAGGCCAGTGTGCACAAGCTCCTGTGTCACCTTTAAAAAGATCTTATTTAGTTTGTTTATTCCCGAGTTAATATAAAATCAGCTGCTGTATAGAAAGTAAATATCTTTCATCCTGGTTTTATTCCTTCCCATCAGACTTCTTTACACTGCGGTGACACAAGCTGTGACAGAAATAAATAAATAAATAAATGTTACTGTCTAAGATAAAAAATGTCAAGAAGAAACCTTGGCAAAGGCTATAGGTCCAATTTTTGCAACCCAACTGAACATTTTTACCCCCTTAAAAAAAAAATTCCTCGTATTTCTGAAATTGGATCACGGCCTCGAGAAGAAGGCATCCATATTTATAAGACCTTCTCTATGACAAGAGTCACTCGGAAGCTAGAGGCAGGGCCAGAAAGAAGAAGAGCCTTGGACAAAAGGTCAACCTGGTGTAAATCCCTGATTCCAAAATGTTCCACTACAGTACTGACACCCAAGATCATGGCACTAGTACAATAAGTCCCCTATCAAGAGTCTCATCAAACCTTGTTTATCTTCAACAACAATAGTCAGTCTCATGGGACGCTGTGAATATGATGAATTACTTGACGTTTTGTAAGAAATGCCCAAATTACCATCTAAATGACACTGTAGTGGTAATTATGATGGTGACAATAGCAGCTGTGATCAATGAGATAATGCTTCCAATTATAAACATGACATCTCGTGGAAAAATAATGGGGATCATGTACTGCAGTTAGCTGTTGTGATGTCCTTTGTGAATCGGATAATTAGAAAATGCATGGGTCAATGACAATGCAGTGGAGGACAAATCTGCAAGTCAGACAAAACAAAAAAACCCACTAATAATAGATTTAAGCTGCAGCTATTGTTGTTGCATGGAGCCGTGGCTGATGTTTCATGACAACATGAACAAACAGCTGATTTCTTATGGAAATTCCTGCCAACATCTCATATGAAATTCTATGCTGCCGCTGTCTGTGTCAGTCTCCCTCTCCTCCTCAGATCTCGGCGTAGCCTTGGTGCATGATCGCAGAGATGTGCCCGAGGTTGCTGCTCGGGAAAGGGGTGAAATGTGATGGACTAAAGCCCATCAGTGAGGGCTTGTAACCTGAGCCTGCTCACCTCTGCAGAAGGGAGGAGTGTTCAGCAACAGACCAGATAACACAAGCGAGCCACTCAATAGCTTTGTCTGTCTGGCTAGTATTCAGGCCCGTGAACCCTGTCCAACTCAATCTGCTGCTATTGTTACGGTGAGAATGCTACAGCAGCTTTGTGACAGGCTGCAGTGTTATATGGCCATTCTCTCTCCATCTCTCTCTCTTTCTCACTCTTACTCGCCCTCTTTTTATACCATTTCTTTTCCTTATGCCCAGACCCTCTTATTCTCTTGCAGAGTGATGACTCTCTTCTCTATCTCAGTGGTCCTTCATTTCCTCCTTTCCTCTCCCTGAGCTCTATGCCCTATTACTCTCTGCCCTCCTTTCCATTTTTATGTCACTTTTCTTGCTGCCACCTGTTCTCCATTCTCTAACTCATGTCACTCTCTTTGCAAGCCCTGTCAGTCTGCTGTTTACTTTGTGTGCCAAATCATTTTGCTCCCCTTATGTTTCAGGGAGCAGGAACATTGACAGGAGACATGGAAGTTCACTTACCCAGACATGAGCAGCCCGGAGGCATCGGCTTCATAATATGCCCATGTCTCTTGGGTTGGGTTTAAAACCACAGCAAAGAGGGATTATCTTTTTCCATAAACACTGTAACATGGTTCACTTGTGCGAGATGTGGCTAGTCAGTTTGTAGCCAGTCATCTTTAAAGATTTAAGCTGGTCAGATTTTAAAGTGCAAAATTAACTTTTTTTGGACAGTGTAAATCGGAAAGTGGGGCAGCTACAGAGGAATACTCTCCAGCTAACTTCAACATTTATTATGTTGTAAAACCATACCCAGAAAATAAACAATAGGCCATCGTGGATTTTATAAAAGAATACAAAATTGATAGAATTGATCAAACACACAGACTTGTACACTGACTCACCACTAGTCTTAGGCTTATAGGTTAAAAACATGCCCTATGTTCTTGCCAAATGGGGTGGCTGTTGCTTAGGAATTGCAGTGGAAGGTCAGTGGTTCAGTCCCTGGCTTCTCCAATCTATATCGAAATTTACTTGAGCAGGATACTGAACCCCAAATTATCACTGATGTATCATCACTGTATTTGAGTGTTTAAAAAAAAAAAAAAAAAAAAAAAGTGCTGTGTGAATGGGTGAATGTGGCTTTAAAGTGCTTTGAGTGACTGATAAGACTCAAAGTGCTGTATAAGTGCAGACCATTTACCATGTCAAGCTGGAACGTCTGAGACTTGGCAGTCTAAGGCTACCAGCTGACAGAGCCTAATTATATACACATCACATAGAGGTGCAAGGCTGCTGGGAAAAATCATCAGTGGAATCAGTAACGCCTGCACACTGACTCCAAAAATCTACAGATCAAAAACCTAACTTAAATTTATCAAATCCAAAATATCTAATTTGATGAGCAGCAAATTACGATACCAAGAGCCTTAATGGCAATGTTGTGGTTCATCATCAAACCCACACAGCGTGATAACCATGTTCTGTCCCCTTCTCTGACCGTGCTGGATGAGTAACCACGCTGGCCTATGAGTACATATGCATGTGGTAAACATTATAAAATATTTCATACCTGATAAAGCTCCAACAACTTGGTGTGAAAGCATTACTCGTTTCATTGGGTGTGCTTTCCAACACTACTCGTCAATATGTTTTTTTTTTTATTCTTGCTCATTAAAATGAAAAGATTCTGCCTTTAAAACAGACCGGATCATATATCATAGCTTCATGTGTAGTGTCTCTTTTACCAAAATAATAACATCAGAGCTGTGACCAGCAGTTATTTTCATTTTTATTTAAAAACTCTGCTTCTGCATAATAGTGTGACAAATGGAAACCAGTGGCTGTCTTTACTGCAGAGGTTCAGCTAGTTTTTTATAGTGCAGTCGAGTAGTGGGGTAACATAGATCTAAAGGTACATTGGAGACACAGACCAGTGTATTTTCAAGAGATGGTTTGAATATTATTTATATTTATGTAATATTGTTGGGAATATAAGAAGTCTCTTTATTATCTCCCAAAGAAACCTGGATTCACCATTTTCTCATCCCTTGGTCAAAGCGAGCGTTCAGCTGACGTGTTACTTTTAAGAATATCTGTTATAGAAATAACTTTGTGTCGCTCTGATATGTGACACAGAATCGAACAGGAGGTTAAAATGGAAGTTTAACTGCAGCACTTCAGAGAGTGCCGATCCAAATTCTGTGTACCACCTGAGGTTGGCACTCACTCAAACAGGTGAGATAAACACAGACAGCGAGGCGGAGTGATGCAAGCCAAGTGAGTGTGAAACGAGAAACTGGAACACAATGCAGAACAGAATTTGGTATGCATTAGATACGCAGTCATAGATTTGTCCAAGCACTTCTTCTTAACCTGTCCGCTGCTTCAGCCGTTGGCATTATCATTCAGTCTCACTATAGTCGATAATGCCACGACAATATCACTCAGGCTGAAATCATCTGTTTGATATGCGCTGGGAGGCCTTTGTGCCTCATCACATTTTCTGTCTGATGTCCAGTGCTGCTCTTTAGAAGGATTCGTCACGTCTCGTCCCCGTCCTGTCCTGCACTCTCATCTCTACAACGCACCCTGAAAGTAAACAAACAACACTCCATCCCCCAAACCCCCCGCACCACCCCTATCTCTGGCTTCAGAAGTCCTCTACTTCATGCTTTTATCCACCTGATCACTTTCCCATCTGAAAATTGTGATTTGTTTTCGCTTTGCCTCGCACTTGAGCAGCACCTTGCCACGTCATGTTTGTGTACTCTTAAACAACCTTCTCCCCCCCTCTTTCTTTCTTGGCATTAAACATTAGTACTCATCACTCCTTTGGTTTTCATTAATCATATGCTGTAACTGTGACGGACGGGCGACCTTCTGAACCCCATATGGCATTGCTGTAATAGTCCTAATTAAGCTTGTCCTGGCATATGTAGCCCTCCTGCATTTCACTCTGCTGCCCAAAACTCTTATCCAGAATCCATTTCTCTCTTTTCTCTCTGGCACCTGCTCTTTTTTTTTTTTTTTTTTTTTTTTTTTTTTTTTTATATCCCTCATTCACTCACTCTACCTCTGTGTCTCCTTCCCCTCTTCACACCCCTTATCACCGCCACCTCGGAAATGTAATTGAGGCAGTGCTTGTGAAAGGCCTGGCAGTGTATCCGCGCAGGAAGCGAGGAAGTGAGTGAGAGGAGCCGGGTGACACTGAGATGGCCTCCACTGGCACAGAGACTAACTACCTTCTCAGCCATCCAAAATCCCCAACACAACTTAGGTGATTAAATTAGCAAGTTCTACAGCGTGTACTTTTGATGCATGGCGGAGTTATGCTCTTAAGGTATTTCACCATCACCACAACTTTTATTCACTGCACTATATCAAATTTATTTCCCCTGCTATTTTATCTCACCTTGGTTGGAGGTTTCAGAGATGACGACATTGCATCTTTTCTATACTCATTTGAATGTAATAATTCGCAATAAGGGCATTATACTCAGATTTTATGAACTACAATTTAGTATTTTAATTAGTATCTGAACAATTGATGACTTACAATAGATCTGAGTCTGTACATTATATAATTATACTTCTATATGTAAGGTATCTTTCCAGATGTAGATGTACTCAACATTTTTAAAGTCACTGTTGCCAAATGTGATGGACTGGATTCCTATATAAGCTGTTATCTAACAACAGCATTTACATTTCAGTGTCAAGGTCAGAGTGATCAATTGATCCGTGTACGCTACTGTAGGAACACTTAACACTTCTCATTGATGTAGGGAAAGGGACAAAGAGGGAGATGCAGCGACAGATTCACAGGTTGAGAGAAAAAAAAAACAAAGATATACACATGTGGAACTTTGCCATTGGCTCTTTGTCTAAACTCATTGTACCCTTGGCTGTCCCCAAAATTAAAGATCATTTTTAATCACTTTGATAATGGAACCTTCTTTTTTTGTTAAGAGGAAGCTCTGATAGATATAAGAGTTTATGGGAGTTGACAAGGGACATTGCACTAAGGGCATTAGAACTGGCAGCTTGTCAAACAGCCCACTGGAAAAAGAGCAGCAAGTCAAGAGAGGAATACAAAGACAGAGAGGAAGGGGAGGGAGAGAAAGGGGAAGAGGGACAGAGGGTGGGGGGGCTTCTGAGGGCAACTAGCAGGTCACCAGACAGGACAAGTTCCCACTTTGCCTTCTTCCTGTCCTTTATCCTCCACCTCCTCATCTTCCCATTGTCCATTAATTACAGTATAGGACACCAGAGGGGTGCAGGGTTCTCTCATTAAGCAGCAACAAATAGCCAGGACACAAGAAACTTAATTACCTGAGGACCGGAGATTGTTCTGCTGTAGTACTAAGGAGATTCTCTTCCTCTAAACAAGATCTTTTGCCCTCGCAGAGAGGAGCTTGGAGTGACTTTAAAGCCAGGGAGAAGGACATCACGGAAATTTATGATGCCACTCTGTGCCATTTCTATTCATAGGCATAACCTCATCTGCCCGGCGACTCCTTTTAAAAGCTTTTATTGCACTGAATATTTATTTTTCATTGTTGTTTTCCTTATGAACAAAGAAAAGGTATCGTTGCACATGCCGCCGCAACACTTTTGGCTTCTGTCGCATGTTACGTTTTAGGATTTTCAATAACCGACTTCCCTTACGGTGTCTGTCTTATTCAATTAATGACATTCATTTCCCTTGCTTCTCCGCATGAGTTCTGGACTGATGATGCTCCTTAATATCTCAGCGATTGTTCCACGGCCCTTTAATTCTGCCACACTCTATTCAGTCCCCATTCTCTCTTTTATGTCATGTATTTATCACTGTAATCACAAGGTTTTCCTGTAAGCAGAATAACTGATCACATGGGATTTGCATAGAGCGGGCCTTAATCTGCGCAGACCCCACTGTAGAGCCATGTGGGGTGCCACAGTGATGATTATCTTAATTAAAGTCTGCGTCATTGGGAAAAGTGCACAAACAATTTGTGTAATAACAACAACCTCCTATTCCAAGCAACAGCCACTTCCATAACAAGCCAACCACTGCGCACACCGCCCAACTCTGCTCATAAGACTGAGCAATCAGATATTCAAGTCAATAACAGGGCCTCATAAGGAGGAAGAAAGGAACAAATAAGAGCACAAAATGGTAGATGCTATACAGCACATGGGATGTTGCCCATGCCTTTGAGTTTGGTCAATAATTGTCAATATTTTTAATCTCTCGCAACGACTTGAAAGGCACATATCGGAAAGCGTTTTTGGTATGCAAATCAGGGCGATATTGTCATCCAAGATGGATGGGCCTAGGAGATGGGCTGAGGGATGTCAGAGAGAAATGGGGTGCGGTGAAATTTGTCTCACCTCCGCTCACCTCTTCTCCCTCAACTCTCACACTTCCGTCTGCATTCTTTAGCTTAATATTCCTTTCCCTCCTTGTTTCAAATTCCTCCCAATGAAATCTGCCCTACTATTTTCTCTTTCATGGTGGTGTGTGACTGCTTCTTTTTTTCTTTTATTACCCCCCTTCTCTCTGTGCTCACAGGTTTATATAACAGAGTTCTGTCCTTTCCCTCTCCTCCCCTCCAGGCCACATGCAGGTCATTCCCATTTTTACCACCAAGAGAACAGCCTCTATTCTCAGAATACAAAGGGCTTTCTAATTTGTGGGTGTTGCTTTTATTTAATTATCTGGGAGGAGATATATTCTGCTGTTGCGGCAGAAAGCTTCCTTTTTCTCAAAGTTTCCATTTCTTCATTACTTTGTTGTAATTTACGACATCACGCTAATTCACACAGTAATTCGATGAACCCCAAATTAACCTGTCCGGCTGGTATTTTCCCCATTAGGTCGTTTCGCTCCCCCACTCCATTGTCTGGATAATTAAGAAACATCAATGTCCGTGAGGTGGATCAAACGCTGTCAGCGAGCGGAGGAGCCGGTGCCATTCAGTGTCTGGGTTCACCAGAGCACAGCAGCCGCATATTAAGGGCAGAGATGACGGGTGATTTACTGCCGATTAAGATCTGGTAATCACATCCCCTGCCAGTAATATTGTCACACCATGGTGCCAGCCTCATCTACCAGGTTTGTTGAGGGCTGTAACTCAGTACCTTCGCACCATAGAGTGCTGCTCCTTCAAAATGTTTTTTCTTAACTTTTAATTTGCCAACATAATGTTATTGATAATGTTCCCTCCCTCCATTTCCTGCCACATCAGCCTAAGGTGTAATTGTGTTTTCCAGCAGAGGGTTAAGTAGCTCTACTGCCTGTAGAACCATAGACCAGTATAATATGCACATCATATCATTAAATGATTTGTCATGCAATCAGTGGTGGTCATTGAGAACATGAAACAACCAAGACTAAGACTATTAGAGTACTTAAAAATGAGCGGGTAAGCACAGCTCTAGCTGCCACGTGCCACACGGCCTCACTTGTGTCGGTGCTTTGATCCTAAACACTGACCATAATTGATCTTCTTTGAGAAGTTGTCAAGTGGCTCTTGTTTGAGTAGTCAATTGTCCCACTCCCTGCTTCTCTGTGATAGTGGGCATTACTCATATCACTTCTGCCAGCTTGAATTGGACATTGGACTGGTGAGTAGAGGCCAGTTTGGTTGTATCAGGTACACACACACACACACACACACACACACACACACACACACACACACACACACACACACACACACACACAGTGAATAATACACTTGTTTTATCGCTTCCTGTCAGTAATCCGTAGCAATGGCTGTCCACATAGTGAGCTTTATGTGAAACCAAGGCCTTCGGTCTCTCTTCACACTGTGAACTACTTTCCTCTCAGTGTGTAAGAGAATCAAACATGGAATACACTTCTCAGTATAAGTGCTACAGCCTTTAAGTTGTGATATGGTATTTCCTCTGAATTCAAAAGGATTCCTTTTAATCGCTCAGTTTGGGTTATGCTAAATGCAAACAGTCAAAAAGAATAAAGAGCTTGTAGATGGGGTGAGGGGTTGGGGCATGGTGGGGGGGG
>CM076663.1:15810868-15874042 GCA_038496675.1 Rachycentron canadum | reverse complement strand
ATATATATATATATATATATATATATATATATATATGGGCATTTTCTGTCACACTAAAAAATTATTCCAACACAGAATGGGCACTTGAGGCTAGCTCCAAGAAATTTCATTAGACTCCCATGTTTCCCATGACTTTACCACAGAAAAAAAGCATGTTTACAGCCTGTTACACAAACTCTTCTGGTTTCGATGGCCTATTTCCTCCCTCATGATCACTGTATGGGAGGTGATTTTTTTTTTTTAATTTTTTATTTTTTTTTCTCTCCCCCCACCTGTTTTGATTTTTATTTAGGCTTAAATGAATGTACAATTAAGGGCATGGCTGCTTTGATTGAAGGTTGGGTAAGTGTGTGCTCACCACAAAGTTGCATGAAGTCTTGGCTCCACACATGACCCACCTCTTTGGCCACTTTTGGATTAGCTTGGAGTTATGTGGAGTCAGGCACTGCCAAGATGGTGATGGTGGGGCAGCCCACTTGGAGCGTCAAAACTCACTCATTAAAAACATCCATCCTTATTACAGTCTGTTTTATACACTGATCAGTTACTCCTAAGTAAAAATAATCCTTATTTGCAGCACTAATCCTAATGGTGCCCTGTGAGAATGTTTGATTCTGATGGTGTCTCTTTTTTCTTCCTTTTTAAACTGCTGTTCTTTCATATGCAGATTGATGCTTTGTACCACAGACTGCTGTCTTCCTAAGTCACTGCCCTTTAGTTCAGTTCTCAGCCTGTAACCTGACAGTCTCTTGCTTCTGCTCAACACCCTGTTATCACAAGGAGGTTCTTTAATTAGAAAAGCAGCACTGGGCTTCACTAAGAAAACTAGCAAACCACAGGTTGTCCACCCAGGCACAATTCATCCATATTTTCTGGCCACTGTTTTTCACATGGCAGTGGAATTATATTTAGATCACTAAGCCCAGAGGTGGCACAGTGAGAATGAGCAGCAGATGCAGCAGTATGTGGTTAAGTAAGTTTAAAAAAAACAAAACAAAATCAAAACCAAGCGGGTATCAAATGAAACAGATGGAAATTTGAAGGTTAATGGGGCTATTTTTAGACTAATTTAACTGCTGCTGCCCCAAATCAGTGATGTAGCACCAGGCATCTCCTCTTGATTTCCTCAGGGGAACACCATCTCCCACCTTTGAGAGCAAGCATGACTTCAAGCCGTCCTCTTGGTAACGCTCCAGCACGTATTTATGTTGGTGAGATGGGGTATAACTGTGTTTATGATGCTATAAAGTCTTTTTGGCCAAAGACCTCTCTGCCCACAGTGTGTCTAGATCCATCGTAAAGCTGGAATGGGCTCTGCCCTTGGAAAGGTGCTGTATTAGGGTGCGTGTGTGTGTGTGTGTGTGTGTGTGTGTGTGTGTGAGAGAGTGTGTGCACCCTCTTGTATATGTTAAGTTGATGGTTACAGGAGCTCAGCTTCCAGCAACTATCTTCATGGTTACAAACACAACATCATTTGCACTTGCAGAGCTGCTTGCATTTGAAACCCTGTGCCTCTAAAGTGAATGTGTGACGTAACGGCGTCATGAGGGTACAGTGTCTCTCGTGTGTTTAAAGTCATACTCGACCCAATATTAAACTCCAATCACCCTCTAGCCCTAAAAAGTGGCTGTAAAAAGTCTTGACTCTTGTCTAACATAAAAAAAAAAAAAAAAAAAAAACATGAAGTGATAAAAGTGTGGTGGATTTCAGTGAGGACAGGCTTTAACAAGAAGGACATCTTCTACGCTATTAATTCAAAATCATGGTATTGGCTCTTTTTCTCTGTGTGAGTTTACAGATGGACAGCACTGGACTGCTTTCTGCCGGAGGAATGATTTGAGGTTTGTGGACATTTCAATCATTCACCCGCTGTGAAAACTTGGCATCACTGGAATCCATTATGACCAACACACACTAACTTGCCAGTAAGAAGTTGGCTTTTTGGTGGAATGTGACTTTAAAACGGCAAATTAAATAATCGCGTGGTGACAGGACTTTCATATACTTTAAAAACATTGTTACAGCACTAGTTTTCCTGACATAGTGCGATGTCTGTTTGAATTGTTTCCCTCTCACTTTCTGTTGCACAATGGAACAACAGTGAAAAGGTTTTGCTGCTGTCAGAGAGGGTATCTCTCAAAGATAGCATTTCAGGTTAATGACTGTTTGTAGCTCACCAGCTCCAGAGGGCCCGCTGGAATCGGTGACAGAGCATTTTCGTCATATGAAAGGGAGTGAAACACGTTGGACGCAGAGTGGTAAGAGGGGGCAAATGATATGAAAGGAAACAAGTGGCATCCCGATAAGTCAAGCGGACAAACAAATAACTGTCGAAAGGATTAATTGGACTCCTACACACCTTCTCGAGCCTTGTTGTTCCTGTGTGTGTGTGTGTGTGTGTGCGTGTGCGCACGTCTCTCTTTACATGCACAAGCACCCGCACCGATGTGCTGTCATGAATAAGTGGGGAATGAACAGCAAGTGCTATCAATTGAAGCTCAGAAGACAGGTGTGTGTGTATATGTGTGTGTGTGTGAGAGAGAGAGACAGTGTTCCTATGTAATGTACGCAAGGCTTGCCGCAAGCAGTCAGTTTCAGGTTGGTCTCATTACCAAGGTAATTCCTCTGTGGCAACAGCTCGGTAATGGCAGGAGATGGTAATGATCCTTTAATAGCCCTCCTCATTGCCCACTGGCCAAATCCTAAAACCTGATTTGCCTACTGTGCTCCTACTGAGCCAGGAAGATGAATAGAAAACTAACCATCATTATATCTGCCATAGAAATCAAATCAGAACACCCATAATCTACTTCCCAGCTCCCTCCTTTTTGTGTCCATTTTAAACTGTTCGTTGCACACTCTGCACATCTCTCTCACAGCCTCCTCTTTTCTTTCTCTCTCCCTTTACTCATCAGACTTTCTGCTACTTTCCTCCTCACTTCTCACTCTTTTGCTTGTCTTCTGTCTCTTTGTATCAAGGCTCAGTTTTCCATTTCAATACTTCAAAAGGCATCAGAAGATTGAATTCCATTTTTTTTTTTTTTTTATTGGCATTTGGAGGTAATGAGGGATGGCACAACGTGAGCTGAGGGCAACCACACCACACCAGGCTCACCAAGCAAAGCATGGGAAGTGGGCTGGATGAGCTGCTAGGCTAAGTAGCATACTGTGCTTCATTAAAATGTTTGCGTGTGTGGGAATGTGTTTCAGTCCCTGAAGGCCCAGCGCTCAATACTTAGGATTGATAAGGATTTTGTTATCACCCATCAAAGTTTCAAAGAAAACAATGGTTAATGTGTAAATTGATATTGTGTGTATGTGTGTGTGTGTGTGAATGCGTGTGCACGCAGACATGTGCGTGTCCGACACCCCTGTTATCTGAAGTGAGAAAATCGAGAAAAGGCCAAAAACTCCACGCTAATCTCCTCCACACATGGTTGGGTTTCTCACATATCCTTGATAAGATTTATAGGGATTAGTTTGTCCCCCAAAATAGTCAGAGTGTGGAAAAATGGCTGTCTGGAGGGTCCTTTAATCTGTGAGCCATCGGCACTGTTGACACGACGGACCAATGCTGAGGAAGTGAGACTGTTTCTTTGTTTTGATTCAGGAAACGTTTGCTTAATTTAACAAGCAGGGAATTAAAAGAATAAAGAATAGACATACAGGAGTGAATTACCACGCACCGCGCACCGCGCATGCGGGGTAGTTATATGGCTGTTCTCCCTTGGGTGACTCAGTTGATCCTTTACTGAACTCTTTCCCCTTTTTTCTCCCTCTCTCACTCTCCCTCAGTCTCTCGGTTTCTCCCCCCCCCTGTCACTACGTTCATCTAAATAATTCAGCTCAAATCCAGGCCAGTCTTTAATCAGATGTCACTACTTCCCCTCACTGACGGGTGCTCAATGCATTATCATAATCATCCGTATCTTCAGACTTGCCAGCTGCTAAAGAAGTCACTTTTCCCCTTTTTGTACTTAAATGATGCTTCACATGTCCTCTGATACATTTGTGGCATCATTGGTGTTCGTGCCTTTTAAATTCTGTCCCTTCATCTATTGCTTTGCTGAACTGTTCAAAAGAGACCCAGAGCAGCTCAGCCAATACTGGATTTTTTTAATGTTAATAATAGAGACTTCGAAAAATCTGATAACGAAACATTAGCCAAGTGTTTTTGATAAGAATCTCTTCAACTTGGTTATTGAAGAATTGTGATTAAGATATGCAGCAAGTGGAACATCTGAAAATTAAACTTGTGCATACTTTCAGTTGAACAAACTATGGATTACTCTTTCTACATTGCCTTAAAGATACAGTTTTTTCTTTGTCAACTGATTCCATATAGCCTTAATAACCTTAAATAACCCAATATTATGGACTATACCCCGTAAGTCCAATAGAAACTCCTGAAACAGCTCTGGCTTTATACTCTGTTTATTTTGAAGAATATAATATAATTTTGTATGAAAATTGTCAAGGTTTGTTGATGAAACCACCTACACATCTGTATAGCTGATCTGGAGCTTTCAGTTGTATCTCATCATGAAATCATGAAGATTGTTTTCACCAAATGAGTGCGCATGCTGGACGACAGCAAAAAACCACGCAAGAACGTCATTGTCATTTGTTCCAGTACCAAAGCATAGTTGAGAACCAGCAAGCTCACACTGTGTAGATGTAGTGAATTAAAGATAAGCCTGAAATAAGAAATTATATCATATAGGGTCGTAACGATCTGTCAACCTCTGTCCTTAAACCCTCAAATCAGACAAGGAAAAACTCCAAATTATCGATTGGGGGGTAAAAAAAAAAAATAGAAGAAGCCTCAGGAAAAGCAACAGAGGAGGATCTCCTCTTCCAGGGTGGACAAACATGCAGTAGATGTTGTGTGTACAGAGGAGAGCAACAAAATAGATTTACAGTACGGACAATCAGGATGGTAAAAATTAATGAAGAATATAATCCAGCAGGACATGAAGTAATTTCCAGGTGCTGCCAACAGATAGGACCTGAGCCATGTGACCTTGTCTCCACAGAGCCAGATCCAAAACATCTGGAATGAAGTATTGACAGCCAGGAGGGGGAGAGAGGTCTCAGGACAGCTGATGCTCCAGCACAGAGAGGCTGAGTGAAAAGAAAGAACAGGGGGATGGACAGAGAAAGGAGAGAGATAGGCACACAGCCTGGATGCCTGTGTGCTGGAGGGAATAAACAAACAGAGGGTTAGAGAGATGCAGTGGTTAACATGAAGTCACCAGTAATGTTGTTGGCAAGACATCATGGACTCCTCTGTACATACTAGGTTTAAAAGATTCATTCAGACTGAGACGGACCCACTGGCAAGAGAATGGTAACGGGTCCCAGGGCTGAAGTAATTAAAGAATAAGCCACTAACTAACAGTTAAGGCATAAAGATGATTTTTAAGCTTGGATTTAAATGTCATGATAGGAAATGGCCCTGCAGCCTGCAGACTTGTTTTTAACTCTAAGGATAGACAGGAGTCCTGTGCTATGAGTTTGGGATGGAATATAAGGTTTAACGAGGTCAGACCGATTTTGATTTTGTACGTCGTTAAAATCACCTTAATGAATGCACTTCAGTTGCACTCAAAAGTCCAATAAAAGGTGGACAAAGTGCAGGATTCAGGAGAGATCCTGGATGGTGAGGCAACAGGCAAAATAGGGGGAAATGAATGTTTGTGAATTTTGCAAAATGAAACTGAGTTCAGATGAGGCTTCAGATGGTGTTTATTCACCAGTACCTCTCACACAAATGATACACAAATGATGTCAACGGTAATCAATGTCACCAGCAAACTTGCTAAAGGAAATCTTTATGAAAACGGCCGGCAGTGACTGGATCTGAAGATTTAAGATTAGCATCTGTATAGATGACAGACTTTAGGATTTTTATCTGCTGGCTGTCAACATCAGCCTTGAACAAACTTGATCCAACGTGGTCGGATGAGCTGTCATGCTCAAATAATATTTATAACCTACACAACAGTTGTGATGTGTTTCCCTGCTTTAAGGTGTTGCATTGATATAATAAGTCCGATTCATTATATTTTTTTTGTCTGGTTTCTGATTCTGGGATAGATTGATTGGCCATTAAATGAATAGACCTGTTTTTTCAGAAAATATAGTTTTGAAGTGTTTTAAATAAACTGCAGTCTCCCCCTTCCTTATCTCTCATCTGTAATAACTACAGCTGTCTAACTTGTATGGCGCTGGTTGCAGATTGAGATAATTTGCTAATGAGATAAAATGGCACAAAATTTACCATGGCCACGCCGCCTGAGGCAAGGAGTTAATGGTGATGGAATTCAAGTCTTATCAGTCTTCTCTATAGGAGATACGGTCCATACAGGGTAAGCAGACAGGTCGGGTGAAGTGATTTGTCAGAGGCAACAAGTCCTGGAAACAGATTTGAGGGCATCAGACATGTGCAACACATCGCACATGTCTGTCTGTCTCTCTCGCTCTCTCTGTACTTGGAGAGTTCAGTGGTCTGCAGTTTCACCACAGTTGCTTGGCAGTGTCTCTCTCTTTTAATTAGAGAAAAAGCATCTGCAACAAGGGTCACCACTGAAGGAGCGAGGGAAGGAGAGATTGCGTTGTAAACTCAGAAATGAACCAAGAAATGCAAGAATTCTTTGGGGTCGGTTTTCACCTAATTTGGAGGGATTTCATAAGAGAGACAATGAAGCAAAGAAATCTGTAACCTACATCTCCATTCCAGTAATCCATGCATTTACCTTTGCCCAGTATAGACTCTGAGCAAGTTTACAGGTAACCACTTTGTACAGTGTCAGCTTTTAAAGTTGTTTTCTTGACTATATATAAAAGCAAAGAGCACTGGAGAGAAAACATCACACTGTATGAAAAATTGATGGTGGAGCCATATGAGGAACTACATAGGTAAAAGTTAAGGTAAAACATTAATGGGCAAAACTAGGCTGCCATTAGTCATAGTGCCCTGTTTACTATAGCAGACACTGACTGCTTGTTATGGAATTTGTTTGGCTGCACAACATGTGAACCCTGGGAAATTGCAACTTGCTGCACATGTGCTGTTTCTCAGCTCAGTTGGGCAAACCCCTCACTCTTTGACCTGAACTGCTGCTGTAGCTTGTCTTTGTTTGAGAAGAACCATTCATGTGCTGGAGTCCCACTCCTTTGTTTTCCTTGGTTGCTTATCTACAGCATCAGCATGCCGCCTCTTATTTGCTCTCTGATGTCCCAAATTAAACACAATGGAGTTGCTCAGATTGCGTTAGCATCACTGGCAGTGGAATAATTACTGTGCACGATGGGCTGAACTGGTCTTTAGAAGCACTGTAACCACTAGTTTGTCGTGTCTTATTTTTGTTCATCCTGCTCCTCTGTGACTTGTTTCCCACCTCCTGTTTGCAGCTTTTTGTTTTTCCCCAGTTTGTGCTATTTTTCATCTCTTCTCTCCTGCACGCTGCATCAAATGCCAAAACTTTCTCTAGTCGCTAGCAGTTTCTCTCTTTTTGTCATCCAGCCTGTGGAATTAAGTCTGTCTCCTTCTTTCTGTATGTCACTCTCCCTCTTTCATTCCCCTTTCATTCTCCTTTCTTTCTCTGCTCCCTGCTGTCCACCTTCATTGTCTGCCTGTTACTCTATAGCTCTTTTTTTGTGTTTCAGGTGTAAAAATTGGATGACATGTGGGGAGTTATGGATTAAAGTGAATGTCAATCACCCTCTTTTTTATCCTCTCTCCTCCAGGCAATGCTCCCTGGTGGCTTTACGTACCTGCAGGGATTTTCCATTTTCTCTCTCTTTATCTTTGTCTTCCTGCCTCTCTTTTATAACCTTGTTCACATATACCACACCACATGCTAATTGCTTTCCACATGTAACTGTAGCGCACACCTAGTCCTCTTAGCCAGTGTTTGGAATCACTCTTTTTCCTCTACTTCATTGCATTTGACTCCTCAGGATCTGCATCTCATTTCACTTTCCCTTTTCTATGTCACTGTCTGTCAGTGCATTCTTCCCTCATTCACTTCCCACCTTGTTATAACTGAGACCTGTGAAAAGTAGAAGAGGAAAATCTCCTCTCTTTTTACATGATAAAATCACATGGAGCTGTGGCTGCAGCCAAAGCTACTAAGCTTGTGAAGGCAAAAGAGCTTTAAGGAAGAGAAAGATTGGTAGAATGAGTCGAAAGAGAAGTGGTAAATAAAAGACAAGTCCCTTCTTTATCTGCTTGCAGCTTAGGAAGTAGTCCACAGAAATGGCTGATCACATAAACTGGCCTCTCAATGGCTACCAATTTCATTAGCACCCAAGAGAAGACAGCCATGATTCAGTGGCTGCAAGGACTGATCTTATTAAACAGGGTTCAGGCCCTTTTTTGTGAGTCAAGGTGCAGAGTCAGGCAGATTTTTTGGTAATAATGTGACCAGATGTGTCACCAGGGCACCTCGGTTTAAAAGAGGTTGAATTAAGTGTCTGTGGGTGTGTTAGGGGCTGGCATCAATCACGGCCAATCAAATCAGCTCATCCCCTTTAAAACAGGAACACTCACTGCCACTAAGTGCTGACGTTTTCGTAATGCAAAGGAGACAGGCGAAAGACACAAAATTAATCTTGTATTTCCAAGGTGGAACCCAAGTAATGCCTCAAATAGATATACTATGCCTAATCTAACAGTGTTTTCTTTATATACGTTTATTGCCCCCGCTGCAATGTCATGAAGGCACAATCCCACGACTCTGCAGAGGGCTTTAAATTTGAAA
Source organism: Rachycentron canadum (assembly GCA_038496675.1). Lineage (NCBI taxonomy): Eukaryota > Metazoa > Chordata > Actinopteri > Carangiformes > Rachycentridae > Rachycentron > Rachycentron canadum. The sequence goes on along the minus strand of CM076663.1, from coordinate 15,865,274 downwards.
AAACAACAGATACATTGGAGACATGTGGTGACACCTGTCTTGAGACACAAGAGAAGAGGCATAAAGGTAGATTTAACAGCTACTATTGACATGTATTCTTTTTACCTCTTTATATCCACTCTGATTGCCAGCATACTACACACATGCACTACCTTGGTACAGCAAAATGCCACACTGGAGGCCCTGTGGACCAGGTTTTTACTGGGCCTGTTGTCAGTCTCTCCAGCAGCTGTCTCTGTCTGCCTGCCATTCATGATGCACACGAGAGCTTGTAGTGTGTGACACACTGGATTGAGCTAGATGTAGCGCTGCCAGAGCGCATGGAACGACACTCCACTAAAGGTACTTCATTTGTGATGCACTGGCAAAGAAATATGACAAAGCCAGTCTATTAAACTTGGAAAGCTTGTGCTGCATCCACAGTATCTGCTGGTGACATGATGATGAAACTAGTCATTAAGTCAGTGAATATTTTATTGTTGTTGTTGTTATTGTATTGTCGTAGTTGACTAATGTATGTAAACCTACCACCATAGAAACAGTGGTCACATAGCCACTGAAACAAGCCACGACTTGACAATGCATGTGCACCATAGAGTGTATGTGAGTGGATGTACACTCTGGAATTGAAAAATGAAGCCTACAAAGAAGCCTTGAACCTGCATTCTTTTCAATGACCATCGAGGGAGAAGTCTTCAAAAAGAAGTCAAATTTTGTAGTAGTCTATGGGAAAATGACCCAACTTTTAACTTGATGAATTACCTCAGTAAACATTTTCCTAACGAGTTGGTCTCAAATGGTCTCAACCACTAGTTTCAAGTCAACGTTAAACATCAACACCCACCAGCAGCGCCAAAGAGACAGCAAAACGAAGCATGGAAATGACATGAGAACAATAGCTGCTGGTTCAATTAGTGTTAATGTATTTATTATAATAATAATAATAATAATAATAATAATGATGTTTATATCTATAATTTATCCTGATTTCCTTACAAGAAAAACTTCTAGGAATCATCACCTGCACTGTCCTGTATCCAGGTATTTATTTTACACTGGTTGGATTTTTTTTGGCAAAAAGAGTTACTGTATCGATTTGAAGTCATTGAATCATATTGTTCTAGATGAGCCAAATATCATTCTTCAATCGTATCGGAACCATAGAAAATAATACTTTACTCCAAATGTTTATAGACTTCTGTGTGGCAGAAAAGGCTTTGCTTTCAGAGAGAGCGCTTAAAGAATCCAAGCAGTAATGAGAGAACTAATTCACCTTATTAAGCAACATACCTGAACATGAAGTCATCTTGTAATAAACAATAACAAAAGCTTATGACATAATGAGATGGTTGTCGTGGTGGAGGGAGCTCATCAGCACGGCAACAGTTAGAAATTCCAGGTTATAATCAGCGTTGCTGTGCACCTGCATAAATAAAACTGGACGGTGGCTCAGTCTGAAGTAACTGTTGACGGTGTTGATGGAAGATGGGGCTTTTGGTGGATTTTTCATGTTACTTGGATCTAGATAGAAAGATTTGAATGTTCGAGACAATATTTTGTTTCCTTCTTGTTTTAAACATGGTCTTTTTATAATGGATGTGGGGGAAAAAAACATTTTTCTCAGCACTTCACCCAGGGTATACGTATCTGTTTGACATCTTCAATTTCTTTCCCAATTTCCAAAACAAACACTGTAGGTAGTAAAATCACTAGTTGTGAAGCTCATTATTAGGGGAAAAATAATGAACTAACTAGTTAGTTAGCTCCTGCAATAGACTCGCGACTTGTCTGGGTGTACCCGCCCTCACCCAGTATCCATGCTAAATATGCATGGATAAGCGGTATAGATAATGGATGGATCAATAGGAGCTTTAGTAGACCCACAACTGCGTAAGCAATCAACAGCTCCAGTATAAACTTGAAATAGTGCTCAAGTGCCCATACATAATATATAGCTTCACTGATGCGATACCTCTATTATCGAGGTTTAGAGTGACAATATGTTTGTACAATTAACTTTGTCAGTGCACAATGAGATACTTACCTGGCTATGTACCAGCTTCACAAGTGCAAATTCAACGTGGTGGTCCTTTTTCTTCTCACTGAAGGGTTCAGGTCAAACAGACATTACCAATCCCAAAGGGCAATTCACTTCCCGTCCAGCCTACGTAGCACTTTGATCTGAACTAAATCACATTAGACGACCATTAGGGCAGTAAATATGGACCAGTGTATGGACAGCACAGGAGGTAGGAAGGAATAATCTTCACATCATCCCTTCCAGCAGACACATTGGTCTCATTTTTTTCTTTTTTTTTTTTCTTTTCTTTTTTTTATTGTTTTTTTCTCCTTCAGCCTGATCCAAAATAAGTTTGATAGGTGACATCAATACACCTGACACTGGGCAGGAAATGAGCAATTGAACCTTGTGAAAGATATAAAACCAGTTTGAAGAATGGGAGAACAAAGGTGGATGCCAGATTTACTGTCTGGACACACACCCTTGGTGGATGCTTTACTTACCCTGTTGGAAATTCCATCCAGGGTATCTGTCTAAGGAACCTTTTTATTTTTCCACTTTCCTCCTAGACAAGACAAGAACTTGCTTTACAAATTAAATCCACTTAAAACACAGATTCAGTTTTCTATGATGGTTAAAAGGAAGAGCAATACTACAATGCTGTTGTGTGGGATACAACAGTGAGTTCACCGTTTCCCTCGGCAACAAATAGGATTTGCATTAATTGTATTTAAGTTTTATGAGAATTATAAGACCAAAGCTTATTTCAGTGCAAATTTGAAATATCCGCTAATAACATTTATACCACTGACTGCCTTAAAATTGTGTATTAGTGCAGTAGATCTTAGTTTAAATAAGCTTATGAGACAGCGGCTAAACAGGTAGAAAACATTCTGTGTATTAAACAGTTTATTTAATTTACTGGGGTAGTGGGTTATGCTGATTTTGACTTCAGGGCTAAAATGTTCCTTTTTATATTTTATGGCCATATTTTATGGGTAGTTAAGATAAGGTATAAAAAGGTCACATTTTCAAAGGGAGTTGAAGTGAACTTTTAAAAAGATGAAAAAAAAAGGGGGGGGGTCGGAGGAGTGGGAGATAGAGAATTAGAGCAATGTATCATGCTGGCAGAGGTCAGGGAAGAGCAGGCTATGTAATTAGCTATAGAGGAGCTTGGTAATCATGCAACTAATACAGTGTTTCAGCAGATAATTAGTCACACTACTGTACCAGGATGTCTCATACATATATAAATATATATATAATTTTGTGGTGGGAGACATATAGTTTATGCTCTGAAATCAAAGCAGGCACAAAGAGTTTATGCATGTGAGACTAAATTCAGATTATCTTTTACATACATGCATTAACAACAACAAAGCTCAAATAACTTTCCACCCCCACCCTCCTCTTTTGTTTTCCTTTCCCTCCACGCCTCCATCTTTCCGTCTGCGGTGCGTCTCCCTCCATCCAGCCGCCTCCTCAGTGCGTTCACAACAGACCCCCCAGAGAGGGGGCTAATGAGGGCTAACGATGGGAACGCATGCTGCTGTTTCCCTTTCATTAACGGGTCTACACTTGCATACTGAACACAGCTTTTCATCATCAGCAGTCTGCCATCAGCGTCGGCTCCTCTTCTCCCCTCCGTCTTTTACCTCCTCGCGCCGTCTCTTACCCTTCACCTCTTTCATCACTCAAATGGAGTGGATTTTCTTCATTTTCCTCAATCTGCACTTATTTTCCTTGTCTCTGCTCTTTATCTCCCACCTCCTCTGTGAATACTAACATGTGTTAATGTGGTCCTAATTACTGCTCAATGCCATTTCAGTGGGCAGACAGAAAGTCTCTTGGTGAAACAAATGCATCTTCCAAGACAGACTGATGACTTCACAGTCTCTGGAAACTGAAGAGGCATTGTCAGTTCTTATTCTGAGGCCTTTTATAACCACATGTGTCTCTTACTTGAGCTGCATTTGTTTGTGGTCCTTGTGTATCAAGGTATCTATCTTTAGCTTCAGGTATGATAAAATACTGTCAGTATACACCATTATGACTAGTTTCTTTCCTTAGCAAATATACAAAGCTTTATTTTCGCATTATTGGGCAGTTCAGGTTAGACAGTAATAGAAACAGAAGGTGTAAACATCTACTTTAATGGAAAGTAGCTAAAACCTGCCGCTAAATGTCGCTAGGTTGTGGCATACACTAATTAATTAATAATAGTCACTTCCAAGCTATTGTTTTGTGCTGCCAAAATCCTAATTTTAAAACCATAAAGTTGTTTGACAAGAGCACCAAACACCAAATACTTGTAAAATGAAAAGTCCATTCACATCCCAGCTGCCATGAGGTCAAATGAATGAGAGGCATGGAAATGTGTTCCTGCAGAGAGAAAGTCAGGGTTTGCATTCACGAGATGACACTGGCAACTTTATCCTGTGGAAAGTAGCAACGGTTTGTCCAAAAAGTCACTAGATTTCTTGTTGGCTGCTTTTTGGAAAGAAAAAAAAAAGAAGTTGCTCAAGGAGACTGAATAAGCAGTAAATACAGTTGGCAACACCTGATGAGGCCATAGAAGCAGTTTTTGCCAAATTAATTTGTAAGAGCATCAGCCAAAAAAAAAAAAAAAAAAAAATTCACCTGGCCAACCAACGGTGTAACTTTCAGATACGGGATGTGTTGTCTCAGGACATTGCTGGAGAAGAATTAGTGGATCTTCATTTGCTCTTAGATCCATTTCCAACTTAATTTTAGGCACTTTTGATTGCATGACTGTCACCCAAGATGCATATTATTGCTGTGAAGCAAAGGACATGTAAAGCAAGGGAAAATACCAAGATCAAATGTGAATGTCAGGCCAGCTTGATTCTTCAAATTCAATTTTAAATTCAAAGAAGTTTTATGAACAGCACTGTCCAAGCACTCTGCACAAGGAAGTATTAACAGTGGAAATTACATTCATAGCAGCTGCACACACTGTCAACCGAAGTGTGTCTGTCAGTGTATTGCTACATGGCCCCTGTGGTATTGTCGTCATTGTTACTATTAAAGTAAAACAAAAATAATGATTGCTGCACATTAAAGCTTCAAACGTTCATTCTCTCACACAAATAAACGTGAACCAAATTAATATTGTACAAAAATATTCAATTTGACTGTTTTAACTCACTTCCCATTGTTATGCAAATCTACACAGCGAGTTGTGAGTGTTGTAACCATCAAGTGTAAAAGCAACCCATCCACTGGGCGGCTCAACCTTTCCATTTCGTATGCGTCTGTACCACGAAACACAGGGGTTCGCGTTCCATAGCTGTAAGAGACACATTTACAAGCGACCAAGAAAATGAATAAAACATCAAACATAGCACACAGGCAGCTGTGGCGGCTCACAGAGGCTTCTTGGCAAAGCTTAGAGACCGCACTTCATGTCCGATACATGTTTGGCACATGAAACTGACTCTATTAACCTAAACTGAACATCTCAGGGACTTTCTGAAGCAGATGTATTCTCAGCCAGGGCTTGTATATTTTACTATCTGCCAACAGACCTGTCACATAGATGAGGTCTACTGCTGATAATTAGAGCTCTATTTCTCAAAAAGGGAGTAGGGACGCTAGTTGTGTTTGTCAGTGCTTTGTTTCCAGGAAAACATGGTTAATGACTGTTTTTTTATGGACTTTAAATATCTTATAGGTTGTTTTTTTTTCACACAGTATAGAAAAATCTACTTATGTTTTTTTTTTTTTTTTTTTTCTTTTTGTTCTTCCAAAGAAAGTCGACTGCTGAGAAACTTGGTGTGAGATAATGGATTAGCTGTGGTTTTGTTTTGCTACTACTCTCAAACTCTCTCGATCTGAGGGACTGGGAGTGCTTCCAGTTTTTGCACAAGATTGGTGTCTAGCAGATGTGTGGATAAGACTCTGATCACCACTGAGCTGCCAGTAGCCACACCACCATCCGCTCTCTCTGACGGTCATTGATGATTTCAATTTTGCTGTGTGATTCCTTTACGCTCTGCACAGTGCTGGGAATAGATTTCTTGCCTGTTGCACTTGCTGCTGTTGCTGTGGTTCGAATCGATTTGGTAAGCGAGATATAATTAGATAGCATCTCGCTTTGTTATCATTTCCCATGAGGAGCGGCTACTATGCATGAGCCATTTCTCCCTTCGACTTCTGGTGTCTGCTCTTCAGTCTTACTCCCTTCTTCATGGCCTTTTGTAAGAGGCTTTGTCTTCTTTTTTTTTTTTTCTCCCCCCTTGCCTCCCTATTCTCTGCTCTGCTTCCCCTGAGTGTGCATGCAAGTGTAACATTATTTTGGTTTATTCTCTTTCATTAGTACTCTGAAATTCTCTCTCTCAAACAAATGTGGTAATTAAAACTTTCTCATTAAAATTTCCCTACCATGCTCCCTCTTCTCTTTCAAAGTACCACCCCAGACTCATCTGTTTCTGTCTGGGTCCCAAGGGCTTCTTGAGGAAGAGGTGGTTCCCTGTTGCTATGGCAGCTCCTCACTGATCAGTTCTGTCTGTGGAGCTGCAGGTCAAGTGGCTGGAGCAACACAGTAAGAGGTTCCCACACCACTCGACTCCAGCAAATCCTGTTCAGTGTTAGTGGCACTCAACTGTGCATTAACTGCATTGTTTTGGGAGGATTTGATGCTATTGAAGATGACTTTACCTCGCATGAAGTTTACTTGTTCACCGCCAGAACCAGGGGCAGAACAATGAATTAACTAACAGAAAATGAAGCCACAATTTCATCTTAAAATTCCTAAAATTATGGAATGGTGTAAGGATTCACTGCTTTTCTTTCTGTGACAACACTGTGAAAACGTGTTGCCACAAAAATAATTTACAGACTTCACCTTAGGTACTGGGAAACTATCACTCACACTTTGCACTTTCTGGCATTTTATGGACTAAATAATTAATGAAGCAATCAAAAGATAATTACTGCATAAAAAAAATGTTAGTTGCAGCTGTAGCAGAAGCTCCCCATCTGCCTGGCTACTGACTATCCATACTAAACTCCCTTAAGTAAGACAAAATATTTTTAAAAGTAAACCATTTCATTAATGACCTATAATTAAACCAGGACCTGTATGAGCTACAGAAAATGTGGAATATTGTATTTGATTACAATATATTGGGGATATTGTATATGCATATATATATATATATATATATATATATATATGTTTGTGTATATATATGTATATATATATGTGTGTGTATATATATGTATATATATATGTGTGTGTGTATATATGTATATATATATGTGTGTGTGTATATATATATGTATATATATGTGTGTGTATATATATATATTTATGTGTGTGTGTGTATATATATATATATATGTGTGTGTATATATATATATGTGTGTATGCATATATATATATGCTATATTGGTTCTCACTTGTTTTGTTGCACACTTTTCACCAGTGTAATGTTGTACCCACCTCCTGCTGTAATAACCTATAATAATCTGTTTCCAGTTGGTAGACTGACTTGAACGTATTATCAGCTGAAAAATTTAAAACAACATTTCCTGGGAGCTTTCTCTGTTTCGTATCTGTCTGCTACGAGCAGTGAATTATTAACAACATTATTGACGGGTCGATGGCAACGTGGAAAAGTGGGGTTAACAAACCTCAGACAAACCACAGTCAACTGGGGTTTAGTCACAACAAAACATTTCAGCTGCATGTCAAATGTTACGTAAAAATAATGTTCATAAATGTGAAAAGTTGTAATAAAATCATAGAAATTTTAGAAATTTTTGAAACTGCTGTTCACTGTACTGCTCTTTGCCAATGAAAAAAATGAACATTTACCCTCTTTAGATAAGAAAAAGACTTTCATGGCCAAATCCTTCAGATTTTCTTCGTCCTACTTTTGGACAATAACATTTTTGTCTCATCTCTTGAGATGAAGACTTGAACCTCTTTGCAGTACAATGTAAAATGAAAAAATGATAGTTGGGGAAAGCACAGAACCACCTGGGAACGCTACAAATAGCATGTGTTCTATGCGGCGATATTGTTCAAGCACTGGTAAAAAGATTTGGCTAATTATCTGGGCCAAGCCTTAAACTAAAAAGAACTTTTTCAAACTAAATATAGTTTATTTCTTCAAAAGAAATCTTAAGAGAGATGAGCAAGGACAAATTTCAATGATTTCTGTAAAAGAAAAAATAAAGAAAAAAGGTGTCAAAAGGTGGTATCTACATTTACAAAACACACCTCAAGGATCTGCTGCCTACACTACACCAATAAATATAAAACGTGGTGTTGCTGATTGCAATAGACAAATGGGGGTGTAGAGATCATGGTTTTGCTAAAAATGGATTTAGTGAATTCAAAAAAGAGAGATCTGAAAATGATACGAGGGGGTCTGATGCCAGTGGCCAAGAGAGAGGTGGTTTTCATCTTGGAGAACAGACTAAAGAAAACAAAGATGAAAAGCTCATTGGTGAACCACTTGTAAGACACATGCACACTACAGAGAGATGCACCGTGAAAAGGGTTAAGTGCACACTTGCTCACAAAGGAAATGGAGGTTATGGGTCTCTACAAACCTCAATAGTGTGACACACCTCCACTGTAGGGCTGTCCAAGCACCTGCACATGTTCACCTCAAGGTCGCTTGTCCGCGCCGCTGAGAGCTCGAAGCTCCATCTAGGTTTGCTCCTGTCCTTATTCACGTTCGAGTCCCACTTGCAGAAGGGGTCACATTAGCAGGAGGCAAAGCAGAGCAGAGCAGTGCAGATGTTATTCTCCCCAGTCATGTCCTCTGCCACTTCCTTGGGGGATACTGAGGCGGAAAACGTAAAGCTGCAGTAATCGATATTTTCACATTAACAGTGACTTAAATGATTGCTTGCATTGTGAAAGGTGCCGCTGGTGGTGATGAAGCTACAGAAAATGATCACCAAACATATTTTCTCTTCTTTAACTCTTTGCTTTGCAGTGGCATTAACTACACTCCTATTGCCCATGTTTCTGGCTGCAGCATCCAGCTGTCAGGCCAGACACTAATATTAATTCTGTACTGTTTGCTATTGCTAACGCATGTCAATTAATGTCAAATGAAATGCTTATTAAAAAAAAAAAAAAAAAAAAAATCAGCTTTAAGTTGATTGTGCTGCCCAACAAAGGTAGTGTTTTCAGGCTGGACAGCAAACTGTGAAACAGATAGTGATAGTACATTGTCTTGTTAGGATTACTACTGTACCCGAAAAGATCATTGACATAGAACCCATACAATACCATTTTACCAAATGCAGATACAACACTCTGCCTTTGGATTTGTAGTTTGTCTGAGAAAACTTAACTTGGCCTATTGTTAAAGGAATCAAGTGTTTCAGTGTTCGTATCTAGGTATTGTATCTATATTTTTAAATTTGTAAATCTTTAAATCAATATGATATAACCACAATTCATCATTTCAGTACAGTCAAAAAAATAAGGTGCAACTAACTTTTCAGTTCAACTAAGTTAGCTACCTTGTAGCAGGCTTTTCCTTCTCCAGTCATGAACTAGCTGCTGTTGCCTTATTTAGTTGTGAAACAAAGAAAAATATCTGACAACCAAAGTACCAATAACCAACTGTAACTTTTGTTCTGGCTAAAGTAAGCTACGGTTATCTCACAAGATAGATATAGCCCTCTGACTTTAGCTGTGTATTTGGCAGTAACTACACAGCCTCAGAACAGATACTGCGTGTTGGTTTCTAGGTCAGTGTTGTAGTTAGTGCAAATTTAAAATGCTGTTTTCATGGAAAAGTTAAAACTCAATTTTGACCAAAGATGTTGGTACTAGGGGCAAGTTGATAGCTGAATGGTTAGGGTGCATACCACGTAGGCCCAAATCCTGGCTGGTCGGACCATTACTGCATGTTTTTACCTCGCTCTCCCTGCATTCCCACTGGTGCAATCTAATAAAGGCATAAATGTCCAAAAAATATAAAGTACAACATAACCATGACCTTACTGTATTGTTTAAATACCATGGAGCCACCTTTTCAAAGGAAATACAAACACCTGTTGGGTGCAACAACAGTAGATGTCAACAGCTACAGAATTGTGCTGGCATTGTCGTCAGTGTTTTCCCTCCCACGCACGTCTCTTGCACATTGGCTTTCATATCAATATGCAGACATACAGTCGTCACATTACTGTAGTGATTTGCTGTTGCGCTGTGTTGCTGCATCTCGGTGAGTTTGAGCTGCTGATGTGCTCATCATTTCATGTTCTGGCCTGCTCCTTTGAATTCTGGGAGATTTGAAAGCGTCGGCAAAGCCCTGAAAACAGACACTGAAAATTCACTTTGATAAACATATATCTTTAGGCAAGATTAAAACAGAAAGCAACAAACCCAGCACATTGGGTGTCAGAGCACAGCTCTTTTGAACACCCTCCAGTGGGAGTCATAATAAGCCTAAACTTTCTGGATTTTGATTTTTTTCCTCACACTGTTGAAACAGAAAGTTGGACACATGGAGGCATGTAGGAGGAGCACAGCTTGTAACACTGCCATACCGGGGTATCGGAGTAAATTACCTGCACATAAGGATTTAGAATTGCTAAACTCAATTTTTTTACACAGTCTCAACAACGTGACAAGGTGTAACAGATGAAAAGACGGGCAGGAAGAGAAGACAGAGAGTTTTTCCACATGAAGGTTTTTCTGATTTGGCTCATTCTGAGAAACAAATGAAAGGAAATGGATGACAGGCAGTTGGTGATGAGTTTTCTACAGCTTTTTCTTTCTCTCTTATCCTCTGCTCCTGCATGTGCAGGCTTTTGGCACCTTGGACTTTTGATGCACTCAATTTCATTGTCATATTTCTGAATGAGCGCAGTGTTTGAATAGGTCCCACATGCTGTGTGTGTGTCTGTGTGTACGCGCAAGGGTGTGTGGGTGAATGTGGAGCATTTCAGTTCGAGTCATCCTTTTTTGACTGGTGAGATGCTTCATCAAAGATCATCAGCCGTCAGGCCTCATCCCTCCCCAAATCCCATGTCTGTTCTTCATCTCTTTTCCAATGTGTCCCATTCTTTGCTCCCACTTCCTGTTGCCTCAGTGTCGGCACGGCATGCTGTGTGATGAAAGGCCAATCAAGTGGAAAAAGAGGATCCTGACATGGAAATAAAGTACTGCACATCTCCACTTATCTCTCTGCTCTCAAAGCCACTGAAGTAAAACTTATATCCACTCATATGAATACAAAATATGTGATTGTGCAAGTGTTTGAGTAAAACTATGCAGTCCCAGTGTCGCACAATGGAAGCGAACACAACTCGCACACGCTTGCAACTAACATGGAACTTGAGTTCTATAATTTATATGCTATGCTATGCTACGTGGAGCACAGAAACATTACCATGTATGACTGAAGTCGGGTCTGCTCTGGGAAAATATTTGCCAGTGTGTCTGTGCAGGAATGTGTGTGTTGTGTATGCATATGTGTGACATGGTGGTTGAGTAGGTAAAGATGAATAAGGATCATTAAAGCAGCCAAGGATGTCTACAAGGCTCCCTACTGCGAGAGGCAATCGGTCCTCCCTTCAGACAGTTTTTAAATGTCAACCCCTCATGGCCCATCTCCGAGTTCAGGGTTCCCTCCTATATTGTGTGAGATTATGGTGATAATTCCCATCATGACTCAATTTGTGTCTCTGTACCCTTGTAATAATCCACAGCGCCTCACAGTTTCACAGCGCATACTGCAGTGATGCCACAGCACAGTTCCTCTGTCTGATATTTGAAGTCTGACATTTTCTCTCCATATTTTCCACCAAATCAGAAAATCATTTAAACAAGTCAAATGAAAATATTACCTATCGCATTCTCAGGCCACATATACAGTGACTTAATAGTAATCCATGGACCAATTTCATTGTCATATGTTCTTCTATTGACTGTGTGGCATTTTGCCATGACATTCAGAAAGCCAATATTTGCTATCAGGGAAAAATAATAAAAAAAAGCACAGATAAATGTTGGACGTATACTATTAATAGAGAGTCAGTGCAGGATGTTATACCAGTGATTGGGATGTTTTGATTACAGCGCGCGATCAGTAAACACTCCCCCATTCAGTGTGCCTGCAGCTTTTCAGTGTTTGCATTGATATGTTGATGTGTACCAACAGATCAGTCTTGTTAAATCTCTTAGTTTCTTAATTCTTCCATCTCAGAGACATGATTAAAAAAAATCTGCTCTGGTTAGTGATTATTGGTATGTGGTGCAACACACCAAACTGATTAGAGTCTTTCAGTCACTTAAGTGTGGAGTTTTTCCACTTTCCCTCTCCCTCTAAGTAAAAAAATATCATCCATCGTGAATGATGCCAACTTCTTAATTCAGACTTTTTATGAGAGTCGTCATAGGACCATTGAGAATGCGAGTGAGTGATTAAACAGGGCTTCTGTCTGTCTGCCTGGTATCTGGTACTAGGTGCAGTGCGATTGCCGAAACCTTTGAAAAGTTCAATTATAATGAATTATAGCTGATGTAGGGCCACTGCAGTTCCCCTATAAGAAGCTGGGCACTGACTGCACAGGGTGACAAATCCACTCAGTCCCTGAAACACACCAAGAAATTACTCCAGCAGGTCTTGTCAGTCCCGCACAACCACTGTCAGTCATGTTCAATCCAGTCCAGATGAGGTTTCCTCACACTATGTGAACCTTAAACCCATACTCACCTTGGAACCCTAAGACTTCGACCCCTTGAATGCAACCCAGTGGATCATGGGCTTTGTAGTGCTAAATTGCTAGTAGTCATCTGATTGTTTTTTTTTTTGTTTGTTTGTTTTTCTTGATCAATGAAAACATTCTTGGCAACCGCTTTTGCTGTCATCTGTTTTATGCCGGTCTCAGACTTAAGATATTGAGCAGCCTGACGCAAATTGCTCAAATTATTATTCCTGGCTTTTGACCTGGTCTAATTTTCAGATGTGAAAAACAGGCACATGTTTAGATTTCATGAAGATTATTCACAAGGGGAGCAGTGAATCATTTTCATCAGGTCAACATGCACCACGGCAAATTTAAACACATTAATGTCGCCTTTTACAGGCAAAAAAAGTAAAAAAAAACAAAAAACAAAAACATTCCACACTTTGTCATCGACAGACAGTGTTACAGCTGCAGTTTTTTTTTTTTCTTTTTTCTGAACCCACTGTTTTTGTTTGTGTTTTTTGTGTGTGTTAGAGGTTTTACTTGAAACATATCTACTGCCTTTAAGCTAAAAAGAAAAATAAAGAATAAAATAGGAAAATCCTGAGTCACAGTTATACATTCTCTAATGCAGTAGCTTTGGGGACAGAAACTGTCGTCTTCACATCATTTTCTTTTTCCCCCCCTCCAGAAGAGGCTGCATTTCTTTTCCAACGCTATTGTTGCCCAGTGGGCAAGAATTTGCAGGGCAGTTTAACAGCCCCTTTATTTCACAGTGAACCTGTCTATCCCTGCAGGATATGGGCTTTTAAAGCCTTGAGTATTCTGCCAACCTATACACACACACACATACCCTAGTGTCTGTTGTGAAAGGCAGGGAAAGGTGTGTTTTTTTGTTTTTTCCTTCTTACACAAAATGACCGTTTCCCTTTTAATAATTCACTGCCACTCTATTTGTGGTGTGGAGATATCTTCCATCAGCTGCCGGCTATTGCATCTCCAGTGGATCTCAAGTGTGTGTGTGATGGTGTTACAGTACTGAAGTCATGGTCCTGTTCTCAAGACCTGCTTCAAGGCAGCCTCTTAGAGCATGAACGAGGCCAGCTAAAGGGTGCATTAAGACGTTCCACATTTATGATCCATGAACTTCCCCACAGCAAAGTGTGATTTCAACACAAAAGTGAGAGCAGGTAGAAGAAAGACTTGCGCACGGCCCTGGCTGCCTCTCGTGATCAATGTGTTTTTGTTCAGGCGGAACACCAGGTGAAGCCAAACAAATTTCTAAGTGTGGGCTGTTCAAGTGGATATTTTCCATGCGGGGAGAATAATGAGATGCATTTCAAGGTTTGTTGGCTTGTGTTGTGTGCTTGTCAGAATCACCAAAGTCTTTCAAAAGAACTGCATAGCTTATTGTCCTCATAATGCCCATTTGATGTTTAGTAGAGCTGTCAGGATGCAGCGGTGGGTGCTGTCTACCAGTTTTCATTTAAAGTCTACAAAATGCAAAGATTAAAGCATGTTTAAATTGAACAAATATCGGGTGTGTTTTCACACTGTTCACAAACAGGGATCAATCTAAAAGTGCAAACCACAGTGGTAGTCATTTGTTATCCAACTGTCAATCTGGAGTCAATATTAAACAAATATCAATGGTTACAACCTTTGGAAATGTTCAGACATCTCCCCTGACAATTACCAGAGGCTGTATGGGAGATGGAGGCGGCTGAATTCTTCAATAACACTGTTGAATCATCTTCTTTAACATTCCACTGTTGATTGTATTGTGTTCCATGCCTCTTCCATTTTACACATTACCAAACCGGCGACGACCCCTGTTGCAATATCTTCAAAATCTTAAGTAATTAAGTAACTGCACCATCTCACGGCAACTCTTATTTTTAAGTCGATGTTTAGGGAATTTGATCTGTATTTGTTGGTCCGATTAAAAACAAAACGAATTGGACAGATGGAATTGAAAAGACAGACTCCAAAGCACAACCTCAGTGCACCACCTGTGACCACTGCAACAAAAGTGCACAAGGGATCTTCAGTTAAGCCTAATTGCATGAACAAGATTATAAAATTACCCTTGAACACCACAGGTTAAAACAGATGGAATCTGTCGTGCACAATAAAGGCAGGCATGCAAACTATTAGAAAATAAAATGCAAATTAAAACTTACTAATCTCACTTTTTTGGATAGTGGATCTTTAATGTAGTCCAAGTAAAAATAAAAATTTTAAATAGGCTTTATTCTTCCTTAGCTTTAGCTGAAAATAAATTGTACAATTGTACTATTATATCGACTTTTGCTTTTGTAATAACATTTTAGTGGCACTGACTAGCAGCGACACATTGTCGTACATTGAATCCGTTTTCCTTATATTTTGATTTAAAATTTAGAAGAAATAACACAGCTGAGGAAACCTTTTTTGTCTCCTCAGGGGGAATTTATTTAAAAAAGCCCCATTGCTGACTTGATGAATGGACACAGGTAGGTTGTGGTTACTGCTATAAATCTGAACTCGCTGTTTTGTAAGAATAATGGCATCATTTTTTGTTAAGTTGAATCAGAAAAAAGTCCAGAGTAGCAAGCCGCAATCTGTCAGTCTTTACAAGGCACACCCACATGCACAAAACAGATTTTTCTTCGATTATCTCTCTGTTGCTTATTTAGCATTGGGTAAAAATCTATTCTGTATTACAATCTATAAAAGAAGTATTTCAAATGAGCTCTACCTTATTCTTATACTCTATGTACATTTTGCCCGTATTGTCTGGATACAGAAGTGCAGTACTATTTGTTTAAGGAGCACACCAATGACATTTAAGCTCTGGCTTGTTTTGTTTGCAAGTTTCAACTAGAACTGACCACACAATCAAATGTTAGACAGCTATTATGTAACCTGAGGAAATGCAGTGCAGGAAGAGGTCGGGCTCGTCTGGAAGGTCAGAAAAATGAATGATGAATTCATGTTTTTTTTTTTTTTTTTCTCCTTTTCATCTTTACTGGTTAACATTATCTTGGTAAAATAAACTAATTGAATTTACTGAGCCTTACAGAAGTTGCTGCTGGCTAACAGCACCTTCAATGGCTGAATGTTTTCTCGCATGCTACTCAATGAGCAACTCCTGAGTTGACGTTGTGAATCAGTCAGTGCAGCCTAAATGTTACAACTCGGACCATTCGTTTCTATTGGTTTTCTTCATGGTTAAATCACATTTACATAAATGTGTTTGCATGTACGTCATCTTGTGTGCAGAGCAAATGTGTGAGTGACAGGGATAGCTGACCAAGAAAAACAAAACTACAGTCAGAAAATGATGTATTAAGATTAAAAGGAGACAGTTAACCAGAGTAGAGACACGTCAACAGAGCAACTCAGTGTGGTGCATCACAGGCCAGAGTCATCTAAATTTCTGATGATGGCTGTGGCACCCCGGGGCAGCTGTAGCAGCATGAGGACTTGTCTGCAGAACACGGCAGCAAATCAGTGGGAAAGGGAATGGGGGGGCGGACCAGGTGTGGGGAGAATGGGAGGGGTAAGAAAAAGAGAGGGTAGAAAGGTGAAGTGGGGGATTCAGATTGGCACAGGTGTGTGCTCTCTGCCCTCAGACCTCTCACCCCTCAGTCTCAAAGTGGGTGATTAGCCTGTGCAGGTGCTGGGGATCGTGACCCCTCTCCAACTGTATTTTACCCATAGTTGCAGGTTGCCTCACATTATTTAGGCAGCAATGTTTAATAAATGAGCTTGTTGGATATGCTGTGTTCAGGAAATTGCCCATTATTGTGTGTTTTTCCATTGAAGAAGTCTGAGAACGGCAGCAGGGTTTAAATGTCCAATGTTGATGCCACGGCTTTGTGTAAATGTCGTACACCGCTGCTCAGTACAAGACTAATTGATAGGAATTTATTTGATTGACCTCTGTTTAGAGGGTGCTAATAAATATATTTTGAATGATGTTTTTATATTGAGACATGTTATTTAGTCAACTATTAAATATCATTACGTGTTTTTGCTGTTAATTAAAAGTGAAGAGCTACTAATAGACACAGGTGGCCTGCAGTTATATAAGTAATTGGGTAAGCTTTATTGCCATTTTCATATGTGTTTTTACTGTTTGCAGATCTAAGATAAGTGATACGAAAACAAACAAAATGTGAAGTTTAACTCAGATATTTGAACGCTGATTTTACACGGCGTTTACTCCTTGTGCGAAGCACCACTTCATGAAAATAATTATGACTTTAGGGGAGCTTTGTCATCTGAGCAAATAATCCTGATGATGTCACTTTGAAGTCCTCAGATTCACTATCCATCTGCGTTATGGGACTAAAAGCTGAGATATGTCGGCCTCTGCTGCTTTAACTTCCATCCAGCTTAATGGAGGTGCAATACTCTTTTGCTGGAGTGCTCATTTAATGCAGGTTATTCTGGTTCAAAGAGAATTCCCTCTAAACTGCACAATGAAGTATTTGGTCCTCTCATAAAACGGAGAAAAGGGTGATAGAATTAATAGCAGATACTTCTAAACAGTAGTGAAAACACAGATGTGGCAACCAGACTGGTGAGCAACAGCATGAGCCATAATTTAAATCCTTCTGAAGGGAGAGTTTGTAGCACCCATGTCAGTTCAAATGCTACAAATCTGTCTGATTGGAAGGATTTCAGTAGTTCAAACCATTCAAGTGCAAATCAACTCCAACGAACAAAGAATAGATTTAGGAAAAACTGCATTAATTCCATTTTTAACCGCTCAAGCATCTGATAGACGTTTCCCTCGTTTTATCTTTAGCTATAGACGGAGAAGATGCGACTAACCTGAGAGGGTTGCTTCTAACTTGTCATTAGCCCACACTACGTGGAAAATTGTCTTGATATTTCCATTTGATGATAATAGCATGCGGTGGTATTTTATGATGAGTACATTACATAATGGCCCATATGCAATCTGGCCTGGAGTTACAAACACCCATTTAGTATGAGATTATCCAAATATCCTCATAAAGCTCTCTCTTCCTTGAGGAGAGGGCTTTATCAGAATATATGTTACCTTTAACCTTGATATTCAGTGACCTTTTTAGGATCAGTGTTTAGTAGCCTTAATAGAACTGTTTGTATAGATAAGTATGTAAAACATATCTCCAGGACCCCCAGATTGAATGGTGAAAAATATCTGAAGAGAGCATTAGTGTCTAAACAGTATCCTGTCTTCCTTTCCTTATATTTCTTGATAGAAAATAAAAAAAAGAGACTAACAAATATGTGTTAGTGTGATTCAGCATTCTATCATTAGTAACATATAAATTCAGCAACAGCTACAGAGCTTACAGTACTGTGCAAAGGTCTTAGGCCACCCTTAGATTTGTTGTTTTAGCAATGCTATAATGACCATATATAATTATTCCTCTGTCTCTATTAGAATACAACCAGAACATACAGGAAATGAGTATGCAGTATTAAAAAAACAAAAATAAAATCA
This sequence comes from Rachycentron canadum, assembly GCA_038496675.1. Taxonomy (NCBI): domain Eukaryota; kingdom Metazoa; phylum Chordata; class Actinopteri; order Carangiformes; family Rachycentridae; genus Rachycentron; species Rachycentron canadum. The sequence continues at coordinate 15,847,077 of CM076663.1, read as the reverse complement.
TCTGAACGTTTTTAGTGTGACCTCCCCTTACACTTGAGCAAAAGCAGGTGCTGTTGCTATTTTCCCATTGACAGTGGCCTTGCTGATGATAAATGATGATTTAACGTCTGTCAAATTCTGTGATCTTTGTCATTTTGACTGCAATGATGTGATTGAAAGTTGGTCCAATTCATATTAGCAGCTTCCAATGAGTTAACCTCATACAACATGTGTCTGTAATGCTCAAGCATGTCTTGCACAAACCTGGTGTAATGGACCTTTTTACAGCATCATTTTGACATGAAATAGTAAATACATGTGTTAGCAATGACATTAATTAGGATTCATTTCATTTAGGTTGAAGAGCCAGGTTCCTGCTATTGCTCAAGTGTAAGGGGAGTTCACACTGAATACTTGTCACTTTAGTCTATAGAAGCAGTTTTTTATGATTTACTTATTTTTCTCCAGTTTGCATTCACATTTACTGTATTTTCTGAGAAATAATTATAACCATTCTAACATTGTTAAAACAACAAATCTAAAGTTGGCCTTAAACTTTTGCTGTAGTACTGTATGTATGTTGAACAGTTAATGTAATAATATGTTAATATAGGATTTTGCAGGATCTCTGGTGTTCTCTTTTCTTAGTCTTCCAAAAATACTCCTTTTTTTTTGAATGTGGAAAAGCATGTTTAACAAGCGAGAGGAGAAAACCATGGTTCATTCATGGGCTGGTGTCCTTTGGGAGAGTAATTAGGCGGATTGGGTAAAACAGGATTGTGGGAATATGTTTAGGAATGCCTGCGACTAACGGGGAGGAAAGATAAATGGGTATTCTCGAGGGACTACAGAGTCACATGGGCTGCAGATGAATTGCAAGTCAGAGTCTTGCACACACCAGAATTTAGAAACAGTCAAACTTCCAGAGTGACAATCAGCCATCATTAAACGATCCTAAATTATACAACACAGGAGTGCTTTTAAGGAACTGTTTTGACAGTTATATCAGAAATGGAGTGAAACCACTGAAAAAATAATTTTAACCCCACTTTTCAGAAGCGGAAAAGTACCCTTGCTTGATAAATGAGGGTTATGTAATGACACCAAAGTTTTTCCAATGGAGATGTTCATACATGTTGACAAAGTATCCAGTTACATTAATCCCAGCGAAGACAGAGTTGATGCCCTGCTCTCTGTAATGAGAGAATAAGCACAGTGATGTGACGATGTGAATGAGGGAGACGATCTATGGGCGCTAACACGACATGGCTTTAAGTAGGGCGACGGGATGGGGAGAGCTGACTTTAAAGAGATCATTCTGATAAATAGACTTGATGAGGCTGGATGGTTGAGTGTTCTCTCCACGGGCTAAGTGAGCTGAGCCGTCATGGTGGTAGTTCTGCAGCTCTGATGAAGTGGAAGGGATTATGACATTAAGTTGGGTAAGCGTCTCTGATTTTTAAAGGAGGTTCGGTGCTGTAGCATTAAGTACGTGTGCACCCTCTGATTCACAGTAGAGACGGAGCAATATTTACTGGTTTGGTGTATATTTTGATTTAATATCGAGCATTGGCTGGTCAGTATCTACATCCTAATGATAGAGATTGAACTTTGATCATAGCTGCACAATGCAAAACCCCTGGTCGGTTCCCCAAGAGGCTTCATTACAACATTTAGATTTTGATACTGTAATTCTTGTGTGCACGGGGGTCTGATGTTTGCGCTCCAGAAAAAATCACCGGGTCACCTAAAACATTAGGATTCATCCTCCGGAGACATTGTTATTAAGGGTCAAAAGTTAACGTTGACCAGATTGCGAAAAGGTCAGCAGGTCACCAAAAGAACTCTTTATGTCTAATCGACATGCATAAGTCTGGCCTGTTGCCTTTCACAATGACTCATATTAGTGTTCGAAAAACAGTTTCTAAATGTCCTTGTTGCCATGCTTAAAAGAAATAAGTGTTGACTTTTGGAAGTGGGGATATATCATGTCCAGTGTCAAAGCCAATCTCTACACACTTCCTCCCTTAGAGGTTTGGCAGCACTGCAACAATGTCACAGGGCTGCAGCATTTTCGTCTAAATGAAGATGATCATTATTCACACTGCAAAAAAGTGTGTCAGTATAACACTTGTTATTTCAGCATTTGACAATTTGAACTCATCAAGCTGGTAAAATAAATTTTTAAAAGTTTGTGACTGCCCTTTAGAACAACAACTAGAAGAAGTTTGTGATCTGACACCTCTACCTGCAGAACAACAGCATTTGTCAGTGCTGTCTTAAACTGAGGATTGATTGGATGAGAAAATTTGCGTCTGTGTCTTATTTGTGCTGCATTCATATATTACATGTAGGTTGCTAAACCTAGACGGGATTTATTGTCCAGGTCTGTTTTGAATAATAAAACTGTTGACTATTTTGAATCAATTGCTGTAAAACTACAAATATTGGTGAAAAAAAATTGTCAATCAATCGATTAGTCAAATAAGAGAAAATGTATATGCAATTAATATCTGGACTGGTTGATAAAAACATAACATATAAATAAAACCAATGAGACGTATATGTAGCCTATATGTATGTATGCCTGTTACATCAATATATGCTCATCCCAAATATGTATATATGTATACTTAGTCTGATAGCACTCTCTCAAAAGGGTAAGATTGAAATGTTAAAATGATGAGAAATGAATAAGTAAAATCTATCTAAGAATGTATCTTGTTCTAATAACCCAATAAATTAAATAGATATAATTACCATATATGGTTACACAATGTTCTAGCATTTAAAAATTCACCATCATTTTCATATGTACATACACAAATCAGATTTACTCTGGGTATTTTATGTTATAAACTTATCTAGAGGCTGTATACATGTCATGATATATCCCCTAATTGGGGACACCTACTGTACAGTGCATGGTCTATGACCAAGTTTTAAGAGTTATTGTTCACTCAGTATTTTTAAACTTTTTTTTTTTTTTTTTTTTTAATCAACAAAATGATGAAAATAAGCATTAGTTGCAGCTCTGAATACAATGCAACTCTGGCAATAAGTACTGTATGACTGCATAACTTAAATGCCACCAGGGGAGGATAAGCCTGTGTTGCCATGTCCCTCGACAGTTTCAACATAATTCAGTAGTAATCGTGCTGAGTTAATTGCCATTATCTTGCTTTGCGTGTATGATGTAAACTACAGGTGTTCTCTGTGGCAATAGTCACTCTGGGCAGAGGTCTGATGGCCAACACGGGACACTCCTGCTGTGTAATTGCTTTGCAATTACTATCCACTGGGGCCAACACCACGTAGTGCTTTGTGGTAACAGCTCTGGGGTCATGTAGGGATCTGGGGGCCGAACTTTCTATTACAACTTTTCATGAATCAACAACAAATGCAGGGTCTTTTACTGTAGCTGTGGTTCAGCTGTCATGCAGTGAACAGCATGTGAGAAACACAAGAAAGAAGGAGAGAAAATGGACAAAATCACAACGGGTAATTCAGTAAATCCACCTCTTTTGTGATGCATTTAAGATTTTACGTGAAATCGACAATCTGTCATGGTTATTCCTTGATAGTATGTAAGGACATCTGCAATTATTTTGGCTTCTAGTTCAATAATTGCTACAAAATTCAAACATGAATACATTAATGATATAATAGCTATAATTGCATGTGAGATTTCACAATAAAAGCCTGCAGGTGCACTGTGGTATTGGATTTTTATTGAAGGGCATCTTAAAATGTTGCTTGTTGCTCAATTAATGCTCAGTATGTGTTCTGCTTCAATGAGAAAAACAAGGTAAAATCAGAGAAAATATGACAAACATCTGTTTTTCAGTAGGGAGCAGAAAAATTATCATTCAAATTTAATGACACAAATGTCAGCAGGGCAGGAAGGACAGACATTAGCACATACACTTAAGGCAATGCAAACAGATGGAGTGGCTGTGTTTTCATGTGATACTTGACAATTAAATTTTGACATTTTAAATGATTTTCACTTTAATGTAAAGGAAAGTGGTTAACAACCAGTTGTATATGTTTTTTTTCCAGTAAAAGGTTTTGACTCCCAGTCACACTAGATAAGCATAGGAGGAAGCCCACAAAACTGAATCACATCCCAAACTCCGCAGGTGCTCAATCTGGCTAAGTGGAGAATAGGCACCCGGCAGTTCAATCACCTAACACGCAGGCCTATCTCGAACTTAGGCACTCACAGAGAACATCTCGCTGAGAGGCTGACGATGTGAGTTTGCGTCCATGTGTGTCGGCAGGGAAGGATAAGAGGAGTGAAGCAGCTATTCTCTCAGCAGACGCCGCGTCTCCTTTCAACAGCTTTATACTCAAAGAGGTCTCTCCTCTTTCTCTTTCCCCCCTGACACTCTCCGTCTCTCGAACAAGATCGACGACACATGCAAATCCCAAAACACAGTTCCATTAAAACCTTTTGGCTGCTGACAAGGCCCCAGAAGGTGGTTGACATGTGCTGCCTATGGGGAGCAAGACAGAGGTTTTAGTCATGTCACCCTATCCTTCTCTCCGAACGTGAGAAATAAAGCAGAGAAAATTGCCTGACTGATGCTTTGTGAGACTTGCTCTCATATGTACATACTTAGGAAACCAGCCACTCTCGCCACCCATTGTTAACCTTTGTGCATTTATCAAGATGCATACAATTCACCCTACAGCTTCAATGTATTCATTAGATCCTGCAAAATAATAAAAATAAATGAATACATTTGTTGTTCACACGTCTGCATATGTTTGATATTTCTGACATGCTGAATTACATCCGAATTAAAATAGATTTTCACAATTCGCAGCTGTCTAAGCAACGGGGGGACACAATAGGCGCTTATGAAAATGTCTTTATTTGCCAAGGAAGCCTGTATCAGAATAGACCCATGTCGTGTGATAAACAATCTAATCATTCACAGACTATTAAACAGTCAATCAAGATCATTTTTTAAGTTGTTTTTTTTCATGAGGCTGACTGCACATTTAGTGGTAAACAAATATATTCATTTGGAAAAAATATGAGCAAGGATTACAATGTATAATATTCAGTGCAGTGCACAATGCGGGACACACAGGCTCAATATAGAATAATGTAGATTTGTAAATAGATTTAAGCAACAAGGGAAATGCTTTGCAATAGTTTTATGTATAACTTTATGTAAAAGCACACTTGTCTGAGCTGGCTGAATCGCAAAGCAGGACTACCCTGCTGTACACACGGTTGGAGTTTCTTCATCTTTAATTCCCCCTGCTTTCTGCTGATTTTTAGACGCAGCAAAATTATTCATAAAATGAGCTCAACTCAACATCAGCTGTTTTATTAAAACTGCAGGAACACGTCTCATAAAGGGGAAAGTACATGTTAGAGGAAGCTATCCATCATGACAGAAATGGCTCCAGAAGCAGCAGCACATCATTCACAGTGAATGGACTTATGTTCCTACAGTATCGCTCTGCCTTTTTCATGTAATCTGTATGCAATATGTCACACCTGTCACGTTGACAACAAACAACAAGTGTGGTTTTGTTAATGTGGTGGAGACAAAACAAAAAAAAAAACCCAGAAGAACAGACATTGTGGTACCTGCCAAGCGGTTTTTCCCTCGGGATTATGGTCATAATAGCAGATTGGGTAGGTCGTCATTAACCCCGTTCCTCTTCCATGAGTCCACTCGTAATATTATAGGTCAGACTAAAAAGTGCTTCGTGATCGTGACGGGGAGAAAATTGGTTGGAATAATTCAGCCAAAACTCAGTGCATCAGTATAACCCGTCTACTCTGAATATCCAGGCGAATGTAATGATGAACACACACACACACACACTTTACACACAATGATGTTATAGCGTTAAAGCAATTGTTTTCACTTGCAATCAAGCCATGTTGTTGCACTAAACCACAAAATGAATTAAGAAAGTGTAGCTTGACTTTCCATTTTCTTCTTTATGGTTGAGTCCAACAATTGGCCGACAGTCTGAACTATTATAACCATACACAATCTCAACAGAGTTTAACAACTGAGCTCCTTTCACTTTCTTTCTCACTTCTATCCCACCTTCCCCACTCAAATCTCTAATGTGCTTGTGTATCTCACTGCTTGACCTGATGATTGGCTGAGTAGCATCACGTGACCAGTACTGTTAATGGGGTTGAAATACAAAGGCTTATACAAGGTTTAATTGTTCTCAGCAATATATAGATTATACATGCAGGTCCAGACAAGAGGGCATCTGGGTGCAGATCCAGACAGCAGTCGGCCTATTAGTGACCTCTGCACTAAACTGACTGGCTCATCGTCATGCAGCTCTAGAGATGTGCAAACTCAGATAAAAGAAATGGGGGGAAAAAGTCAATTGACAGAAGGGATGTAAAAAGTAAAGACAATGAAGAACGGCAAGAAAATGACAAAGACGACAGTAATGTATGCTGTAAAATCCGGCAACAGTAGGCATCAACCCATTTTGGCACAAACAGAACCTCGTACCGTCACAGATGAGAAAGCGTCCAACACTTTGTCTGAAGCTTGCAGCAGCTTTAGGTGTGTCATTTTTCACTTTGAGCAAAAAAGCATCAACTTGCTGTACTGTACATTAGGCTACTTCTCTAGAGGGAAAAAAAATTTGCCTTGCAAATGGATATGTGTTGTTTCTTACTGATGTGCTGTCTCTAAGATTTATTTTTGCAACAAATCACTTGAGATCTGCACAATTCTGCTGTGGTTCACTATTTTCGAAGATAGGTTGCAGGTCCCAGGTTGCAGTCTGTGGATTTGTAACTTTTGTGTTGGACACATTATACTGTACATTATTCCAACTTTTACTCAGTTATTTGATTACTCAACAGAAAGACACTGCGGCCTGTCTGTTTTGTTTCATTTGCAAAAATTTTTTTTCTTTGCTGTACATCTCCTCTTTGCCAGAAAGCAAATTGATTGTATGAATCCATATGAGGCCATTCACATTTGCTGGCAACAAGCTTTTTCACAATGAGTTACAATTCATGAGTCGACACTACAGCGTGCAAGTTAAAGTTCATGTGCACTTGCTGATTGTAACTTACTCTTTGCGACATTACTCATTCTTATCCACAATAGGATCGCCTCCTCTGTGGAGAACTACCCATCTATTAACACTTTTGTAAAAAGCCACACTTTTCTAAAGGAGCCTGTGTTGAATTAGGAGCACTGACAATGCTCCTAATTTGCATCCAGCAAATGGGATCTCTGTCATTCAGCCAAGAACAAAGTGCATAGTGTCAAGCCTGATCTGACCTACGTTTGGTTGCCAAGTGAAAAACGCACACAATTGCGAGCAAAGAGCACACACACACGCACACACACACACACACACACACACACACACATAGACATTCACGTACCAAGATACAATGATCGTGATACTGTCAGTGTTTAGATAAATTAATTTAAAACCAGACCAAATTCAGTTCTCCTCTTCTGTCTGCTTTTGATGCCAGCAGTAGTTTAACCTTAAACACACAAAGTCAGAAAAAATTCCACACAGGCTTCACTCTTTAATGTGGGGTCTGTCTGGCCTTCAGGCATCTCCCTGATCTGCATCTATCTACTCAGCCAATCCAGATGAGCCTGATCAAGCCTCTGAGGGTTACCTCTCATAAAAGGGCAGCCGTGACTTTGTCATCTGACCGTGCTGCCATCACTGGAGAGCTGAAGCAAAGTGTACAAGCAGCAAAGTCAAGTGATTCATTTGCTTTACAAGTTCTGAATGATCTGCCTAGGGTTTATGTCCTATTAGTGTGTTCAACTTGGATTAAAGAAATCAAGTTGCTTTCAACATTTGTTTTTCATTTCAAACGGATGTTATCAGTCACTGTAAATTAAAAATGTACTTGGAACATTTTTTTTTTTTTTTTTTTTTTTTGGAGGTGCAAAAAAACCCCCAGCAAAGATTGAAGTAACAAAAACAAACCCAGCAGGGGACCCATTTTCTTTTTATAACGATGGCACCATGATGAATTACTTCAACATATCTATATTTTATGTTATGGCATAGCACATTGACCATACTATGTGGAGATACAGTGTCTGATTAGTCTGCGATGCAGTTCTTCCCCCTCACTCATGCTTAGGGAGAGGAAAAACAACACAATACCTTCCTTTCCTGCTGAATCCTTCAGCAAATAAAAAGGCAAATAAAAAAATCCATGTGATGGATTGATGAGCAATGAATTTTGCCGGTAGCATCTGCAATGGCTACAGGGGTGAGTTGCCAGCTCATGATACAGCGAGACGCATTAAGACCGAAGCACTTGGACAATAAAACGCAATCACTGCGCCACAGTCAGATTGCAGCCATCCGCCGCGAGTTTTGTTGGGAGGCAATTGACTTTTACACCCACTGATTTCTCATCTCAATCTTTGAAGTGGGCAGCAAAGGAGGAGGAGGAGAGAGAAGGACGAGACACTGTCAGCCTCTCCTTACCTGCAGCTCCATTCACCTCCTCAGCGTGTAGCTAATTATAATCCTTATCTCCCTCCCGCCACTTCAAAGTACCCCCATTGACAGCTGCCCATTGATACACAAATCACTGATTGAAAAAGGGGCAGCTGATATTTTCACTTTCTTTTATTAAAAAAAATAAATAAATAAAAATATATGGCAATATGCAGATGATATTATCCTATTTCTCATTCATGCGTATCCAGATTAAGTGGGAGGCAATGCACTGGCTGTCAGCGCTGGCTTTTGATAGCAGTTTTTCTATTTACCCATCAAAACACAGAGAAACATCTCCAGTAATGAGCTGTTCCTCCCTCCCAAGCATAAAGACCCCAGCTGTCATAGCGAGCAGTGCGTCCTACACTCGTGTCTGCCTACTCTATAGTGGGCCGATGTGTGGATGATAATGCCATCACGAGGATTAGTGTCTTCTGCAGAGAGCGGTCTCGCTGCTGTTGTCTCACACCCATCACTTCCACTCTCTGTCTAAAACAAAGCCTCACCGCGGAGCAGATGACTCAGATCTTGTTTTCTTTGATATAGGACTTGACTCGGTGACACTGACAGAACCAGGTCTTGCCGTGCACGCCGCTGATTTTCTTTGAATGTATACATTTGCGAGTGCATTGAAGTTCACGTTTGTGCACAGGTGGTGCATTTTACATGTACAAAATGCTCATTCCTGTGTTGATGTGGGGTTGGAGCAAAGGCTCCTTTTGTTTCCCTTTATTTTGCTTTGATTTCACCAAGAGATTATTTTCAGCATTCTTTTCTTGGATTTCACTTCCCAGCAATATTTTACCCTAAAGGGATGCAACATTATCAGATGACTGTCTTTTCAGAGTAGGTACAGGGAATTGAGTTAGATGTTTCAAAGACAAAAACATCTTTGTTACAGAAAATTCTCTTTGCGATCATGCTGCAGATATACTCTGAATTAGAAATGGTATTTTCATACAGCTAAGCAAGAGCTGCAATTATATAACCAATGGCCACTTTATTTTTTAAGGTTTTCTCATCTCTCCTCCTCTTGCTACTCTCTGATGACTGATTACTGTTATCTAGTTCTCTTTGCTGGCTGGTGTAGGCGAAGTGGCTGCCAGTGTCTGCCTGTCCCTCCAATCCCCAGACTGCTGCCCAACCTGCTCCTCTGCCTTGTCATGCCTTATTAATGTCTCTTTCTCTGACACAGCTCCTCGTACACAGATTAGATGTAATTAACCTTTTAAGAGAAGAATGCCGGCCGGCCATTAACTGTTTACACCGCTGCCACAATATTCGCTTCTGCCGTGTGGTCTGACTCGCCATGCATCATGCATGCTCTTCTCCCAGACTCTCTCATATGTGAATCCTTTTCGCAGCCACATTAACCTTCTCTCGTCATCTCTCCCAAACATTGCTCCTTGTGCTCCTGTCCATCTCTGTGGCTCTTCTTACGCATTAATTTTTTATGTGTCCCTTTGCATGTCAGCCCCGAGCTGCGAGGTAGACAAACGTGGCTGAAACGAGCTCAGAATCCACGAAAGACGCACAAAATGATAGAGAGGCGAGGGACTCTCCAATATCCAGCCAGGGGAGTAATTGTTGCAAGTGCTGCTCGACCTCTGGAGGATGAACACAGAACAAAACATAAACTCTGAACTCACAGCTTGACCTTGTGGCTGTGGAGCTGTAGAGTATTGCACTGCGAGCTCCTGAGACAGGGACGGAGATAATGCTGTATTGGACATCCTGACGATGGTTATTTTATTCATAATGGTGGCGTATATCACTTGTGGCCACAGTGACACATTTCGCATTTCGGCGGCGTGAGCAGAGATTGAGGCGTCAGGGAAGAAATGACTTATGGGCCGGTATGACAGGAGCTAATCATACTAGTCTCATACAACAACATGCAGGATGATAAAATAGCGGAGAGGAGAAACCACACACTCGCACGCTCCACACAAACACACACACGTTCACACGTCTTGATTCTTCCAGATGCACTGAGGATTGACCTTCAGAATGGACTCTATTAATTACACAGACTCTTAGGCGGCTCTGTCAATTCCACTTCACACTGGGTGTTACTTCTTAATTAAAATAATGAGGCAATTAATAACAACACGGCTAAGGTCACTGCCCATATGATGGTGGACTACCACTTAACACCATCTGAGAGGCTTGAGTGTGTGTGTGTGTTGGTTGGTTGGTTGGTTGGTGAGGGGTTTGGGTATGCATAAAAAAAAAAGCCACAGCAAATGATGTGTATCTTTTCTCTTCGTATGCCCTTTCTTCATAGCCACTCATCCGCCCACTGCTGCCACCATTGCATCCACCCCCTTTCTTCAAGCATCCTATTTCGCCCCCCGTAGCTGAAAGACAGAGTGCCCTTGCGGGGTAATTATATTAGGTTTGGTGATAGGGGATCATAAAACTTAAAGCACTCTAATACCTGGGAATTGGCTTTGGGTCCGGCTGTGAGTCATGCTGTTGTGTTTGATGTTGTATCAGGCCCGCATGCCTTGCCCTGCTTGCCTCTTATAAATTGCGCCATCATGCAAAATAAACAGGCGGTCAAAACAAATAGTCTTAAATCAGCATCCTTAGCATTGTAGCAGGTACTGCCTTGCTTATTTACAGGTTCAGTCCCCACACGGCTGGTCAGGGTGATAATATTCAACTTTATGGGCGACATAAAGCCTCCTCGTCTGCCTGCCCCCACCTCTATCTATTCCCCTCCTGAACTTTCCTCCCTTCTTCTCACCACCTTCCTCACGCATGCCTCCCCCCGGTGGGCCGGCAGGTCATAACGGCCGAGAGAAATCCTCCCGGGCTGTAGCAGGTGAATCAATAACTGCTCAAATTATGCCTCTGCTGTAATTAAAGTATACCACAACAGGCACACTCGCACCCAGCCAGGCTTCTTATCCCTCACCCTTTTCTCAGCACACCCTGCAGACACCCTCCCTATGTCTCACACCGACCTCCTCTAACCCTCTGTGCTACTAATGCCTTTGCTGGATGCCTTCCTCCACAGACACACATGCACGCACACACATAGAGACACACCTCCAACTAAGTGGTCCATGGCGGCCTGTGCACACCAAGGGTGATGGTTGAGTAATGACTATGGATTACTTCATTATCCCTCCCCTAACAGGCTGGCGGGGTGCTTACACGGGGCTGCCTTTAACAAGCTGAATGGAGGGAGGGCACTGGCAAAGGGAAGAAATACTCCCACTGCTCATGTCCCTGTTGCTGTCATGGATATTAAACACCAGTGCAAGGCTATATGTTCCAACAGAAGAAGAAGAAGAAAAAAAAAAAAAAAAGATGAACTTTTTTCTGTTCCTTTCATGGCCCTCACTTTGAGGTTTTCTTCTGACATAGCAACACAAGGTGTTAATTAATTGTTAATAAATATGTTATTACCTGTCATAATAATCCTTTCCTGTTATCTGCCCGAACTTTCATCACAGGTCCAATAGTCCGAGTGACAGAGATGTGACGTTGATCAATATCTTATCACCTACAGGCAGACAGGAACTGCCTCATCTTCCAATCAGGAGGGAGATGCGGGAATAGGTTATTTGCCATTGGCTTCAAATTACTTTCACTCTGTTAGTAGTTTCTGATTAGAGAGATCATAATGAAGGAAAAGTATTCACATCTGGGGGGATTTTTTTTCCCTTTTTTATCTCTTAATCATTTGACGTAATGATTTTTTTTTTTTTTTTTTTTTAAATAAGATGAACAAAATCTCTCTTCTTGCTCTTCTCTACTAATGTGACCTGTGCGTTAATCTGCCTAATACTCAGTCAATAATTAATTGACAGATGCTGCTCAGCCATGATGTCGACAGATAAATAGTAGTTCAGCCAAATATTACTGGTTGTTTGTGTTATTAACATTGGACATTTAATGACTGTGAGACAAACTGATGGAGCAGGTCAGTTCTATAATACAACTAACACTGATTTCAAGGCAAAGCTCACTAGAGCACTTTATTTTTTAAACTTGCTTTAAAAAATGTAGCTCTTTTTTTTTTTTCATCTCAAAGATCACATTGTTGGGATGTTTGTGGAGATGGTATGTGGATGAAAATTCATCTTTTTAATAAACATTCATCTATTTTTAGAAGATACAAGTCAGAGAGCTTTTCTTAACAAGGAGATAAACTAGTAGAGGTTTCCTTGTTAGAAGTGAGGGTCTAAGGATAGAACCGATTGTATCCTGCTGTCATAAGATCCTTTGAGGTAAATTTCTGAAGTGTGGGTTTGTGCTGTATTCAAGGAAGTGATTTGACTAGATCTTTGGAGGCAGAGCTCTCAATAGGTTTGCTCTAGACAGGTAAATTGAAGGCCACACTGTTCTCTCTGTGTGGCAGCTAATACATGAGGGGGAAGAACAGGAGGTGCAAGGAACCATTGTTCCTTTGACTTATACCATTACCTTTAATCTGCTGTAATCTTGATTCAAGAGGATTTTATTTTTTTCCCACGTCAGCTCTGTCCCACCTCTCGCTCAATATCAGTGTATGTTAATGCGAAAGAATGGATGCACCTTTGCCATGTGTTCATTGTAGCTTTTTTTTAATCTGAGTCCAAAATGGATGAAGATAATTTCTTTCTTAGTGGTAAACAGGCTGCGAATGAAATAACCTCCTTGTCTTGTTCAGAAGTGAAGTGATGGGCATGAAAATAAGATGCAGCAGGTGATAGAAAACCAACAACATACCCTTTAGGAGAAATCCTTTTCGTGTCAACCCACAGTGCTCTCCACACATGTGCTGAAATAACCTTTAAGCCTCTTGAGTATGGTAATTGATCAGTTACATATATGTCATTGGATGGAGCTCTATAAGGAGCTCTGAACAATACATCCATGGATGCACAATGCACAGAATGCAGAAATCAGGTTCTTGTTTATTTGGCTTTGTGTAAATTGACTGAAACTGTCAACACCATGCATGTTACTTACGTAATGTATTCAATGTATACTATACAGAGTTTTGGGCACAAGTGGTCAAATTGTGAATCTCTTTTCAATCCCAATCCACCGTCATCAAAGGAAACTTGGTGGAGATGCATATAATAGCAAAGCAGCTTTGCATTTATAGGAAGTATACCTTCCAAAGGCTTAAAATAATTCTCATAAGCGGCTTCTGACCACTAGCCATCCAATTATACCATTCAGAACTGAAAGAGGTGTTTCTGGGGCCGAGTGTCAGAGAGATGTTTACCTAGGTTTGATGGCTGTGACTCTGTGGTTGAGGTTTATTCACTGCAGCTGTCCAGCTGCAGGGGGGACATTCAGCCAGAGAAAATGATTTCTGCTAAAAGAGAGAGGAAAAAAAAAAAATACAATACGGACACCCTTGGAGTCTGCTGTTACCAAATGTCACAACACTTTGCAGTCTGCAGATGAAAAGGCAAACTGTCTTTAATCAAGCAAATCTATCATTTGCTTTCATGAAATTAATGTAAACAAATGAAGAGAGGGAGTTTGTACTTCATTTTGGCGTCTGTCCCCTGGCAGACTTTGGGAATCCTACACTCAAATACAATTTATCTCGGACAGTTTTAGCTCCGACATGTTTAATAATAATTGTTTGATGCACAGTTTAGCAAATATTTACATTCTGAAGAATTAAAAAGATTTTTAGTTTTAACAGGTTTCAGCAATTTTGTCAGATTTTGCTGTTTGGATCTTTGTGCTGTACTATTTTGGATTCTACTTGGATTCTATTTTGTTTTTTTTGTTTTTCCCCACTCTATCTCTTAAATTCAGAGTGACAGTATATGCAGCCATGATTTGTAATATATAAATAAGCACTAATACATGCAAGGAGGGGAGGGGGGGTGTTTGAGGGGTGGTGGGGGTGGGGGGCAGCAATGACAGTCTCATAAATAACCAATCATCTTTATAATCATTATTTTAGATCATTTCAGTCATTTATTCCATATTCCATCTAATATGACGCGTAGTGTGTTTTTGTTTTGTTTTTTTCGCTTCCCTTTTCATCCTCATGTGATGTGTGATGTAATATGGCAGTTGACTGCCATGCAAACTGCGACTGGGTGTATGCTGGTCCCCTTGTATGGGTGTCATACAGTTTAGACTGTGCTTGGGGAGATATTCTTTGTGAGGACAATATGCTCTTCCTTAAAGGATCACGGAGGCCATTTACACACTTTGCCAAAAAAAAAAAAAAAGAACCATCCAATTTCAACAAGGATTCATTGAAGTGATTGTGGGAAATCAGCAACTCATTTCTTCCTCGTATGTAGGAAATCCCTCTTGAATAATTTTGAGTTTATAGAACAATTATAATTTCTTAATGTGGATATATTGGTTAGAAACTTGTAGTCTTTTTTTTATCTAAGTAGAGGTTTACTACATTATGGCTCTTCTGGAGTTAGTTTCCTTTTGTTTTGTTAAAGCTTATATAACCATACAAATAAAAGCAAGCTCAGTTACTCAGTAGATTGAGATTCTTTCCCAGGTTTACGCTCTTGTGCTCTTGAATGTGGATGAATTGTTCTTGAATACAATAATAGTAGTAATATAATAATTATTGACAATAGTAATAATAATAACAATGAGTATTATAGTAATAATGAAAATTATTCTATTGTATTGCACTTTTTAACACAAGTGCTTCACATTAGTCAAATGTAAAACATCCAAACAAGTCAAAGTGATATGTAAATTACATCACACAATAAATGTTTTCAGGACCCTAAAAGGCAAAGGCTCTTTCTCCTTTTGATTTTTAGCCTAGTCCTTTTGTATGGCCAGCAAGGAACTATCATATGACCTCAGACTGGCTCATGGGGGGATGAAATATACAGAGACACCAGCCCAAATCTGTCCTTAAAAGACTGGGGTTATGTGAAGAAATGTTTTGACTGAGGTAGGAGCCGAGCTGCAATGAAGTGACCTAAGTGAGACAAGTGTGTAGTGAGTTGCAGTAGTTAAGGTGGCATGAATTACTCCACCTTGGCTGTATTTCTCAAACACGACTGAACTTCTTCACATGACTCGAAACACAAGTCTTCATTAAAAATTACACCAAGATTTTTGGCTGAAGTTGATATGTAATTTGTAAATTGACCTAAGCTTTATATGATTTGGATTCTCTTCGCAGCTCGACCAAGGACGATGACCACAGATTTTGTATGATCTTTGCCATCTGTATGTTGAAGGTTATGACATACACTCAGCGAGCACTTTATAAAGAACACCATACTAATACTGTGTCGTTCTTCCCTCTGCTTTTTGGCATGCGGTGCATTATCATGCAGGAAGTAGCCATTGCTCAGACAAGTCATGACATTTAAACCCTGATTTATCAATATTTAGTGGCCCAAAGTGTGTCAAGAAAACATTCCCTGAACCATCATGCCATCACCAACAGCCTGGTCTGTTTACACATGCCACGGTGGGTCCATGGATTCATGTGGCCAACACCAAATCCTGACCCTATCATCGGCGTGCTTAGCAGAAATCCAGACTCATAGGTCGAAGTTACATTTTTCTCAGCTTCAAATGTCCAGTTTTGCTTCGTTTGCGCTCGCTGCAGTCTCAGATCTCTGTTCCGACAGGAGTGCAGCCTTACGTGGTTGTCTTCTGCTGCAGCTCACCCACCTCCAGGTTGGACGTGTTGTACATTCTGACACGCTTATATAGTGGTTATCTGTGTTACTTGGACGGTTGTGTGTGTGAAAATACTGAAAGCTGCCCGTCCGCCACCAACAATTACGCCACAGTCAAGGTCACTGAGATCACGTTTTTTCCCCATTCAGATGTTTAACGTGAACATTAACTCTAGCTCCTGGCTTGTATCTGCACAGAGTTTTCTGCATCACTCTGCTCCCACCTGATTGGCTGACTGCATGAATAAATAGGTGTACAGGTGTTGCAAATAAAATGTTCAGTGAGTGCGCGTGTGGAGTTGACTCCATCTAGCCTTGTCATTTAGATTTAGATTGGTGTTGGATCACAGCTCTTACAGAGTTGATGAGTTGTCTCTCCTTTTCAGTGGTTGACAATTTGTCCTCATTGGAATTGCTATTGCCTCATGTTTCTTAAAAATGGAATCACTCAGTAAGCGTAATACATAAATTTTCCTCAAGAAACTTGAATATCAGAAAAAAGTGATGAAACAAATCATTACTTTAAAAAAAAAAAAAAAAAGTTCAGTTAAATAGCACAAAAAGACAATCTAACCACTGTGTGAATCAAAGTATTGCCACACCAGTTACTGAGCATGTCTTGTCGAGCAGGGCATATATACTAGGGGTGTAACAATTCATCGACTACATCGATGTATCGAATTATATTCCTGCGATCCAACTACATAGATAGGCGTATATCGATCTAAAATCCATTTGCAAGACGAATAATCGATAGTAACGATACTAAGAATTCACACATTGTATTTAAGCACGACAAACTTTATATGGATGTATTTTTAGCACTTTTAATCATAAAGAAATATTAAACCTTTGTCTGATTCACTCTCCCTGTGTGTGACGTCATCGGCAGCACCAACAAAACGAAGCAGGGCGAGAGATTTTCAAGCTGCATTTGAGGTCCGGCATGTGAGAGCAGAAGTATTCATTCAACCTGAAGAAATGTTGGTTGCACTTTTCATAAAAGGTGAATAAATATAATTTGCCATTAATCCTTGTTTACTTGTTTATATCTATAATTCATTCCCGATTACCGAACAAGAAAAAACTAGGAATCATCACATGCACTGTCCAGTATCCAGGTATTTGTTTCACAGTTGAATTTTTTTAGGCAAAAAAAAAGTCACTGTATCAATTTGAAGTCATTGAATCGTATCGTTCTAGATGAGCCTAATATCGTTCTTCAATCGTATGGTATGGAAACTGATGCAAATCATATTGTAAAAACGTGTTGTTACACCCCTAATATATATTCTTACAGATATTGCATGTCCATATCGTCTTGTCTATTAGACCCAGTTTTCCAAGCTGTGCAAGACAAAGATGGCTCCATCTACACTCTGTCAGTCATAACCTGAAGCTGAACAGTGAAGCATTGTCAAACGATGTGTGGTCATTATGACCTGGGGTGTTACTGATACCTACATCATAAGAAAAAAAAAGACTTAAAGAAAAAAAATCCCTTCACAATAAATGCTTGGCTTCTCCTAGTGCATTTGTGTGCCACTACTGGTTGGGAGCTGACTCCTATACAAACTGTGGTTTTAGTCGGGGGGGTCAGTTTTGGGTGGAGAACAGGCCGTCAGGGACCAATATGCAGTGGAAAGATAACAGATGTGTTCCCGGCTAACCTGGAAAGGAGGTCAGAATATCATTCCATGACTGAGAAAGTGAGAAGATGGGTGCTTAGCAGAGCGATGGATAGAAGGTGACATGTGTTTGAGTGCAGGGGCCGAGTTGGAGTGCAGGTCTGAATCTTGATCTGGTGATACTGCGTTAGTGTGCCCCTGGCTGTTTTGTAGACTAACACCAGTGTTTTGAAATGACTTGGAGCGCCCACTGGGAGCTGTTGGAGTGCATGCCGAAAGGTGGTAAAGTGGGAAAATTTAGGGAAGGTGAAGATGAGCTGTGCTGTAGCATTCAGGATGAACTGTTAGGGTGTGCAGCAAGACTGCATGATGGGAGGCTGGATTGCAAGGGCTCGGTGCAGGAGTAAGGACATTTTTAATGTATTCAGCATAGCACCTTAATATCAACTTGAGGTATTGGCACCACCTTTTTACAATGAAGGTTCCCTGATAATGTTTTCTAATGACATCCCCAATTAAATACATTATATAACTGTCTAAAAATTACCCTAATATAGGCACCTTATATGAGCCAAAGAATGTTGTTCAATCTAATTTAGCCCAAATTCAATGGGTAAAATGTTATATTGTCAATATACAGTATTTTAGGCCTAAGAATCAATAGCATCCATCCTGCATGACATCAAGGCAGTGTGAAAATAGCCTGAATATAAACTGTTTTTAAAAAGAAAAATGCATTTATAGTCTGTGGGCTTGAACTAAAATGGTAAACATACTTGGCTCAATAGCAAAATGCATGTTAGGATTTAGGTCAAAACACAGCCCCAGGGAGCTGCTAGCATACGTGTTAACTCTAGTTCTCTACAAAATTTTGTTGTCATGTTTAGCAGTGTTGTATCCACCACCTGCATGTCTGTGTTGTATAAGATGTGCATGTGTATGCATGCGGACGTGGTTTTGATCTCTTGCTTTGCTGAAAACACTTGATGTGCATGTGCACTCACATAGCAGTGTCTCAACAAGTAAGAAAACTGGAGTGGGCCTGATAATATGCATATGTCATCTGACTCTAATGTGTTTTCCACAAGGGGTGCTTTTTGTGCAGCTAATGTCAAATTGCCCTGAGTACGCCTTCCGCTATTACATATCGACAGATGTATGGGGTGCAGCATTGATGTGGCTCATCTGATCGTATTGTAGCAATGCTCTTGGTGAAATTAGAGATGCATGGGGGGGAGAGGGGGGGTTCTGTATTAAAACAGTAACAACAACGATTTTCTTGATTGGCTGTTTTTTTTTGTTTTTTTTTGTTTTCCTATGTCAGTCTTTGAAGTCCACTCTTTGTGCTATATTACTCCACTTTTCTATTAGTTTTGATTTGTGGAACATTTGTGTTTGAATAGGTCCGACTGGAACTCAGCACTTTACAATCATACAACGAAGCAGCGTCTGTGGAAGCCCATAGGGATTATATTCAAATAAAAATGTGAACGAAAAAAATGTAATTCCACATTAGCAATATCATTTTTCAAATGTGTATGTGTTATTCAATGATGAAAATAAAATGAAAATGCACTGATCCTATTTCATTTATTTTTCCATTTTCACCTACTTGGATGGGCGTTCTATGACCATGCCGAAATGAAAATGTCACGTTGGACAATATAAATGTGAATATTGAGCAAACTTGAACATTAAAATGCAGTATAAACAATTCAACCCAATTTTCCATATATGCAAGCAATAGTCAGAAAATTCAACAATGAAAACAGCATTTGCCATTTATAGTCAATTACAGTTGACACAATATAGCCCCATATAAGCTTTCATTCATAGAGCAATGACTGGAACAGTTTTGAGTCTCAGAGCATCAAAGTTTGTGTATACCAGTGTCTAAATCATTTCATATTTTAAATGATGCATGGATGAAAACATTTTCTTTTAATAAGTTCTTTCTGCAGTGTCGAGTTTGGATGCTTCTGCTTTTTTAACGTCAAGCGCTTGAAACTCCTTCAGTGTGCCCACTGTTTTAAGCTCTTCCCTCTCCCAGTCCTCTCAGACTCCCATTCCCTTTCTTTACCCTTCTCCCTGAGCATGTTTGAGTATGTGTGTCTGCGCAGATTAAATGATTTACTCTCCAGTTCCGAGGTCTCTCAAGATTGGCCCCCCTCCATGCATGACCACATGTCCACTCCATTCAACTTCTCTCTATCCAGCCGCTGAACTGCTGTACAAGCATTTTGCTTAATTCTCACAAAGCATTTTTACGGCCTACAAAATCGCTGCAAATATATTTTCGTGTCCCTCGTCAATCTTGACGGGGGGGCGGAGCCTCCAATGCCACTGTGTCCGGTGGAGAAACCACATTTTATTGGTCACGAGAGGTAATCTCTGACCCGTTTGCCCTTCACATTGTTGTCCTCAATGCTTTGTCTCTGATGCAATCACAGTGAAGGTTGGGTATTACAATACACATGCTCGTTGTGTTTTATAGGGTTGTTGATCGCCTGCAAAGTGGTTCATTCTCTACAGGTGACTGGTGCTCGGCCAAATCGAGCTGCTCCTCTATAGTGCGGTGTGTTTCCAGGCATGTGTGCGGGTGTGCACGGGCGAGAGCCTGTGCATGCGTGCTCATTTATGTGTTCGTTTCCATGAATTTAAACACGCTTCCTATAATTTCCTCTGGCCAAGGTCACTTTGGCATGAACCCAGGTATATGGTCTCTCTAATGCTAATGATTTGCTGTTTAGGCTTGCAGTATGCCGGATGCAGCCCCTCTATAATGTGCCTGCAATGTGATGAGTTTCCTGGAGAGGGGTTTGTAGAGGGCAAGGGGATGTGGGGGAAATACAAAATGCATATTCTCCTGCACCATAGTCAGACACTACATCCATCTCGATGGGTGTCATTGAACATGCGCATTACTTTGCCTTAGGTTTGAAATAAATACAAGTTCCGCTCAGGTCAGACTAATGTATAGTCTCTCTCGGGGCTTGGTTTTCTTGGCAGAATCACCAATATGTATGTAGTGATATATTTAGTAATTGTTTTCATTGCATCTGTCTCGACTTGCCTTATTATGCACTATTTGTAATATTGCCCTTCATGGTGTTGCTGAAGGAACATTCCTGAATTTTCCAAAGACAATTTTCTTGCCAGGATGGAGACAATTTCCAACTGGCACGCCACCCATTTAATTACAAACATCTGCTATTTGATTCCTGTCACCTGTTGTTTGTCAAGCCCATGTTGAACGCAGCGAACGGGAGATCACTTCATACACGAGTGAACGCATCTGAAGTCCTCTCTCTCCTCCAACAAATAGTCTCGTTTCCGTTTAATTACATGTTACAAATCTTATCATTGTTCATCCTTAAAACAGAACAAGTGCTTTCAAGATGCTTACGTGATTGATGATGTTCAGTCATCGGCACTCGTAAACAGCACGAGTTGGCTCCAGTCGAACCGACTTTGAACACGAGACATAAACAGAGGTTCTAGCGTAGTGAAGGAGGACGCACGTGCCAACAAAAGCTGTCACAGATTGGTTTCTTTGCTAAATTGGTGCCATGCGTATCATATTAGGCCAATCAATCAACCTCAATGACGCAGATAATTAGAACATAAATGTGTCAAGGTACAGAGGTGCCCATTCGGGTGTAAAGCAGCATTACAGCAGTGTTAATGCAGTTTTATTAACTCCTCCTTCCCATCTCTCTTTTCTGTCTCTCCGTTTTTCCTCTGCTCACATCTCTTTCTGCTTGTATCCCTTTTTTCTATCGCACCACTTAGACAGTTAATGCTCCTCTTCCTCGTTCATCCTCTCCCATCACTATCCAGTGCATCTTTTAAAAGCGGTAGATAGTGATGTTTTTGTCCTTTTTTTTTTTTTTGAATGAGATAAAGAGAGAGAGAGAAAGAGATGGTGGCAAACAGACTGATCCCTCTTGCTGATGCTGATCTTCAAAGTCTTATTTATGATTCATTGACCCCCTGCCTCACACTAATGCATTATAGATCTATCTCCGCCAATGAGGAAAATGCATTATGAATTTTGGCATCATACACAAAAGTGTCAACAATTTGCTCCAAGTTTTCTTTTGTCCTGTAATGCATAGAATCATCAGTCATTTTGTCCAATAAAGCCAATGCAGCATTTTACAGTATGTCATTAAAATGCCATCCTCCCTCAGATGGAATTTGGTACTCAGTGAGTAACTTACTCAAAATAATACTCAATAATATATTCCTCATTAGTTGAAATGTTGTCAACCTTGGTGTGAAACTTCTAAGACATGAAATGCAGATTAAAGATCACTGGCCCAGTATATTTTGCGTTGTGACAGAAAAATGACATTTACTTACATCTCCATCCTTTTCATTCAAAAATACTCACTCTGACACACAGACACACACACACACACACACACACACTCTCCAACTTCACTGCAAATTCAGGGCCAATTATGCACTTCATGATCGGCGGTCAAAGGTGCTTCTCAGACAATCACCGTAATGAGTTGGGTCTCCTCCAAATACAGACGGCTCCATCACTCGGGGTGTCCACTCGTGTGTTAGTCTCTGTGTGTGTGTGTGTGTGTGTGTGTGTGTGTGTGTGTGTGTGTGTGTGTGTGTGTGTGTGTGTGTGAAAAAGAGAGAGCATTCCTGTAGTTTGATACTAACAGTACCCATGTAAAGCTTTGATTTGGCACGAAGGACACACACACCGTTTTCAAAAATGATTCCATTATGGTAATGTGAGTAAATTGTATTTTACCTTTCCACCCTTTGCATATATGCATTATCACGGGGTTGCAGACCAATGCCAAGATGTGAGGTTCACAGATGTAACTTCATTGTATCTGAACATCCCATTCCTTTATTACTGCATGGACACCTCCAAAGAGTAGAGCAGGAGAACGCCATTAAATATTTTAGTGCCATCTCGACCTCAACAGTGTACGAACACACATTTGTGTGTGCCATTGTTTTCCTCCCTTAACACTTAGGACTAAAAAAAAAAAAAACACAAAAAAAAAACAAAAAAAAACTTTGCAACCTGATACTAAATCTGCTCCGTAATAAACTCATTCTCTCATCACAAGCTCATTAACCAAGGCTTTCAGATGAGTAAAAGAGGTTGTGTGTTTGTGTAATGAATATTTCATTTTTCGGTTAAATGGAGAAACATCGACAAAGTTTTGCAAAATACTAAGAGATGTGTGTACTCCTTGTCCACATCAGGATCAGGTGCAGAAAGAGGTAAACATTAAAGCAAAATGGAACCATATTTAAACTGCTAAAGGTTTTGTTTCTAGTTCATGTTAAAAATGTCTCTTGAACAACAATATTTTTATTCTAATTGTAAAGTCATTTTCTTCCTGTACTTCATGTAACACACGGACTGATTATCTAGTATTGCAAGGCCAGCCCATTGTGGTCTCAGTGGTCTCATTACTCACTGTGGTCTGGCTAGGCTCACAAGTCATTTGCACGGGTTAGAGGTATTTTGCTCTACATCAATGTGAGTCCATCAAACAATTGAACATTCACTAAATCCCTCAGCGGGATAGTGATTGAGAAGTTGCGGCTTAGCAATGATCAATATTCATGGCAGAACCAAAATTAAGCAGCTTGTTTATGCTCAGATAAGATAACATTCCCAAATAAATAAGTCCGGTCTGTGCTTTCACCACATGCTTGTGTACTTCTGGCCCAGTCTATGCCTGAATCTGGCCCATAAACACCTTAATGGTAAGACACTACCTTCACATCTGGACCAATTATTGGGTACACACAGAAAATCTTCTGGCTGTCAGTTAACACTGATAACAGCTGGACTCTGCCCAATAGTAGCATAGCATTACTGCCATGGCTAAGAAGCTTTCCATACTACATTATTTTGTAGCGCTTATGCTTATTGGATATTTTAATGGTCATGGTTCACCACTGTAAGCAAGCTATATTATAATAGAGTTGGTATATATATGTATATATATATATATATGTATATATATATGTATGTATATGTATATATACATATACATATATACATATATACCAACTCTATTATAATATTATATATATATATATATATACACACATATATATGTATATGTGTATAGGTGTATAGGTGTATAGGTCTACTTCCTTCTGTAAAAAAAAAAAAAAAAAATGAAATTTTGAATATTCTGGCACACAACAAAACTCATGACACTTAAATCAAACTGCTTGTTGTTGCCATCACCTAAATAAGTGGTGTGGCTGCTCTCTCAATAAACTGAAAGTAAGATGGACAAAAATGTAAAACAAATGTCAGCTACATTCTTTAACTTTATTCTGGTCTCTCAAAATGTTACAATAAACTTGCTGGGAGCTGCAGTGTCTAGACATCCTTCCATTTTGCCATGAGTACTGACAAAGTCCTGGCCATCTGCTCTGCTGAAATATTTAGTCATGCTCTGTTGCAGCATCTCTCTCTTGGGCTCTGTAACGATGTGGAAGGACCAAGGGGTGATGTGGTGGCAGTTTGCAAGGAAAAGGGCACTGTCACAACCGCATCCGTGCACAATAACATGCTGATGTAACACACTGGTTTACAGTGGAAAAATAGCACGGTTACAGTGACTGAGCACCACCCATTCCCTAAACAACTCTCACTGTGGTGCCCTTAGGCAAGGCACTGTACCCCCAACTGCTTCACTTTGAGTGTTAGTATTGTGCCAACCAGCTGCGACTGGGACATGATTGCATCCATTTAAATCAAAGTGTTGGGAGCAAAGAGCTTGTGTGTTTAACCCCCCTGACTAGGCCGAATAAATGTTACACATACCTATACACACACAGATGCCTACAATCTCACACACACACACACACACACACCAGATTTCTCGCAGCATTGTGTGTTTCACAAATTCCCCCAATGTCATGTACAACAGTGTCGAATGCACTGTCGAAATACATTCTGTGTGATCTATAGACCTGTTGAGTAAAACTGATTAATGTACATGCAGCAGTGTCTGCTGTGTTGATGCATGAGCGACTCTATCCACTCAAAAGTGTGTGTGTGTGACTATAGACCAAACTGATGGTATCATTTTAACTTGGTGTCATGTATATTTTTCAGAAAACATTCATACAAGAGAACCCAATCATTCCACTATCAAATCAATAACTGCAGCATATCTATATCAGCTCCATATCATATAAATACACAGTTTCCCATGTAGTTTCAGACACCAGTGTTAAAAATTGCAAGTGCTATGGAAACACAGTGTTGGAAAATTGCCTGTTATTGCTAATTAGCAACCAGTCTATGTGTGTGTGGGTATATGAGTGTCAAAATGATCATTTTGAAGGTATAATTATAGATCCTGCAAGCAGTGGTTAGCGATTTGCGCTTCCACTTGATTATCCATTTTGAATATTCATCAAGGGCCACAGTTGCACAAAAAGGTGAGCAGAGCAGATCAGACATTATTTTGCCAAGCGATTACATCCAGCTTCTACTGGGGGAACCCCAAGTGCTCCGTGACCAGATGGGAGATGTAGTCCCCGCAGCGTGTCCTGGATCTGCCCTGGGGTTGTCTCCCAGCTGGTCATGTCCTCTACATATCCAGAGGGATCTACCCAGCAGGCATGCTTGTCAGCAGAGCTCTTCAGCTTGTTCCTCTCAGTGTGGGAGTCCTCATCACCAGCTGAGATGCAAACAAATCTCATCTTACATCTACCATCTTGTTCATCCCATCACCACTCCAAACACATGGGTGCATAGAAGGTGAAACAATCAAGTTTCAACTAGCAAATCAGCAAATTCAGTAACTTTATAAATTGCTATTAAAAAATTAAATCACTGATACTTTGAACTGTGACACATTCTGGGGCCATGTGTGTAAAAGTGTGCACATTCATGGCCAAAACTATGTGTGAACACAAAACCAGTGACCATGCGCCTTCTTTTTGGTCTACAAACACAAACAATTCCCTTTTATAAATCTCACTCATTGAGAAATTGGGTGAACGTGCACAAGGTCAAATTCCACTACCATAATTAGCCATGAATGGATGAAGACACTCCCTTCCTCATTATGCCTGTGCCACAAGTTATCTGGCTGAGAAAAGAACAACAAAAAAGGAGTGCAATTTCACTGTTTGTTGGACAAATTACTAAGCAAACTCATCAGTGAACTTTAGCAGTTACGCCAACTGCAAAGTCCTGTTTTTCTCTTAATTTCATTTGTTGGGCATCCACAGGCTTCTGAAATTGTGACGAATAAATACTGAAATAGTATCTTAACAGCTCACAAAATGCATCATGATAGGCATGTGTATACAGAGTCAAAAGAAATGCATGAGGTGATCACAATCTCACCCTATATTCTGTGTTCACATATACCAATTCATGTGCGGGAAGTGGTGTACACATGCTTTTGTGTGCGCGCATGATTTACACAGCAGGCCCCTGGTGTCTATGATACTGTTTCACCTTGGTTGCTCCCTGAGGGGGGAAAAAAGTATCATTTCTAGTTCTTTGGTTCCTGTTTTCTTATGTTTTGATAAAGATTAATGGACCGTGTAAACACCAGGATCGTTGTATCCCTGATGAGCTTGTATTTTTTTTTAATTTTTTTTTTATGAATATAATAGCATCCATCATTGTGTTTTTTTGGCTGATGTGCTTATTATCATCTAACAAAGATGTTTTAGATGTCTAAAACTTGCAACTAACTGATGAACAATCTCAGATCATTTGGACACACTTGAATTATTCACAAACGGCAGAAATGGCAATAAATCACATGCTCTTCAAGCTACAGTGTCACCCCACCCCGCTGTTACAAACGGGAAAGGGATGAAGTCCACAAGAAATGGCATAAAGGCAAACAAGAATTTTGCTCATGTATGGCAAACAGAAGAATATAGGAGTAAGAAAACTGCTTGACCTTATTAAGTCCAGTGGAATGTATACACAACTTCTGTTAGTATGTCTCCACCTATTATTTGCAAGACAGATCATTTGTGTAAGTGATAAACTGTGACTCTACTCAGGTGCAGGTATGTGATCTCTCCATAAAGAAACAAGTGCAAAAGCACTAGTAATCTGGACCTGAACGTGTTCCACAAGGACCCAGACTCAGTTGGAACTGCTTTGGGATTTTAGACACGTTATGTAGATTTGAAAAGGAAATCTATACAAACCACAAGTTCATGTGAACTGCAAGTTCTCAGATGTCAAAGATGTTGTTTGCTTGTTATGTGAGTGAACTCAACAGTCACTGTGATGTGTATGGGTTGGAAAAAAGGTGGCAATAGGGGCCAGGCAGATCCACCAGAGAGACAGTCTGGGAGATGAACGAGAGACGTATTGCTTCCCAGATTAGGTTTGTTTTCCAATCATCTTCTGGCCATATACCATATTGATTAAAACCTAATAACCTCATAAGACGCTCTCCTCCACGCTCTCCTTTCTCATCCAACACCCCCTCCTTATCTCCTCCTCCTCCTCCTCCTCCTCATCTTTGTTCTCTCACTGTCCCCAAAGAGAAACGACTCGCCGGCTCTCCTTTCACTATTAAAGAAGCGCTGACAGCAAATCACTCTTCCTGACCTCAAAGTTGAGCCTTTAATTTTGATGATATCTATCAATCATGACAAGGATATCAAATAAAAAAAAAGGATTGGCTGGGTTATATCTCCAACCCACGATTAAAAGATATTACCTTGCAACACACACATCAATCTGGGAAAAAGTGTCAAGCAGACAAGAGGCTAAGGAGGGAGGAAACAATCTGGCAACTTGATGGCATTAGCTTTGATTGGCACAACATTTGGCTGACAAAGCTTTGCATTTATTTAGGGACCATAGCTTGCTGTATTTTAGATAAGGATGCCTCCTTAAAGTTTCATGAAGGTGAAGTTAACCTTGTGGCACTATCTGCACTCCACTTCAGCGATTAGTTTGTGGTTGTTACTCCTAACATGAGCTCTGAGTTAATGTTTACTGTCTTGCCACTCTATTTCACAGGTGCCATTCTGCTTATACTTGCACCTCCCATATTTCCTACAGCAAACACCCCGTAATGGCTCTGAAAGCATCACTTAAAAATTTCTCTCTTCCCACCAGCGCCTCTAAACCTCTTCCATCTGCGCCAAAACATCCTAATATGACATCCCATCACACTTCAGGAGCCTTTATTTCGTGTCAGTACCACACAAACATGCACACACTCGCACATGTATGCAGACATACAGACACAGAAGCAAATGAGCATAACCTTCCTGTGGGCTATATTTTACTGCTGACAGCCGACTATTGGTTTTATTGCCTCTAATCATGAGTGATGTTCAAATTTCTCCCCTCGCTTCCTATTGGCTTCTTATTCTTTCTTTTTTCCCCCTCATTGTCTCTCTGTCTGTCTCTTCTATTCAGCTTCCATGCTCTCCATCTTTGTTATTCTCGCTTTAATCTCCAGTAGAGAACAATGGAGAGGATTGTTGACAATGACTACAGAGAGACATCCACACATCCACTTCTGCCTTATACGTGACATTTGTAAACCGACACTCAATTTCTTGGGATCATTTAATTTCCTTATTCTCTGCCTTGGTCACAGGAAAACAAGTCTTGGTATATTAATCTTATTAGTGGTATTTGCATTCTAATTAAAGGGGAATTTATTAGCCCAGCAGGGGGGATTAAAGAGCACGCGGACTAGTGGGGCATGTGGCAGACAGCAACCTTTTAACAAGGCTCTTGCTTTCATGTTGTAATGATACAGTGGTTGGTTGCCTTTGTAGAAATGCCCTGTTTCCCTCCATCTATCCAAATTTCCCAAGCTATTTCTTCACGTTAAACGGTTTCACAGAGGGGCGTCACGTAGCCGAACACTTAGGTATGCCAAAGTCCCTGCGTTGCTCATTATTCTGCCGCCCAAAACATCTCATCAAAATGTGTTCAATTTATAGCCACAGGAAACTTCAAATCTAAAAGCGATAATCCTGTGAGCATCAGACTCCCTGTAGAGTCGAGGCTGAAGCTGAGAAGTTTGGAGCGTTGTCCTTCACTGAGGAACAGCATCTGTGGAAACTTCTCCACCATCCATTGTGTGGCTTTTTTTTTTTTTTTTTTTTTAAGTTTACAATACACCAAAACACTGCACTTAAATTTGAATAAGGATTTCACCGTTGCCATGACAGCAGTGAGTCATTTTTCTATTTTGTTACAATGATCACAAGGTAAACGGTAGAAATGCGGTGTCTGTGTTACGTAGTAATCTGCCGGGACTGCCAGTGCTCCACCTTAGTTGCTAATGTGGGGTTGCAGAAGTTGACCCAGGTTCAACTTTTTTGCTTGATGACCATGCAGTTATTCTGTATTGGCATACTGAGTGATCTCATTAGTATGAATGAGGAGGCTGTGCTGTGTTACGCTGGGCCACGGTTTTTTTTTTTTGTTTTTTTTTCTCCCTCCCTTCCCAGGGGGATGTGGGAGAGTTGAGGTGGAGGTGTAGAAAGAGAGGTGTGCGGGGGTGAAAGGGACAGATACATGCTGGTACACTGTAAACAAGAGGATAGTTTGTCGGTTAATTGTTTTTCTCCTTTGAGTCACAATTCAGCCAAGTGTCTGATTTACACAAATTGTCCTTCACGAATAATATAAGTTTGTACAATAATCACTGAAGAAAAGATGCAGCATATAACTTATGATTGGTATTCATTTTTGTCCTTGTGAGAGATGGCTGGTCCATTTCGTGTTAGCCTGGCACAAGAACTGCAAGTGAGGGGAGTCGGCCAGCTCCCTGCTAAAGGAAGTCTCTCTTAGTTGGTCGGGTCTGTGAACACTGTCAGGACCAGACCTCTGGAGATCCTGGAGCTTTCTGGTGGTAGATGGTTTATAAATAACAATGAGGTATAACAGGTTAAGAGGTCATACAACACTTTTTTTTTTTTTTTTTCTGATTTCAGCAAATTAAGTACAGAGAATGTGACGTGCATAGTGTGGGTTTACAGTGGAAGGCAGCGCCGGTAGCAGGTCGATAATGTTATGAGGAATGTGAATATTTACTATTTGCTGTTGAGTCCACAATTTTTAACAGGTAATTAATTGCATAAGACGCTGAGGCTCAGTATCTTATCAAAGAGACACTGATGCTCAGTGTCTTTGATGCTCAGTGTCTTCTAGCCTTAAAACACAAAGATCCTTCATTCTGTCCATCTCCCTACATTTCAGTTTCTCTGCAGCCTGAAGGTCTTATGTGCATTTGGACCCATATTGACTCTTTGTGATTTTGTTTCACTGGTTCTGTCAGGCCTGTCTTGCTGGTCATTTTCAGGCCGAGTTGATCACTGTGTCTGTCTCCCTGATGTCCCTCGCTCGCCTCGTAGAGATTTAGCTGGCTTTAAAGAGACTAGGAGGAGAGCTGAATTGATTTGTTCTTGCAGACTGTCTTATTCTCTCAGTTTCTCTTTTACTGTTCTCTCTTGTCGTGTCATGTTGTCCTTTGTTGTTTCTTGTGTAGTCAGTAGTCCTCTCTTCACGTCGCCCCTTTTTCCTGCTCGTTAGCATTTTTTTTTTTAAATTTCCCTTTTAAACGAGAGAATAGCAACACAAAGGACAAAAGCCGACAAAGTGACACTACAGGCCTCCCATGGCTACTGCTGTAGCCGCGGCAAGTGTTTATGGCTGTAGTTGGTGCGTCTTGCGGCGAAACTGTTATAGAAGCAGACAGGAAGCTCGGACTAAAACTCCGAAGAGGTCAGAGAATGTAAGTGAGGTTAGCGTCAGATCAATGTGATCAATAGGAACCAATGATTGCTTGGAATCAGTCAGCCTCACTTGATAAGTCAAGGACAAATGCATGACTTCACTGCGGTTAACCTGATTCCACTGTGGAAAGGGATGGTTTAAGATATAGCAGGATTCTGGGAATTTTGTCTGACCATGCATTATATGTGTTTGCTGGCAAGTGTATGCGTCAGCCATAATCAGGACTGTAGTGTTCACTAAAAAAAGAGAGGATTAAACCTGAGCTCATCTAAGCTGCTGTATTGTTGTCCTGGTGTTGACTTGTAGTTTTTTAGGGTATTAATATGTACATGGGTTGAAACAAACCAAACACAAAATGAAAACATGCACTACATCTGTATACATACTTCTTTCAAGAGTAACTAGTTTGAATAAAAAAAAATTGCAGGAGTGTGATATGTAGAGAATTTAAACTAGCCAAAAAAATAAATAAACAAATAATAAAACAAAACCCGCATTGGATGGCTGAAAGAAAATTTGTCATTTAACCAGGGGATGTCTTGTGAATGGCCTCTTTGTGCTCAAGTTAAAAATGCTGTTGTCTAGTGTCTGTTGGACACAATAAGTGATCACACCATTTACAGTGAGAGTGCATTTTATTTCATTTATCTTCAGATAATCCCACGGTCCTTCTGTAAACCTTTTATTTCATTTAGTGTCTTTAGTTAGTGTCTTTAATTTTGTCAGAATTTTGTTTCTCAGGGTTCTTTTTCTTTCTTTACCTTTGTTGTGCGCGATTGACAAGTAGTTGATTCACTCACGTCAAACCATGACTTTAAACAACAAATGGTTGACTTACTTAAAAAAAAAAAAAAAAAAAGAGAGGGCACACAGAAAGGGTGTTCACTGAACCCTCTGCATTTTTGTTTAGAGCATGAAATGGCATCCAAATTGCTCTCACACAGAGCTATTTAGATACAGAACAAATAAGCATCCCCTTTTCTAAAGTGCTGGGTGCTTGAGAGATGCATAATTGGACAATGCAGTCCAAAAATTTTGGGGGGAATGGAATAATATTTCATTTCATTTGTACGACTCTAATAGTGTGACTTGAGACAGAGTGAGAGATGGAGAAAAAAATGTTGCCAAACCTTTTCCTCTCTGAGAACATGATTATTTTTTGAGGGTGGGAACTCAAAATGGAAGAGCTAACCCGGGCTGCTATGGAGGCACTGGGCCATGAAATTTTCATTTGCTCCCAAAGTTTTTTTTTTTTTTCTCCTCTTTCCTCCAAGGTTTCATCATGCAGAAATGTATCTTGCTTACAAACCAGGCGGGTGTCAAGGCTTCGCATCACAATCATACCAACATCCTAAATGCCCACTCCTTCAGCTACAAAATCCTTTCAGACATGTAGTCCGGAGTGCAGTGCTCCTACAAGGCCTGCTATCCCAGTTATTTATGATACAAATGAATCTCAAATATACTTTGTACTGATTTATTTTATCTCCTCTTGATGGTTGTTGCCTCCTTTGCAGCCACCTCCCTCCTCTCTTTCTGTATATATCCTGCCAATAAAAACTCTCTTTTAGGGCATGTGGTAACTCTTTCCTTTGACCACTGAAAAGTTTTGGTGTCTTTGTCCCTGATTTTAGTGTGACATTGTTTACCTCTCCATTTATTTTTGATCATACTCTTTAGAAGGCGTCGGCCTCAACCCACTACACCAACATCGTGCTTCAGACTTGATCCCTGCTGTGTATCTTTTCTTTTTTAACAAAATGTTTCATCAGCCATTGCGCTTCTCTCGATTGTGTCTTTCCATTCATATTTTCTTTTCTTTGTGCTTCTTTCATCTTGTGATGGAGTGTGAAGGATGAGCTGGCCTTGGTGATGACTACGCTGTTAGCTACCTGCGAAAAAAATCAGTGCTAACCAACTGATAATTAGTTGGTAATTAACTTTAATCTGAAGCTGATTTTCTATTATTTTATTTTTTCCAATTTACACTCCAGACGGACATTGCATAATGGGAATGGGCAAAAGAGATAGAGCCCTGGTTTGATGTGTGCATATGCAGTGCATGCATTCAAGCAGCAGTAACCTGATGCATGCATTAAGAACAAAAAGTGATGAGTAGTGAAACATCTCATTTTGCAACCCACCAGGAAGCATACCTGCCAAGGAGTGTCACTGTCAATACTATGTTGTACCGTGTAATGTTTTATATATGTGTAATGTATCTAAGTGACAGTATCACTCAGAGAAAGGCTTTGGATATTGTTGGGTCGTCATGCTTGACAGGTTGCTGCTGTCCTGCAGGGATGTTGGTAGCTGTGAGCGGTTGGTGGTCCCTAGTTTTTGGAAGGTGTGTTTCAGCTTCAGCTTCTTGTTTTTTTTTTTGTTTTTTTCTCATCCCATTGAGCTGTCATCTAGTCTCATGTGTTTTATTCAGTTTATTCTGATCCTAGGCCAGTCAACCTGTGGTAATAAAGCAGCTGAGATAAGGTTTTTCCACCGAGCGGCTGTTCTCACGTTAGCTGTTGTGGAGATGGAGATCTCTGATTTGAGCTGTTGGTGTTGATATATGATGGCGGTATGGTGGGTCTCTATCCTTTAGGGCTCAACCAACTGGGAGGAGATCCAAGGGTTCACCAAGAGAATGCTGGCGGGATTGCATCTTGCAGCTGGCTTGGGAACACTTGGGTACCTCCATACTCCCCCTCCCCCTGAAGGAGCTCAAGGAATTATTTGAGAAAAAGAACATTTTGGGCAGCTATTCAAGTACCTGGCACCTTGACCATAATCAGAATAAGTGGCTCAAAAATGGATGAGTTGATGGTGTATAAGGGAGGTAAGTAGAGCGAGGTAACGAAGAACAATTTTTCACAAACAACTGGCATGAATTCTTGGATCTCGGTCATTTTAGTTCTAGAGTAATCTGATGAAGTTTTTCTTGCCTCTCAGAGATGCTAACAGCATATTTGTGTAGGTGACAAAATTAGGAAGATTCATGAAGAATTCATTGGTAGCACGACAAAGTATCTGGTTTGTGTTTCATTCCATGAAGCGCCAGTTTTCAATGTTCAAGGAACTAAAAAACTTGGAGAAAATCAATGGTTGGGGGAAAAAAAGGCACGTGGTTATTACCAAGAAATGTCTGTCTTGGCAAATGCATTAGGGGTTAATGTATCAGTGGGGGATGGTGCAAATGAGTGGAAACAAAGAATATTTGTAGTCAGCTGGGAGTAGAAGCAGCGAAGAACATTTTCATTAACTCAATTACCATCAGAGGCCAATATTACAATGGCAAAGTTCACTCATTAAGTCATTGCCAACATGTTTTGATTACTTACCCTGTCTCCCCTTTCCCTCCTTATCTCCCCCTCTCCTGCTTTTTCTCTTTCAATCCCTCTTACTCACTCTCTCTGAGAAAATGCATCTTATTATGCAAAGGCCAAGCTGTAGAATTAGCAAGGTAATAGATGTGATCCGCTTGCTAACCTCAGCCAGCGCTAATGCACAGAATATCAAAGAAGGTCTTACACACAAGTGAGCTGCATATTGCTGTGTCGGGCTTGTCATCAGTCTGTCGAGAGCGCGCGTGTGCATGAGCGCGTTGTGTCACGTGTCCAACATCTGTTGCCTTGGGATGAGATTAAGAGGTCGGGATGTGAGCAAATGTTTTTTTTTTCTTTGCAGTGATAGGGAATACCTGGTGTGTCTGTGTTAGTGTGTTAGCTCATAGCCATACATGCGTTTTTTGTGCTGGAAAAAACGTGTCAACTTTGGGGGATTTTCTTTCTTTTAGTCTGTTTGAGGTCATGCACAGGTGGAAATGCAGGGATTCACGCCGCTCCCGCCTCGGTGGCAGCTGTATGTGGACTGACAGGTGCTCTTGCACGGCTGGAATGACTTTGCTTCTTTCATGCGCATATCAAATTCCAGCCTAGATTCTGATCAGCTGAGGGCTTGTACTCAATCTGCATAAAAGGCATTTCAAGCCAACGCAATGTGACTTTCAGAGTGTGTGTGTGTGTGTGTGTGCACGTGCGTGCGTGTGTGGGCACGCATGGCTTGTAATGCTGGTGAGTGTGTGAATGTGCATCTCTCAATGTTTGGGTGTGTGTTCCCATGCGTCCATGTCTGCCTGCGTGTGTGTTCCAAAAATGCTGATTTGCACGCTCGAAGGGAGCAGATTTTCATATCTTTAAGGGCAGGCGCGTTGCTAAGCTATGACAGGCTGAGGGCACTGATGCATTAGAAAAGCCTGTGTAAACCGTAAGCTGACGGATAGTGAGAGCTCGCGCAACGCACTGCTGTATTACACTGATCCCACGTGTCCTGTCTTTACCAATTCCTGTTTTGTCTCGCAAATATTTTTGTTGCTATCTGTCTGACCATCTAGTTTTCTAGGCCTTGCTAATAGAAAAGAGGAGAATGCTCCCCACTACCATTCTAGCATCTCTTTACATCAGAAGTTTGTTTTTACTCCAGACGCCATCATGAACAGCCACAGAAGGCTTCAAGAAATGGTCAGTTTATCTTGTGCGTACCTTGGTAAATGCACTCACCTTCTGACCTCAACTCTTATTTAACATATGTGCCTTTGTAGTGGTGGACCTTGTCCCCCAGCTACGGTCTGGGTTCTTATAAACTTCTCTCGTATTAAAGTTCTTTCTAATATTTGTATTTTTAGGTTGTTTTCATGTGAATTGAATTGAAATTTTCTTTTACCCAGTAGATTGACTTAAACTGCACACTTTTTCTTTTTTGTTCTCTTTAATCCTCATCTCCTGTTCCTCTTTTCTTCTCCCTTGGCCTTCAGAGGAAGTTTTAGAATCGGTTGAATAATGCATAGCACAAAAAGACTAGCTA
This sequence comes from Rachycentron canadum, assembly GCA_038496675.1. Taxonomy (NCBI): domain Eukaryota; kingdom Metazoa; phylum Chordata; class Actinopteri; order Carangiformes; family Rachycentridae; genus Rachycentron; species Rachycentron canadum. The sequence continues at coordinate 15,811,699 of CM076663.1, read as the reverse complement.
TCAGAAAGAGAGGAGGCAGAGGAGAGAGGGGACAGGATTGGGCCTTTTCCTCCATTTTGGCTGCCTGCATGAGCCTGTTCACCTTTCCTTAAGCCATTTCTAAGCCAAGACAATGCGCAATCTAATGATGACCTAAATATGACTACAGATATGACTTCTTTGTATTGTAAAAGAATGGGCAAACTAAGAAAATGGGGAGCACAAAATTTGGAGGCATAAAAAGAGAGAGAAAGGGGAGGGTGGAGAATTGAAATCTGTAGAGCGCTGAACCTCTGGATTGTTATCTGCAGACCGTCGAAGGATTGGGGGGGGGGACTTTCTGCATGATGAAGCTTTGAACACCCATTGCTGGTTTGGAGCGTGCAAAGGAGTGATATGAGGACAAGCCAGAGAGATAAAGAGAGAGAGATAGAGAGAGAGAAATGCAGAATGTGAGAAATGCCATCCCTCAGGAGAATTCTTGGCCTTGGCAACTCCTGAGGAATGCAGAACTCCTGTTTTTTTTTTTTTTTTGTTTGTTTTTTTCTGTTTTACAGTTAAAGTTGCATTAAGTAGCAAAAAATACAAAACTACAAAAACAAACTCATGGCAACAATGAATCACTTAAACTAACAAATGAAACAATGAGCTGAAAGGGACGGAAAACTGCACAGATCTGCAGACCGGCAGGACAGTTTTCACTGGGCTCAACAAACCCCTCACATTACAGGTAGTCATGAGATTTAATGTTTGGATAATATCTATATCTATCTATCTATATATATCTATATATCTATATATCTATATCTATATTTTGATATATCTATATATATACTGTCTCTTATACACATC
>CM076663.1:15731218-15805868 GCA_038496675.1 Rachycentron canadum | reverse complement strand
TGTGTGTGTGTGTGTGTGTGTGTGTGTGTGTGTGTGTGTGTGTGTGTCATGAACAATCAATTGAAACATTTCCAGCAGTCCCAAACCAGATCAATTGACCTTCCACAGACATGTGAACAATGAAGAGTGATGGACAAAATGGTAAAGTGGATCAGCACTGTGGAACCGTGGAAGAAACAGACAAAGAGAGTGGCTCAGGGTAACAGAAGGAAGCAGAAGAATTGGGGGGGGGGGGATCATGGAGCGGGAAAGATGACAGGTAAGGCTGTCTACACGTGATAAGGAGGCTGAGCTGCTCTCGCTTCTGGGTTGGAGTCTGTGCCCAGAGCTCAGTTTGACGTGAGTCAGTATAATTTATGCAAATTATAACTTTCTGAAAAGGTAAATTCATTCCGGCAAAACGCCAATACACACTTTAATTTAGACCTCTTTGTATCACTTTAAGACACTTCGCTGTGTTATGACTGTTTTCGTTTTCTTTTTGGCCACTGGTTGCGAACACAACACTGACACAACATCATCAAGTTGAAATGGCGAACTTATTAGAAAACTACTTATACAAACTGCGGATTCGGCGCAGCATTATCATTTAGATAGAGTTGTGCTTCAGGCCACCTGATCACCACTAAATGCTATATCTGTTTGCCAGATGCTAGCTTTAGCTTTTTGGTGCTGAGCAGGTGGTATGCGGAGGATGTTCTGAGCTTTCTTTCCTCTGGAAGCAGCTGCCTGTTTTGGCTGGTGACGACGCTGTGAGAGCAGTAGGGGTGTACCCAAATAGGAACATTGCTAGCTGGACTGCTAACCAATGAGCCAAACCTCATTATAAATGTCTAAAAGCCTAGAGCAGCAGGTTTGTGTGCGTGGTGATTCTGTCATTTCTGTCAGTTTATCATTTCAAGCAGCCCTTTCAACTTGGTCAGACGTGTTAAACAGCACTATGAGGCCGTAGTAGAAGCGGTGCTTTGAGCCTAATGGACAAATTACCTTTTGATGTGATGATACCAAGGTATGAATAGTCAGAGGAAGTTATGACATTTCCTGCACTAAATCTCGCAGCAGCCCATCCAATACTTGCTGAGACATGTTTCTCCAAATCACAAATGTGAATCTGCTGATGATGAAAGGGGAAGTCAGGTCAGGGGGATCATCACAATCAGAGGGCTTCATCCTCAGGGCACCATATATATCAATACTATTACCAAATTTTATGGCAGTCTTTCCAAAAGTTACTGAGATACTTAAGTCTCAGCCAAAGTGGACAAACCAACCAACTGGTTAGGTGGACTCTTAGCCAATCATGTCAAGGAGAGAGAGGAAAAAAAAAGGAGGTTGCAGAGTAGAAGGAGGGGTTGCCAAAAAAAATAAACAGTGCCAGTCCCCAGAAAAGAGCATTTTTCAAACAAACCCCGAGGACAGTTAGATCTCTCAGTGCCCTCTCTGCAATCCCTCTAAATCTTCACCAAATCCGACCTTAAAAGAAACTGTGAGGAAGAGAGGGTGCGTATGAGCCCTGACCATCTTATTTCGCCCCGGAGCCACTGCAGCATTCGCTCTGTGAGCTGCTGAACGAGTGTCTTTCCTATAAACAGCCAACAAAGCCAAGGTTATGTGTGGAGCTGAATGGGTTACGTGTGTGTGTGTGTGTGTGAGCGTGTGTGGCCGGGGCTTGAGCAGGCGAGCAGCTTATTACGTCACCATCAGATTTACATATTGGCATAATACATCAGATGAATGCAGAGGTCCTCTGTTTCAAGGATCCTTATTACAGTGCTGCTTGAAAGTATGTGAACCCCTTGAGCAGTTTAGATGTTTCTGTTGTTTTACCATGATTTTTTTATTTCATCACCAGTTTTTATGTATGAAATGTCAGATATATGTTTATCAATTGCATGTACTTGTTTAGTTGTTTAAGTAGCCCAAAAAGTACATGAAACATGGAACTAGTGTATGTGCAAAAGTAAGTGAACCCCCAGCTGCATTGGTTAAGTCAAGCAAGTAACAGACTCCAGTTTTGGCTCCAGCACTAATTAAAAGAGAGAGGAAACCAACCAAACCACTGTGGTCCCATACAAATCAACAATACCGAGAGCAAAGGAGATATCAGAGGAGAGGGTAGAAGAGGGTAGTGACGGCCCATCAGTCTGGGGAGGGCTATAAGACCATCTCCAAAAGATTCCGGCTCCATCCATCCACTGTAAGACAAATAATTTACAAATGGAGGGCCTTCAACATGACAGCAACTCTGCCTAGAAGTGGATGCCCATCAAAACTATCACCCAGAAGCACCAGAAAAATAATAAATCAGGTAAAGGCCAACCCACACATCACCTCTAGAAAGCTTCAGACCTCTCTGGTAGCATCTGGGACAAATGTGCATGCGTCTACAATCAGAAGAAAATTGAATAGCCATGACATTCATGGGAGGGTTGCTGGAAGGAAGCCTCTCAAAAAAGAACAAAGCTGCCGGTTTCAACTTTGCCAGAGAGCACTTGGACAAACCAGAGGCCTTCTGGACGTCCATTCTCCGCAGACGAGTCCAAAATAGAATTATTTGGTTACAATCAAAACCAATATGTTCAGAGAAAAGCCAACACTGCATATGAAGAAAAGAACCTCCTCCCAACAGTAAAGCATGGTGGTGAAAATGTGAAGGTCTGGGGCTGCTTTTCTGCTTCTGGACCTGGACGACTCCATATTGTCCAAGGAACCATGAATTCTCCAGCATATCAACAAATTCTTGACCAGAATCTCCTGCCATCAGTCAGGGAGTTGAAGCTGGGACGAAAATAGATTATACATCAAGACAATGACCCAAAGCTTTCCAGCAAAACTACCAAGGAATGGCTTCAGAGAAAGAGGATTCGTGCTCTGGATTGGCCCACACAAAGTCCGGACCTTAATCCAATTGAAATATTGTGGCGAGACCTGAAGAAGTTGGTACGTACCAGATGTCCCTCCAACCTCTCTCAACTGGCTGAGTTCTGCAAGGAGGAGTGGGCAAAAATCCCAATAAGCCAATGCAAGAGGCTGGTTAGTGGTTACAGAAGATGTTTGGTTGAAGTAATGGCTGCAAAAGGAGGAGCCACAAGCTACCTAATACAAGGGTTCACATACTTTTGCACATGTTCCTTTTGCACATGCTACATTTTCAGTTTTTGTGAAATAAACCACCTTTGTTGAATTAAATAATGAAAATATATCTCTTTTGTGTGTGTGTGTGTGTGTGTGTGTGTGTGTGTGTGTGTGTGTGTGTGTGTGTGTGTGTGTGTGTGTGTGTATTTTCATTATTTGGAAGGTGTGCTTTACAAATTGGGATTTGGATGTATGTGTAATAAGGTTATTTTAATGTGTTTTACAAAAACAATGACCATGTCTGGAGAGTTCACAAACTTTCAAGCAGCACTCTATATGAAAATAATTCAGAAATTTGTTAAAGGGAAAGCTTCTTCTCTGCAACAAACTGGCACTTCAGAGGAAACACTTTTGTGCCAAAAAATAGAATATTGTCACATTGAATTATTGGAAATTGAATGACCATGGTGCCTCTAACTGGCAAGCATAAGAGACATTTTTGTATTATGTATAGCTTCTCCTATTTTCACTGCAGATTTTTCTCTAACTTTGATTAAAAGTTCGTGTTTTGTCTTCAGTTCAGCTGAATGAATTCATGCCTACAGTGTTTAGTCTTCCTCTGCTGTTCAAGACCTGGGGTCTTGTTTTTCTTCTTTTTTTTTTTTTTTGTTCTCTCTCTCTCACTGTCTTCTTCGCTTTACTTGAACGTGAATATCAGCTTAATTTTTTAAACTCCATCGCTACATGATGATATTTATGCTCTGTCTTCATCAGTGTCAGTCGTGGGGAAAACTACTGGGATCGTTTATTTAAATAGGATTATAATATACTCGCACTTTTTGAAAACATTTTATCTTTTTGAGTTAGATTAATGAGGCAGTAAGCTGTAAAATGCATTTTAACATTGTAGGTGTTCTAACCACTCTATATGCTGTTGGATAGCTTAAACCTTAACAGTGCATCATATTTTATGATCTTATTGTGTGTGCATCAAATATCTGTTTTAGGCAAGCAAGTCATTTTTTCCTTCTGAATGTAGCATTGAAAAAAATCCCTGAGCTCAAATTGTCAAAGTGCTATAAATGTAAATGCTCCATAATGGACCTATGCTCAGAGCTTTTGTTGTAGGTTCTTCTGATGACAAATTGTGAGACCAAATGTACATATTTTTAAAAATTTTGGTGTAACAGTTAACGCGTCAAATCAGTCGCATGTCAATCACGACTCTTACCATCAAAGAAATAGCGCAATGAGTCCTCAACAGTGCCAAGATCATGAAATGTATTTGTTCTACAAATCAAAGAATGACAGCATGACGTGTTATTTACATCACCAATAATAATAAGTATAATAATCAAGGTTCTTTGTAAAATCATTTTTGAAACGACAAAGTCAACAAAAGTGACAATGTCAAAAATCCCCAGACAAAATCGTCTCCTCTGTTTTTATGGAGCTGCAATGGCAAGAGTTGATCACAAAATGTGAACTGCTCTTCATCAAACAGTATTGTCAAATACAATGTGCTTAAGCTAATATCGCACACGATGTCAGCCTTTCATGTCTTTAGTAATCAAACCCATTTGACGTCCACAGTGGTAGTGGAAAAAGTGAACCCTTGGACTAAATAACTGGTTGAACCTCCTTTGACAATGTCTGTGACTGCGTATCAGACCTGCACAATGTAATAACATAAGTTTTTTTTTTTTGTTTGTTTGTTTTTTTTCTTCTTCTTCTTTACAGAACTGCTTCAGCTCAGCTGCATTCTTCGGGCGCCTGCTGGGTATGGCTCTCTTGAGGTCATTCCACAGCATCTCAATTGGGTTAAGGTCTGGGCTCTGGGTGGACTACTCCAAATGGCAGATTTTCTTCTTTGAGGCCGTTATATAGTGGATTTACTTCAATGTTTAGGGTCATTGTCCTGCTGCATCACCCAAATCCTGCTGTATTTCAGCTGGTGAACAGACACCCCGACATTATCCTGCAGGATTCTTTGATAAGTTTGGGAATTCATTATCGCCTCAAGGATGACAAGACCCTGAGGCAACAAAGCAGCCTCAAATCATGATGCTTCCCCCCACTGTACTTCACCGTTGGGATGATATTTTCAGGAGCCCTTTTTATATCATATGTAGTACTGAATGTTCTTCATGAACAATTCAGCTTTTGCTTCATCAGGCCACAAAAAAAAAAAAAAACATTTTCCTGGTTGCTTTGTGGAGTGTCATGGCGCTTGTTGGCAGCAGCTTCCTCCCCGGTGTCCTGCCATCGACCCCCTGCCTGTTGAATGATTTGCATATAGTAAACCTATGAACATAGATGTTGGTCAGTTCCAATGATTCCTTCAAGTCTTTTGCTGTTACTCTCTTCTTTACCTCAATGAAGAGTCTGCGTCGTGCCTCATCTTGGCAGGGGGCCCTCTTTTAGGGAGAGTATTCACGGTACTAAATTGTCTCCATGTTTAAACAATTTGTCTAACGGTAGACTAATGGAAGTCTAAACTCTTTCAGATAACTTTATAACCCTCTCCAGCTTTCTGAAAATCAACAACTCTTGATCGTAGGTCCTCTGAGAGCTCATTTTTCCGAGGCATGGTTCACTTCAGCATATGCTTCTTGTAAATAGCACACTCCAAATATTTGAGTGTTTTTCATAGGTTAAAGCTGCTCTAACCCTTAGTCAATATAAATTATGTATTCAATATGAACAAAAAAACGAAACAATAATCTGTTATTTTTTAAAACAGGTTGTGTTAGATGATTATTGTGACTTGTTAAAGATTAGACCATTTCAATATACATTTGTACACAAACGCAGATAATTCCAGGGGGTTCACTTACTTGTCACCGTATTTTGAAGTTTGCTATTGCTACATAGCCAGCATTTGCATTATTAACAGCTGTTTACTTACCAGTCTAGAAGAAATGCTGAGTTCAGCATCAGACTTCATTCCTTTACTCAACAAGATCTGTCTCTTTTCTCCATCAAATATATTCCACGAACTTGGTTAGCAGAAGCGTGGTTTGCATGCTAGCTAGTCCATCTCAAAATCAAACTCAGACAGCCAGACTGACTTGAAGGTTGATTTTAAGGATGATTTTTTTTTTTTTTTTTTTTTATGTATGAATGATCGTCGGGAATTCAACTCGCCAGTCTGCTTTGAGTTTTGCTTCCTACAGCTCTTCTCCATCCTCGGTTTTGCAGCAGACATAAGGTCAGAAATAATTTTATATTTTAATAACCAAACATGGATGAAGTCTCATGTACCAGGAACATCTCGGCCAAAACGATTTACTGAATAAGTATAGGAAATATCTATGAATGGTGTGAGACCGAAATTCAAAGGTGTGTAATTTGTGCCACATTATTTGCAGTGTTACCACAAGGCGCTACCATCAGTGTTCGGTTCACCAATGTGCTCAAAGATGAGCTCATCCCCTGATGTGGTTTTGGTGCTTAGTCTCAAAAACACATTTTCTTCCTTTACCCCTGATGATCACTGCAGCCCAGCTGATGGCTTCAACACAGCTAATCTTCTTTGCTTGTTGCCTTTGCAGCCCCATGACGCCTCCGACTGTACAGCGCTCTGCACTCAGATGACCAACAGGTGGCTATGGAAAGCAGAAAGAGTATCACAAACCGGCTGGTACTTGAGGTATTGACTCACCCCCATCCTGACACCCTGGATGGAGATGCTCAGACACAGACACAGACACAAGGACCTGCAGACTATCAGTCGTGCGTCATGACTGCTCACTGCTGAGGTCAATCCATTGGCCTGCAAACCTCGGTAGGAAAAAGATTTTAAATAATGAATCTTGTTTTAATACATCCACTCCCTCATATGATTTACCCTTTTTCTCCTTCTTTTTTTTTTTTTTTCATTTTGCTTTTATGACAGGTCTGGGAATTGAGGTCACTGGGCAATGAACAGTCTGACTGAATTAATGAATGATACGTGAAAATGAAGCAATTAAATACTAAACTCACCACTCTATAAAATACTAATGTTTAAGATTGTTTCTGTTGTAAAATGAAGTGGAAATCTAATTAAAATGTAGAGGACAAACTGCACATCAATCTAAAAATATCAAAATTATTTTTTTATGCACTTAAAAATTCAGGGTGCAGGCGTCACATATTATATGTCACAATAGCTCAAAGAAACAAGTCCAGTGCTTCATCAACTGTCCTGAAATCCTCTTTAAATAATAATTTAATTGCTTAAGTGAAGCTGATATCAATGTGACATTTGCTCGCCATTGTCAGCCAGTATCTACAATGCTTCTGCAATTAATTAGCACGTTAATTATCACTGCTCGCAGTGTTTTCCTCTGCCGCTAGACAATGTAGTACATGAAGGCAGCAATATCCCATGGGGCTTTTGGCTTCTGTCACATTTGCATTATACACATATATTTTTAACAGTTAGACCCACTTGTTGCTGGTGTGTTTCTAAAGGTTTCAAAGCCGCCCGTGCAAATTTTATTGGATAATGAAGTCCATCAATGGATGGTGTTGGTCTGCCCTCCATCAAATCTCAACTCCTTTAAAATTTTATAAGCGACTCAGTACTGTAGCTTTCACACAGCGCACTCCATCAATCCATGGCATCCATAAACGTCCACACCTCACTGTAATACATAGACTACCTGTGCTTTGACGTTTTACAGATGATATGTTCTCGTAGCTTACTTCTTGAACTTGTCCTCATTGTTTACCATGCAAGCTGCAGTTAATTTCACTGGGTCACAGTTGTGATGCAGCTCACTCACCACTGAGTTCAGTAATCACTGTATGTTCCAAAGATGAGCGGTTCTGCCACTGTTATATGTCAGTGGATTATGGAAATGGTTTATTGTATGGTAGAAATAACACATTACACAAATTCTCTGAAAGTATTCAATTACATTTGACAATGTAAAGCACATGTAATCAGCTCTGGGACTTTCTAGTGCCTGGTCACTCCTGAAAAAACAGGTAAATTTGATTAATTTTGCCGCCAAGTTTCAAGATCAACAGGTGCAACGCAGAGATACAAACAGACACACACTCTGATAAAAATGAATGGTTTCATACCCCCCATCATGCACCCTGCCTGCCTGCAGTCCTCACTATATACCTGCTCAAGATATTATGAGCACTGCCCTTCCAACTACAGTAGAAAACTGCAGACAGATGTAAACTATTTACACACTATTGATAAAAGATGGACAAAGTACTGCCGCTGTCACCATCTACAGAATTATGTTATCTCTTCACTATTAAGTCCCTCTCCCTCATGTGCGCAGCTTGTTTGTTTGTGGTGTGTTAAAGGCTAATGAAATGCATTTGGCAGTTCATTAAGAATTCTCACTGTCAAGTATATAACCTTGGGCACCTACTTACAGTACACGTGTTTTACACAGGATGCTCTGCAGGTGCGTTACATACATTACGTTAACATGGTCAAATACCTTCATTTGCACAACCCACATCTGTTTGTCTTTGTTTACCACTACAATATGTGTCATATGAGGAGATCAATGTTAAAAGCAGTACTCGCGTTTGCGCGTGCGCATACCAACTAGGGTGACGTAATAATACTGTATGTAAAAATGTGCAGCATGTATAGTGCTATATACTGTCTGGATACTGTCTGGAGACACAAAGATTTACCAACCAAGCGGTTGGTAAATCTTTGTGTCTCTGGTGTCAGGATTTTAAACAGTGTAAAACTGTTGAAGCAGGCTGTTTCTGCCGCCGGTGCTACGTGTACCATCACGGTGCTGGGATGTGTCGAGGCACAATTTAGGACAGTCACTCAAGGTTGAACACTTTGCTCCTTTATACTGTAGGGATGTTAATGTTTGCCAGTAAAAAAAAAAAAAAAAAACGGTCTATTCTTTTCTGAGCAATTTAAGTTGATAAGAGAGATCCGACAAAAAGTTAGCAAAGGACTGGTCTGACTTTTTATTCCCCTCACACCGACTCAAATAATAAATTCGGGGTTGTGGGCTCTTTATTTATGCGTTAATACAAAACGAGAAAAAATAAAAACATTTTCTCATATCTTAGACAACATACAATTTTACCTTTGCTCCAGAGAATGAAGTACATTTTATTATAAGTTATTTTTATTCATTAACATATCTCCTTAAACACTATTTACCTCAATGAGAATCCCTGTCAGGATAATCTTATTTAATCAAATGAAGCATTTAAAGAGTCAATTTGTTTTCCCTGCCATTAATGTAAACAAAACGTGCCTCAGGATAAACAGTAGCAATCTAGTAGGCTCACACACACTGGATTATACCGGCTGTTAGACTGGGCGACCCAAAGAAAAAAAGCAAAAAACAATTTATACTGGAGCCCATCAATGTCATGTTACATCACTGACTATATGTCAGTGTCACAAATGCACCATGGGATTGTGTACACGCACTTTCGTATACACAATCCAAATCCTTCACTAATCATAAATCATAGGCCCATCTGGGAGCAATGATTGATTTCATTGCAGTGAATAAAAGGCAGAATCAGCCTTGTCTCTCTATTTCTCTCAACCCCTGCACCTCTTTCTGCTGTGTTCACTATGCCAGTCCGATGAAGCTACCTAGTAGAAAGCAGCAGGGTGTGTGTGTGTGTGTGTGTGTGTGTGTGTGTGTGTGTGTGTGTGTGTGTGTGTGTACGTGTACATTTCTATGTGTATATCTGTGGGAGTAATGAAGCAGAGGATGAGGCTGACATGAAGTCTATCAAAGGGTGTCAGTTTGGGTTAATCCTGATGTTATCCTGTCTGTATACACTATGTGTCATATACACACTATAAGTATGAATTCTGAATACAACCACACACACACACATACACACACACACCTGTACCTCCTCCAAGTCTGACACGAGAGTAATTGAGGAAACCATTGTCAATTAACACCATTTCACTATCTGCCTGAGAGCAGCTAACCTGTCACTGCTACCATCAGTACAACTACAACACAGTTAATCACCAATCCTGCGCCAAGCTCAGTTTATTTTCTTCTCACCAGGAACGGGTTGCTAAGCTCTCAGTGATACACGGCATCAAAACCATTTTAAATACAATGTGCTCCCTGTGTCAGAGGATTTGGAAAATTACAAGGGACGTCATTACTCTCAGAAATGGTGGTAAAGCTACTTATTAGTGGTAATGTGTGCTTTTAGTGGCATGTACTGTGTGGTCCTCTATTAAGGTGTGGGTCGACATTCTTTTTTTGCCCTCCAATACTTTAAATACACAATAGTTTCCTGTGTTTAAATGACAGGGCTATCTATTTCTTCCTCTCACCATATTCCGAAACCAACAACGCAACCAAGTCTGAAATGCAGCACTTGAAGTAGGGAGCGTGGGAACACGAAGAGACGAGATGCGATATTTGTTCGTATATTTGGATAACGCTGATGTTCTCACCAGGAAGGAATTTGCTCTACTTCCTTTCTCACCTCTGCGCAGCTTTTAGACAACAAAAATAGGAAAGGTGTGCAGGGAGCAGAGGTCTCAGAAGGTTGTTTGGCCATCTAATGAGGACTTGTGTTTCTTCCATGTCTGTAGTGTTCAGTTCCAAACCTTCTTTTACTGAAGATGAACATTTTTTCTCACAAATGTAAGCAAAGGTTAAGTAGTTTCCGAAAAGAGCTGAGAACTCTTGTTCAAAGCCTATGATTTTCACATGGGGAAAATACTTATTACTAAATAAAGTACTTATTTAGAGGTGCTTTACCTGTGGCGCAGTGGTTTTACAACATTGGACCACCGTTACACAAAGGCATATGCTATAGCAGCCTTTGCAATGCTTGTTACTAAGATCAGTTCATTGTCAAGTTTGTTCTATTTATAGATTTTGTTGAAGAAAAATAAATATTTCAAAGTGAATCGTGTCACCCATCTCTCCTTCTGCAGAACATACTGTATCTCTTGGTCTAGAAAAGTTGTTTCCCTTTTCCCTCAAATTTATCTGCTACCAGTGGCCTTTCTCTGTCTCTCTGTCTCTGCTCCTCTCTCTGCCCTGCGGCTCTTCCCCACGTGGGTCGACATTTCCCAGCAGCGCTTGATGTATATCTGACCTTTGATGTTGTCGCCGTGTGTCCCAGAGCCGGAGGCCCAATTAAAACTAACAACCCCCGAGGCCCTCCAACCCTGCCTCGAACCACCCCTTTGTCTCTTCCACCACTTTTTGTCTCACACATTACTTTTCCTTCTCTTACATACTTCCTCTCAACTCGTCCTCTCCTACCCCGTGCACCTCCGCTCTTCCCTTCCCTCCTCATTTGTAATTCTACCCTCTCTCTTTCTCATCCTCATCTTTCATCCCTTTCTGCTTTTATTTGCAGTCCATCCCTAACATGGCAATGCCCGCCTTGCTCTGCAGTCTCATCTTCTTTCTCTTTTGTCACATGGCAATCTATCATTTATGGGCACACAGATTTTGCTTTCCCCTCCCATCTGGGTAATAGTTGTGCTGGAAACCTCACAACTCCAATTTCAGCATATTGCTCATTTCCTGACTTGATACATGGTCTGCTTCATGTGGAAGCAATATCCAGAGCTCATTTATTCCATTTAAAGCACATTTGGTAATTTCAACAAGTGCAGATGCCGTAGAGTCCCACACCACATTCATTGTGATGACGTACAAATCTAATTCATCAGTTTATGTGAGTGAATGTGCTCTCTTGCTTCTCTCGTTGATCAGTTGCCACCATCTCTTTGACGTACAAAGTCAAAACAAACACAGGATATTACATACGCACATAGTGTATAAGCACTGATGACAAATTAATCCCATTTATTAAAGAGCAGCTCACTAAATCCAGTTTTTTAAGACGCTCGCAAACATATTAACACAGAAATCAACTGTCTGAGTGGACAGTGTAGAGGGTTGCAAAGTCCTGCCGAGATTGAGAGCATGGAGCAGGGAGTGGTAGAAGGAGAAATACTACAACCACTAAAACCACCACTACAGTCCTGATCAGGGTTCATACTGTACCTGCCAAATGAGTGTATTTTGTATTCCGAGCAGATTCTTTAGGAAAACAAACAATATACATTGCCAGTGAATAGTTTACTGATACATATTATGTCAGTGTTTTGCACCTTTGCAGGTATATTAATTAGTGTTTCTTCATTATGTTGATACAGGCTGCCTTATGTTTGTGTCGGAGCTTAGTTGCTGTATGTTTGCACATTAGTTGTACATAATTATAATCTCTAGGAGACAGGGTGCTCTGCTACGTGTACTGAAGCCTCACCAAGCTATGTTAGCAGTTCAAACCAGCTCAAGTGTGAACCACCCTCCGCTCTGTCAAGGTGGGGGCTTAGAGGAGCCTCAGGTCGCTGTCATGAGCCAATATAGGAGTTCAGTGAGAGTTGCATATGTAACTATGGGTCTATGAATTGAGATTAAATGATTCTCTTATAAAAAGAAAACAAAATGTTGAAGATTGATGTATTTAATTTTAATTATTTATTTTTAAAGGTCCTATATTGTATTAAGTGTTATTTGTGTCCATGTCTTCTTTGATTATAAAGCAGGTCTAGGTACCAGATAAATACATCAGATAAGTCACCGCCCTCAACTATGCACCCAGCCCACCATCCAACCTTGCAGGATTTGGTTTAAACTGAGTGTTAACTTGAAATCTGTTGAGTTTTTATTCGTTCACACAGAAAACAGTCAAAACAGCCAATCAAGAGAGAGACTCAGAGTCTCTGTATTACAGTAAAGATGACAAGAGCTTTATTTTAGTTTACATGAGAGACCGAATATGAGTTGAACTCCCACATTTCTGATTCCAACCAGAGGAGGGCGACTGCTGGCGTTGAGCCGAGGCTCAAGGAGCATCAGGTCTTACTCCGCCAGGTACTGACCTGCTGTCCGCCTCTCTACCCCTCTCTGTTAAATAATGCATGCAGACTGGTGACCTCCCTGACTCCCCCTGACAGCCATGCTGCTGTATCTAGCTATCACTTGTACTTACACTCTACTTGGTGAGAGAAGGTCAATGTATATGGCAGCAGACATGTAAATGTGTAGATATACGGTGTCACCGAGGTTATAGCTTGTGTAAGAGATACCAGCCTCTTGCTGCAAAGGACAGATTCAAACAGTAACAGAAACAACATGCTTTACACATGGTGTAGCTGTGCAGTACAGTACAGTAGGTAAGCTTAGCCTGCCTCACATGCATAGTTCTGCAGCATCTGACGGAATTGCAGCAGAGAAGTTCACCAGGTTTCAGACAGAGGGAGCACCATTTTATACATTAGCTGTCAGCTGACGAGCAGATGAGGTTCAGACAGTATCTTATCCTCTGTCTCTCACTCACACACACTTTGTCTATATCTCTCTGCCTTTCTCTTTCTCTACATCGCTCTGTCCTTGGGGAACAGCGTTGATTCAGGTCATTACAACATGGATGGCTCTCACCACAAAGAAGCTGTCAGACGTGAAAAAGGCACTACTGCTTTTACGTGTTTTATCCTCAAGATTACCATAATCATGTAGCTGAACATAGGCCATACTTCCTTTTCATTTTTGAAAGGATGTTCAAACATGCCTGCTCTGCAATTTAGACAGAGCGTGTATATGTAGAACACACCTACTACTAGTATGGGACTTGATCCCCTCTGGGAATTCTTTGTACAAGGGCTTTTAGAAAAGGCTATTTTCACATATTCTGCTTATCTAAGTGCTTTAACATTATACAGCAGATTTCACACCAAATGACATATTTAATTTCTCAAGTCATCTTTTTAAAGTGGAAAACATAAGGGATTTTCATACCTTATTATTATAAATTTCTTTTATTCAGGTTTTGAAGGTCACCCAGTGTGAAGTCTATGTAGCAGTGTGGCGATATGCAGAACACACAGTAGTTAGATGCCATATATCACTTGAGAAGTTCTAGGCCTATATCATTCCAGAAGTTGCTCAGCATAAGTATGGTGGCTCATGGGATTGTCAGCCACCCTATGGAGTGCTATGACATAGGCTCATTCATCTTGCCCCAACGCATTGTGGGAAGATGCTTTGCATCAGCGGGGGGGTCAGGGGTGATGGATTCCAAAAAACTCAGAGGCTGTCAGAGAAGAGAGGTGACAATCTGGGCCTTCTGGGACCGTGTCACTGTACACCCACAGGTATGATGGCAAGAGCTGAGGGAACGTGTTGTGAGGGTACGTGAAGGCTTCCTGCTCAAGGGCGAGAGGGGGATGTCGGCACAGCACTGCTGGCTTCACTCATGTCTCCTCTGTACCCTTCCCTCTAAAGGATGCAACACCCCGCCAGGTCTATTTAGCAGCTGCATTCCAAAAACAGCACCAGAACACATTGCTATCCTACACACTCACACTCACGCACACTCACACGACGCATACAGTACCTGCATGAACGTCGACATGTTCAGCAAAGAAAACTCGGGCAATGCAGGCTCTCCCTCACACACAGCCTGCTGTTAGTCCCCCACCCCACCCTCTCTCTAGAGTGACCCCTGATGAAGGAGTACCAGAGTAGTTGGCAGTTGTTCATTGACATTCAGGAGTGTGTGTGTGGGTGAGCGTGAAGCCATCTAACCACAGACAATTCCTACACATTCGCTGGTGGCCAGATTGACTTGGTATTCCTCATGGCACCACTCCTAAACCACTTATTCACATTAGCAATGCTAATGCAGAGAGGTGCAGGGAGAAGGATTCATTATACACACCACCACCAATCCCCCCTCTCTTGCTTTTTCTCACACACACACACAGACACTTTTATGTGTACTACTTGTATATATATGTTTATATTGAAGTGGTAGCTCTGTCTGCCATCAGCCCCAATAAGATAAACAGGTGTGTGATTTAGGGGATTCTGGACAATAGATGAGGCAGAAGGACAATGAACTCGTCTGAAGATACTAAGGTTGTCTCAAACTATTTAAGACATCTAGACACATGCTCCACATCAGGTACAAAATAAGGGAATACATTAGTAAATAATACAAAATACTGATGGGTGAACTAAAGCCTATGGAGCATAATATTGTTTCAGCCCAGGTTTGATAGAATTTGACTGTATTTTTTAGTTTTTTCATCATAACATTTTTATTTTAAGTATTGCATTAGAAACGCTATAGCGCCATTTCACTAACTGACTGGTTTGCATCAGTACAACAGCAGGGGAGCGGAGAGTCACACAAAATAACACGCAGTTACTCGGGCAGCCTTTTAAATCTTAGTGATATTTAATGAATTTTCACAGGGAATTTGGTATGGATCATTGCTTGTGCAATAATAATGTGGCCATATTGTTTGTTGTTTATATGTTTTGCCGTTTACCTCCTATCAGACACCCCTCTTTTACAGTCTGATTTCTAACCCTTCCGTGTGAGTAAATATGTGTTTGGGTGGTTTTATGAACATAAAAACATTTGATTACTGTGCTAGAACATCAGTTTTTAAAATGAGGCAATTACTGCTCAGTGCACCTGCTGGCTAAGTTTTTTGTTATTGTTTCTATGGATTGTGCATCAAATTGTGTGCCTCTTGAGAAAAGTTGATTCCTCCTCCCTCATTTTTGACTGTTGTAACAGCACCAGTATTTTGCTGCACACTAAGTGAGCATTTTTCATGGAGCCCGGCAGACGAGACCCTCTGAAACGAGATGTGAAATGTCACGAGCAAACAGATGTTGGGCGGTTACTTTTGGGCTTTTTCAGGCACACAGTAGAGTTGGAAGGTGCATATGCATGTTGCATATTGAAATTCAGCTTGCAGGAATTTGCAACCTGTGTCATCAGATGCTGTTTGATAAGTCTAATTTCCCAGACTTTGTCAAAACTCATAGCGCTGGGGAGGATTCCTACAGCAAATCAGCAATATCGTCATCGTTTTCCAATGGGAGTTTATCCTCTGACTCCAACTACCTCTCGCTGCATTTGCGATGGCAGGAATAGTCTCCACTTGCCCACTTTAACAAATAATTTGCCAAATTATATTATAAACTTAACAAAAGAATAAATGTCCAAAGTCAAATCCATGAACAAATTGAGTCCTTTGGTAATAATTTCTTATTCCAAATTACACTAATTTGCATGAATGAGTAATGAGGTTTTATTCAAAATTATTCTAAATTGTGAGTTTCAGAATGTGCTTTTCAAAGTCAACTACAAGACGTCATTAGAAAATGACAAATAAGCCAAAAGACTAAAAGCAAAGTGTAATTACAGAATACGTGTTATATTTGATCACAGCAGGATCATTCAATGATCCTTGACGACCCTAAATTTAGCCAGAATTTTTGCCTGTATTTTGACTTTTTTTTGCCAGCATCGAGCCATTTACCTCACATTAGCCTCTTGTCAAGGGGATTATGTCAGAAACCAGTGTGCGAACATGACAAATACCTCATGCATCATGTAAGAGTCCCACGCAATATCTTATAAAAGAAATATGACAAATGTTCTCTGTCTCTCATGTTCCTCTCTCCCTATCCGTGCATTGAAATCATGTAACCAGAACTTCTACCCTCATTTTCACATCCTTCCTTTTTTGTTACATTACTCCGTGGCATCTTGCTGCTTTGAAATCCTGAGGTGAAAAAAAAAAAAAAAAAAAAACACCTTTGATGTTCCATTGCGAAACTTCAAAGCAGAGTACAGCTATAATTGACCTTGAAGTAATTAGGTAGTGAATTGTTGATCCTGACATCAGTTTTTACAGTATGAAGTCCTGCTGGGTAATGCCAGTGCAGAGCTGTGCAGTCACATGGACTCTGATGAAGGGTCAGAGAAACACATCTGCTTTTATCTCTGTACATATGTTAACTCAAAGGCATATACAGACCGCTTGGACATGAATATGTGTGTACTTATATAAAGAATCAGCAAACCGTGTCTGAGTTAATGTGTGTGTGTGTGTGTGTGATGGAGCTCTAAAAGTGCTGCTCCTATTGAAGTGGCCTCAGTGTCACTAATGAACCTTCAGGCACAGTGACAGGAATGAGGGCCAAAGATGTTTTGTGTGTGTGTGTGTTGGTAGCTCATGCATGGCTGCAAGTAACGCACAGATTTGTGTTTGTGTGTGTATGTGAGTGATATCTTGTGTGGCCAGTGGGCCTGAGGAGGCTGTGAGCCGGCGATAGCACTG
Organism: Rachycentron canadum; assembly: GCA_038496675.1. NCBI lineage: Eukaryota > Metazoa > Chordata > Actinopteri > Carangiformes > Rachycentridae > Rachycentron > Rachycentron canadum. Next base: position 15,788,644 of record CM076663.1, on the reverse strand, counting down.
GCCTCTGTTGTGCTCCAGCTAATCTACTGAACAGCAAGGCACGGGGGGGGGGGGTCAAGGAGAGGCCTTGTCCTCTCGGGGAGCACGGCCCACCAGTCTAAAACACACTTGTCGGCTTTGTGTAGTAGTCCTCCTCTTCTTCCACCAATGTGGAACAAAACGCAAGTGATATGATCCCAGAAAAAAAGCAGCCCTGTTGTTTTTCATATTAACAATGCCACCTTAGATAAGAGAGCCAATAAAAGTTAGAGCTGTACACAGTGCGAGAGAAAGTGGCGAAGTACGACTCTCTGTTATATATTTTTAATATTGTTAAAGTGATTAAGGGCTTTGTTCCCTTTTTCCTGCCACGCTATGTCTCTTGATTTGTGTTTGTGCATCGCTATCCAAAAGCAGAAAAGTTAAAGCTGGAGGTTTGGTTTTAGCTGGATTAAGCTGCCATTTCACTGGCAAATCCTGTGTGATTAGGAGGTAAGCAATACAAACAACACAATTGCTTTTAATAAAATGTGGGTCTGATTAGACAAATGAAATTTACCACTTTTTTAAATTCAGTCACATCATGCCCAAGGCTTAAAACTAACCTTCCAGGTTCTCAAATGTTGGTAATGATTATTATTCTCTGAATCCATCAAGTTCCAGAACAAAAAAACAGTAGAAAAATGATGCATTTGATACATTTTAATCCATTTTACACATCAAAGTATCCTTTCACATGAGTGAGTGGCCTTGATTCTTCAATGGCTCCCTGAAAATAAGAGGCATCTGCCATGGTAGCTGCTGCAAAGCATTCAGGCTCAAACACTGATCATTAAGTCAAGGTTGAAATCAGTCACGGGCCTCTACTTCTGCCCACTCCCTGCTACGTCTACTGTGCCCCACAGGAGTTGAGTCCAGTGATTAAAATGTCTGTAATTGCTCCACCGTTGCGCTCATAGTCGGCCGCGCGTCTGCACGCAAGTGTGTGCGTGTGGGCACGAGCATTCAGCAATATGTGTGTGTATGTGTGTGTACACGTGTAGGTGCGCGGCCGTCCAGTGTTGTTAGCAAAAGGACACCTTCAATGTAGCCCCCGCGGGAGGAGAGTTGTGTAAGTGCTCCCTGTGTGAAAAGTGTTGGATAATTTGACTCAAGGCATTGGCACCTAGAGAGGTGTGCAAGCAGTTTGTCAGAAGCCGAGTATCTGCAAAGCCTTTATGTGTGTTAGTGTGTGTGCTTACAGTAGTATAATAGCAGTAAGTTAAACTTGCGTGACTACTAAGAGGTGTTAAAAAAACAAAACAAAAAAAACCCTTTCCCTCCTTTCATTTTCTGATCTTTAGCTTCCACACTTATTGCACATTTAAGAAGTTTAACTCCATAGAAAAGTCACAGCCATGGGTACCAAGCCCATCTCTGAAATTGTCTTAAGTTATTACACTGAACGTCCCTCAGATTGTTGTGTGCTGAAGGCTCCCCGAGAGCTGACAATGTGGCAGGAGACAGACAAAGAGGCCTTGATTGAAGTGGCAGAGCTAACGCAAACACAAACACATTGTGATCGAAAGGTATTGTGTCAAAACTGCTCGTTTGTGTCAGGGTGCATTAAGATTGTAGTCGGCGCACAGCTTAGTTCTTTTGTCTGCTAAAATTACCCACTGGCTGTGTGTGTGTGTGTGTGTGTGGGGAGTGTATTTGCAGAGATGAGGCGGGCTCCGTGTGGCCTAGTTATAGACTAACATGAGCTGTGTGACAGTACAGTGTGATTCTGTACCTGGCCTATTATTGTTTTATACATGCTTCTTTTCATCTTCTGGTGCATTTATGTGTGTGTGTGTGTGTGTGCGCGTCATGCGTGTTGTTAAAGCAGAGTTAGCCAATGTAAAGCTGAAGAGCAGCAGCTGTTTAATGCCAACCATTTCCTTGTGCGATGAAACAAGATTAAAACCTTATCTTGTTTCGGGGAATTAGTGTATATCTTAAGTTTTGGACATGGTGTGTGAAATTTGCATTGTAAATATATGCAGTTGCATAGGATTTTTCCTTCAATACATATGTATGGTAACCTGAAGCATCATAAATCATCTGTGGCGGGCAGTGTTTCATTTTGAGTGACATTGCAGGGATATTTGCAATCGTATCCTCCTTGTCTTTCTCTTTGTCTTTCCAAACACCACACATACGTACACACACACACACACACACAAAAATGCACACAGTCAGACATTATTATTATGCGCAACCAGCGACACATATGGACTCCCACAGACTTGGTTATTCTCCTGTAAGCATATAAACATAAATAAAATGCATGTATGCAAACATCTTTGCACTTCTGTTTCCACATACACCTGCAATCACTGAAAGTGGCAGATGTCCTGTTTGTGAAAGTTAAATCTGCGGTAAACAACGCTATATTTAGATCAGTACGGGGCCCGATGTGGGATTGGCTGCCTCCGTTTTGTTCCTGTACTCGTCCTTCTGCTGTTGCTCTCTGCGTGACGTTGGCCGTCATTAGCTGAGAGCCGCAGGATGGGGGGTGAAGGGGGTTGTGCAGGTGTGGTTGGAGAGCGAGGGGCTTTATAATGATGATGATCACCTTGGCTATTATGACTGAGTTGTGGCCCTCCAGTTAGTCGACTTCAATTGGAAGGAAGGGCCTCTGAGAGCAGAATATCTAATTGACGTAGATGAAAAGACGAGGAGGGACTTAAAAATAGTTAAATTAGTCAAATTCCCAGAACTCCCTTCGATATCCATGAAATTTAGGGATATCTGGTGAGGGTGATGAGGACTGACAACATAATTTACTTGATGTGTAGATGTGCAAATATAGCTATATAACTATACTACACAGGGAAGTGTGCAAAAAGGACTTATACTTTTGTCGGGGTACACTGGCTTTGGCTGTAGGATGTGTTAAATCTGATCCACAGTCATAATGAAAAAACATGTAATGAAGAACCATGATTTAAATAATGAAATGATGCTTTGCTGACTTAATTCAGTGATTTACAATAAAAATTGTATTCATATCCAATTGTATTTAATAAAGCAGATGAGACACACAATGTGCAGCAATACTAATAAGGCAGATAAAGTCCACATTGTGCAACAGGACTAACACTGTTCTATATTAATCCAAGTGTGGGCATGCAGCACAAAGAATCCTGTCACTGAGTGGGGAGAAATGAGATCTCTAATAACTACATTCAAGACATTTTAATACATTTTTAAGGTCTTAAAACGTAATTTCTGCTGTGACTGTGAGGTCAGATCGGGGTACAGAGACTTGAAAAGAGAGAGGGTATCATAATAGGCTGGAGAGAGGGGAAGAGTGGAAATGAGAAGATTTGGGTGATAGGAAGAAGCGGTGAGTAAAGAAGGCAGTTGAAAGGAGCGGTGTGTGTGTGTGTGTTTGTATGCACGGGGGAATGCGTGTGTGTAAGTTCATGTGAAGGGTGCGAGTCTCCACGAGGGGTTGTGGATGCGGTGCGGCGGGAGGGATCAGACCCAGACACCAGGGAGGATTAACGTCTAACCACCTACCAGGAGAGAGCCTGCAGAGATGGATATCAGAGAGAGGGAAACGGAACAAGAGAGGAGGGGAGAGAAGGGTATCAGCTAAGATAAAGTGGGTATTGAAAATGATTGTACATAGTCCAAAAACAAAATGTACATGTGTTCCTGAATATGTAATTACACATTATAGAGATACAGTAAGTATAAACATGTTGTGCTGGGATTTTATATGGGCCATCTCAGGCTCAGGTACAAGACATCAAAGTCTTACCATTATCCCTAATTATCCCTGGGTTGTTGTTGTAACTTCTCTCTTTCCCTTGCTCCCTCTCTTCCCACACCTCTGCTGCTGCTTTCGCCTCGACTGAAGAAACCGTCATCACAGCCAAGATCCACACAGGCTTCTTTTAACACATTCATATTATAATGAGGCTCCCGATTAGAATAGGGGCGAAAGGTGGTTTAATGCGAAGCCTTCCGGAGAGTCGAGCACTCAAAGTCAGCGAGATTTGTGTCAACCTCGGGGAACCTCAAAGACCGGAGCGCAGGAAAGACTTGAGTGGTTTGGAAGTGAAAGCACAAGCCCTATTGTTATAATTACTTCCATATCCCTCATCATCAGCCTTCATCTGTTATCCTAACCCTTTTACTTCCTCAGTAGTCTTCATCACCCGTTAGACATACGTTAAGCTGATGCTTTCAGACACAGAGGACATAACGCCTTGAACAAGGATGATTTTGCAAGACGTGAACTTTTGGCCTTAAACAATTGTCGTCCCTTTCGTGGTTATCTCATCATCACCCCAGTTTTCTCTCTGATACAATGCATCTTCAATCGCATGCTATTTCTGTGATTAACCCCCTTCCTTGCCGCCTCCTCCACTTTAACCTCGTCACTGCTTCAACTGCCCTCTTCTTCCTCCCTGATGCCATCGTCGCCCCTCCGCCTTTCACCCTCATCATTACAATGTCCCCGCTCAGTATTAAGAGGGAAACGGGGGGAACTCTGCCCTTGACCAGGTCTGACCACACTGTGAACCACACTGCAAACAAACAGCAACTGAGTTATCGGTAGCCTTATATGTAAGTAGCGTGCATGTACGTGAACGTTTGCACAACAGACACACAGTATAGCAATGATACACGCAAACGCAGGCGTGTGCAGACGCTCAGTGAAAGTTGCAGAGCCACCAGCGTGCATTAGCGAGCCTGACAAAGCTCATTTAGGTTTGCTGGTGATGAAAGGAGTGCACAGCCCCGTCCCACTGAGCTTTGTGAAAACGTTGTGACAACGCAGAGTGATCCACTTAGGAGGTGCATAGTGCCCCTCGGGGGGTGGCAGCCTTCTCTGGTGGCTCTCTTTGCTATTGTAGGCGTAAGCAGTGGACTAAACGCTCCAGCCCATGTCCGTCCATGCTCCTGGAGGCACCCGCGGAGGACACCGCACCACGCTGATGAAACGGCACTGCGGGTAGCGGCGGGCGACACAGTTAGACAGCGGTGGTGGCACTGTTGAGATACTTGCGTTGTCATTGTGTAAGTCTGCATTTCTGTATGTGTGTGAGTGAGTTTGTCTAATTAATTAGCCTGTGTTTTCTTCTCTTCAGGCCTGAGGAGCATTTTACCACCTTCAGAGAGAATATTCTCAAACAAACTACACCAGCACAAGAGACAAGAGTTTTCTCTTTCCTTTGATTCCTTTATTAATTTCTTTTCTCTTTCCTTTCCTATATACTTCTTTTATTATGAGTATTTCTCTGTAGACAGCCTGCATTTTACATATAAGTGCATGTGTGTGTATATATCTGTTCTATCTTAGGACATACACTATACTCACAGTATGGTGCAGCATTTTTGTGATGCAGCATTTTTTGCTTGGGGTTAAATAGAAGCTTATTGCAGCAACTGTAAACAGTTTCACAGCCGGGTCCAAAGGTAGAAAGAGGTACATACCAGACAAAAAAAAAAAAAAAAAGTTTAGAGTTCAGCACAACCCGTTGGCTCTTGCACTGTTTCCTGTAAACAAATCAGATGTAATATGTTAATAAGTAAGATTTAGAGCTGCTGGTAGGTGGATTATTGTACTTTTAAACAGAGCTGGGCCTTTTTCCCTGATCTGTCTGTTGCGCAAAGCTAAACTAAGCAGCTGTTTGCTGCTGCAGACATGAGAGGTGTTTATCTTCTCACCTAACTCTCGGCAAGAATGCAAATAAGCATCAGCCAATATAGTTAGTTATTGTTTTTTTTGTGTTTTTGTTTTTCTCTTGATTCTAGTTTCTATATCAAATCACATAAAGCTCCAATGTCTTTGTCTCTTCCTTCCAGAGGACAGGAGAGTGAGATGTGTTCATCAAGGTTTCTGTGCGACGCTTGTCGTGTGCCAGGAGGCACAGCGGTCACTGGGGGTGCAGGGGCACAGATGGCAGCGCAGGTGTGGAGATGCCACCACATCAAGCACAGTCATCAACCTCATCTAAACACACTCTGGTGTGCGTCTATTTCCACACACACACACACCTACGCATACACATATGCAGTTTACATCAGAGAAGATGACTTGAGAGCTATGACTTTAAACTCCTGCCTTTCTGTGTTGGTCTTTTCTTCCCTACATCTGATAGGAAGCGGAGCTGTCAGCAGCGCTGTTCTCTTAATAATTAAATCTAAAGTGGAGTCGGTGTGGCCGTAGCTCTGACACATTAAACATTGATGTTGGGGGTAAATGCGTCTTTTATCATAACATGTAACAATCCCTCTGTCCTGCTTTACTTTCACATCGGCACTCTGGACGACAGCTTTCCCTGAGCAGAGATTTTCTCGAGCTTTCCTTTTCCAGTACATCACTTGTTTGTCATTTGAACTGGCAAGCATGGAGGAGTAAACAAAACAAGACAGCATGAATGATACCCAGAATTGGTGTCACATGGGAGAAGTTTAAATGGATGTTTGTAATGTGACAGCTCTCCTGCTTGACACCTTCTTGGAGTACGTGTTTTTGTTTTTTTAAAAAAAAAAAAAAAAAAAAAAAAAAAATTAATGAACAGGGTTCTACGTTCCTGTTTTTGTCACCGGTGTCCTCTTGCTCAAGTTCACCCACTAATGCCTTTCATCCCTGCCTTCTTTCCTTTTAATCTGCAGAACAGTTATTATGAAATTCCAATACAGTCACTCTTTAAGTGGTATATATTGTACCTATAATAGAAGCTGCATTGGGCTCATTTCACATATTCTTGACCCTTCACCGAGGTGATGAGCAAATGGAGTATTGTACAGTAATGTGTGTGTACTGATAGCAGTAGCAGCTTTTATAAACCACTGTACAGGATTAATTACCTAAAAGAGTGCTCTTCATGCTGAATTCCTAAGAGAACAGGGTGATTTGGTTCATAATGAGGCTCGCTCATTACAATGACAAGTCCTCACGGCTCATCAGCCTGACTTTGAGAAGGCAAACTCAAGTGCCGAGTCTGCAGCATTAATTTAAGCTTTTATCAATACCAAATTAACAATAAAAGCACACTGTCAACAATAAGGTCTTAGAAGTTTCTCCTCCTAGTCTGGGGGTGGTGGTGGCGGTGTCAGATATTAGTATTCTGCCTTTGACAGAAAGTCACTATGTTGTGATGTGATGTTTTTTTTTTTAAGAACTTCTTCTCATTCATCACATAATGAATGTGTTTGAGACACTTTTGTGGCATCCTGTGTAAAACTATGGGATCATACTTGAATACTATGACACATGCTGTGTGAGCATGAACACGTACTGTAACAGTACTGAATGTACTAAGATATATTCTGTGGCTTGTTGAACACTGCATAATGTCTGTTAAATGCCTCCTAATAGCTTGCTGGAAACAAGACATCTATTTCATGTTCATGAAAATATATTGGGAACAACAGTGAAAGGGGACAATATTACCACTGTGCTGTTTTTCCCTTTGTCGCAGCCAAGTTCTCGGGCTTGGAGAATAAAGGAGGAATTTGCCCGGCGGCCCAAATGCATAAAATGGCCTGTTACAGAGAGCTGCTCCCAACTTGAGGCCATTTTTAACAAAGAGAAACCTGTAAACTGTAAACTGTCCCTCTACCTTCATCAAAACTGGATTAAAGTCTGTCTGTGGCTATAGGCACTCAACACCTACAGAGAAGATAATGGTTTGTGGCACACACAATGTTAAGAGGATATTCTCCTTTCAACTTTGTTAGTCAGTCTGACTCCCAGCCTTCACCAGAATCTGCCTTTATCTTTGCACTACAATCTTTTGACCTTCCTTCCTTCTCCCCTCTGATCCATTTCTCCCCGTCATGCCTCTGCTCTCTGTAAATCTTTCCATCTATACCCTATGTAGCGTGCATTTATATTGGAATGTATATAGAGGCTTTACACTTATGTCATATGGCAACCACAGTTGGCATTATCCTGGAGTTACACTTGCGAGGTGAAAACAATGCTTACATTTCTAACAACCAGACAGAAAAACATATGCCTAATAAAATCTTGCTGCAGTGTAGGTGAGGGTCAGCTGAGTGATAGGCCTATTATATAAAAAAAAAAAAAGCTGCAGTCTGAAGGTCTGTTTCACACTAAAACTCTGAGTATTTCTTGTTTAAAACCGAACACTCTTATTTAAAACACAACATGCTCTGCTTTGAAAACTGAACACACACTCACAGTATATTAATATGCAATATCCACCTTTATTCACACCTTAATCTTCCCCACTAAATGAAATAGCTATTTCCTGGAAATTACCCATAGAGGCCCGGAGTGATACTCAACGTCCAGGTTCGGTTCCAAAATGAAGCATGCAGTGCAGTTTACTCCATCTGTCTAAACAGTGCTTCATAGTTTTTCTAATTTATTCAACATTTCTGTCTTTAGCGGCTCATAAATTGCACAGAAGCTCAAAACACGTCTTGGGTTTAATGTGAAAAAAAATTATAATTTACGTGTCGTATGTGGATATGGTGAAACGCACTTTATTTACACTTTAAGCAGTTTCATAGTACTGTTAGCATTTATTCTCCACCTGGTGAATGTGCTGTAAATCCGGTATTCACCCTCTATGGAGCTGTGTTTTGGGGTTTTACTAACTCCTGTGGAAAGTCTGGGTCTTAAGCTACTAAATGCTGCACTGTAGAGCTGCCAACTTTTGAGTGAGACTTTTTTTTTTTTTGGGGAGAGCTTAGAAGCTCAGGTTTTTCCTTTATGTCCTCTTCTTGTTCAGCTTCTCTTCCATTTCGTCTGCATCAGTTAAAAAAAGAAAAAAATTGAAACACTGTGAATTCATATTTGTATACAAATCTGACTGGCCTCCTCTGGGATGATGATGAGAGAAAATAAAAATATATGGGGGTGCATCACTTTAACGTGCATTTCAAGCCCTTAAAGAAACTGCAATGAAAGAAAGTCTTTCAAATTTCATTGAAAGTTTAGCAGCCTGATGTGGATGGATGGAATTAATGTAAGCTTGCTAGTTAATTAATTTAAGTGAAACTAACAAGCCAGCATCATGATGGACTGTCGCTATTTAACATGGCGTGACCACACAGGAGCTATTGGTCACATCATTTCTCAGGATGACAGGTATTGAACTACTAGTTGTCCACTTGTAGTTACCTGTATCCACAGAACTGCTGCGGTGAGTGAAGATCGATGTCACTCTTTAAGAGGATGTTATGCTCATTTTCAGGTTTGCATGCCTCGATTTTAATGAAATTACTTACTTGTCCCATACTGTCTATTTCTGCTGCTTTCAGTCGCATTTGCAACTAGAAATAGATTTGTGTAATCTTTACGATGTAAGTAGCATGTGTGCACATTTTTAGAGAATGTTCACAGGGCAAAAATGTTTGCCCTACAAAGAGAGGAGCATGCAGGCAACCCGCACCGTAAACAAGACCTCATACTGAAACACTGTAAATCGCAGAGGCGTACACTGTGTTGAAAATGGAAATTGATTTTAATATTGCATATTATATTGTGACGGCCTTTGTACAGTTTTGACCACTTATTACCCTGAATAAGAAAAATAGATCCAAATAAATCCACGACACAATGATAAGGAAAGGTGTGCATGAATAATCAGACAAATTGTAGAAAGGATGAAAGAAAGCCTTGCAATGATGCTGAAAGTGGCACATAGTGTGTGGCTTTTTGATTGACAGGCACATCGAAAACTTAAACCCGAATATGACACTGTGCGTGAAAACCCACTAAACTCACCCATTAAACAACAGACCATTAAACACTCAAATGCCCTTGGTAAGAATGATTAGCATAATTTATTTTAGTGTAATATTTTTAGAGTTATAGATAGTATTTGTTATTTAGAAAATGACATGTCAATTTATTTTTGATCTTTATGGATATTATGTTTTACTTCAAGGCATCTCTAATGCTACCAAGCCTGCAACGGGAGCACCAGTGAGAGTGTGATTGCCCACCTGCAGATCCAGGCAGGAAGCCATTTAATCCAAATGCCCTGCATGCCACATAGGTTTGTAATCATAAGTAATAGATATAATGATTCTCTCCATAAATTAGTAATACATGATAAGCAGCACAGTATGTGAGTGAGTAAGTGAGACAGAGTGCACTGTGTAGATACAAGTTTCCCTAGGAAATGTCACCTGCTTCCTGCAAAGACTGGAGCTTGGAATATTGTTATAAGGAAGACCTGAGAACCTCAGGTGTCATTAGTCCACGATCTCCTGCATCCGATATGGAAAAATGGACGCCTCTGCAGCAAGTCGAAAATAGAGCTCTATGCTTTGGGACCAGAACATCTGGATCTGGATCCCCCACATATTTCGTGCTTTGAAGGTGTTCCTGCGACATGCACAGGATTAGGGTCTCACCAGTGACCGTGATCAATGCTCTGTGGTTCTTCAACATATGGAGCGTCTGGGAGCCTCAGTATCCACTTCTGTATGAAGTTCAAGGGCGAACAACCTTCTGCTGACCACAACTGATTAAGGGATTCACTTATTCGAATTCAAATGGTTTTGAAGCATAGGTTGAAGAGTCAAATATTACTTTCATAACCAAAAATCAACAGCTGGCTAGGGAATATATTTTTCATATGGGATTCTTATTGTGTTGTTTATTTCTTCATTAGACGACAGAAGAGGGACACAGCAAGTACATTTTTCTACATGCCCCAAGCTATTTCAGAGAAAAAAAGCAGTAACCAGAATGGAGGCACTCAAGATAAAGCCAGGTCACCTGGTTGAGAACATCCAGACCTCATTTGCTCTGCAGCAGGGTGATGAGATTCCAGCTGTGTTTAGGATAAATCATTGTGGCGGATTTAAGAGAAACTGATCACGTTTAGGATGATCATCCTTATGTTATCATCGCGTTAGATGCGCTGCAGAATGGTTTGAGTATTAGGGAAATACAGCAGGCAGGCCGGATGTTTTAGATGTTTACCTGTGTGTGTGTGTCTTCTGCAGGGAATATCACAGGCATGTAGAATCTGCAATCAGCATCAGTATGAATGCTGCATGGTTTGGTAAAGGACGGGGGCATCCAAACAATACTGGATTCTTTCACAGGGTTCAAAACTGACACATGGTCAGAAAAGTCCAACCTGCTTTCTTTTCGGGGATGGCAGCATGGCAGACATAGTAAGGCATTTTTAGAAGCCTCTTACGGGGCATTAATTTATTTGCTAAATCATTGCATTGTCATTTGCCTATTCAATTTCTTTTAGTGAAAGATCTGAGAGTTAGAATGAATTTAAGGTCTTCTCCCTTATCTCCTTTTCTGCTGCCCGTGGCTTGTCCACGACTGAAGACTTGATGCGGATCAGCCTGGAGGGGCCCTCTGTCACTAGAGGAATTTGACCACAGTCCTGCTGTGGACCACTGGCTGAGCTCAATGCGAACCAGACAACCTGCTTACAAAACCTGCTGGACTAATAAGGCCCTTTGTGTCTACACGGATGGAGCAGAGTTTTCTGGTGAGTACTTCAAAGAACCACTTTGTTGTTGAGCTGTTCTTACCAATCTTAGCATTTCTGCATGTTAGAGCAATAATTAGTATTAATTGCAAGCACTATATTAATGAATACAATGCAGTTATTGTGGTTAACAAATGCCAAGTTTATGCCATTTTCTCTCTGAATGCCAAAGTTAAAAAATTGCAACGAACAAGAATACTGAATAAAACAGACATAATAGATGTTGTACTCTTCACCATTAGTTAGCAGACATGCACTGCTTTGATTCCAGCCCAAAGTTATGTCCCGTTCCTATTCAAAGTGTTTGAGGAGATAGCAGAGGAAAGGTGCTCTGAACGTGCTTGATGTGCGAGCAATTCTGTGCATTGTGTTTGAGTAAACTGAAGCAGCAAATTCCGATTCTGATTCTGCAGGGGAATATCTGCCTTTAGGAGATGATGATCGGTTGTGTAATAACAGTGATAGTGACGGTGCGTCCGGTGCAATGGTGATAGTGACTGTGCATTTCCGGTAGGCCTTTATCTCTAACCACTTTCAAGCCACAGCCATTTGAAATTGTGATGTCAAAATCCAGTTGTTTTTTTTTTTTAAATAAAACCCCAGCGGTTAAATCAAGTATATCTCTTGTACAACCCATTTTAACACTAATTACATAAAACTTAAAAAAAAAAAAAAAACTGAAAAAAGAAAATTATAGATTTTTCCAATACTAGAGCACCCTGAATGTTACTTAACTTACTGCTAAATGAATTCATTATTACATTAATTGATTTATTAAAAACAAAAACTATTTATTCATAGCATTTCTAAGCACCTAAAAACTCACCTTTATTTTTTTTTATTGCATTATGCGTCATAATAACTGTACTTTTAGAGGAGAAGGCATTTGCTTAACGTCCGATAATGTATGACTTCCATGAGAAATACCAGGCATTATCCATGTTATGAAGAAAAATTTTACCTCTAGTTTTCTTCCTGTGTTTCCATGGACACCATTGTAACCAGAATTGCTATTGATGGACGAGCTGTCTGGCATCATACATGCTGGTATTTTGTATTACTGCTGGCACAGGACTCAAAACAACATTACATTAATGAGTTCACACATACTGCGTACAAACAGCTGAACAGCGTAAGAGTGAAACGCATCCCAGCTTTTTACTCGCCTGAAACCCATCAATGGGTCGAGCTATACTGTTCGATATCAATGACCAATCTCATTTCTCAATTCATCGTGTGTCTCGGAGCAAAAACGCATTTGCACACTCTTCAGTATACGCAGATGGACAATGGGATCCGACAGAGACGCATGAGTGAAATGTTTGAAAGTGTCGTGACAGTGGTTCACCAGCGGCCCCGGCTGAACCACCAATAGCCTCTTTACACATTCATGCAGACAGCCTGACATGAACTGTTGAAGACTAGCTCCTCCCACAGCACTTCTTATTTCTAGTCTGTTCTACAGAGCTGTAAGGTCCCAGATCATATTAGCTACATGCTAACAGAGCAACTCAGGCTTCTGTTGGTGGTGAGAGAAGGGAAAGAAGGGGGGGGGGGTAGATATGAATTGATCTTACAACACTTTATGAATCATATTTCACTTTTTCAGTGGCCAGTGGAAGAAACCTTTAAAACCAGATTTCTGAGACATAGACTAATGTCTACTGGTGTTTACAGTGTCAACTACTTCTTGACCTTGGAAAAAGTAATCTGACAAAACAATCCTGACACAAGGGCCAAGTATCAGCTTCTTTTCAGGACCTTTGAGAACTTTAAAAGCTTAAAAGTGCTCTCCCTTTATGTTCATTTCCATCACGCGTTTCTCCTCTCAGACCTCTTTCTCCCTCACCTCTGTATTCCTCCATCCGGCCCTGACATCCCCCCCCCTCTCCCCGTCCCCTCCCTTTTTCTATCTCCCCTCCAAGCCCTATTGATTCCTTCGATTGCGGCAGGTGATGGCAGAGCGTTGTTTGCCATGAGATAATTGGCCCATCATTGGCGCTGTGATGAGTGCTCCGCTCCCCCCCTGCTTATTTATTTATTAATGCGATGTGTCACCTGCTCCACGCTCAAGAGGGAGAGCCGCGCAGGTTAAACAACTGCAGAGCCATCCCTCATTGATTAGCAGGGGGAGGGAGGAGAGGTGAGAGGAGGGGGAGTGGTTCGGGGTCAGGATGCGGACTGCTGAATACATATGTGTAATCAGTGGAATGGACGACCGATTTGCAGGGGAATGGAGGCGGTGTCAACCCCCCTCACCATGCTCGCTGGGTTATTCCAGTAATAAAAGCACGGAATGGTTTTATTATTTTATTGATTGGATGAATTGTGCCGCATCGACTGAGTGAGGAGCAAGACACCTCACGCTTTTCTGTACGATGTGTTGTCTGCCGGTGCTAATTGTTGGTTTTTTTGGGGTTTTTTTTTTTTTTTTTTTTTTTTGGTCAATCTTTTTAGGGTTTCAAAAGTTTACTGATAAATAGAACCCATTTTGTCATGCTCCCCTTTCTGTTGCTCATCATCATCATCGGTCAGCCATTGATTTTTCTTTTTTTTTTTCCCCTCTCGTCGTCACACGGACTCCGGGTCTCGCTGTTGTAATGGCTTTGGCAACGGGTCAGAATTTTTTTGCTTTTTTGTGAGATTTTTTTTAACTCAACTGTGGTTAATGTTAATGTAACGCCAGCTTCCATAATCACGGGGGACAGACACTGTAGAGAGCACCTCCACAGACAAAAGGGTAAAGTCCTCACTTAGACTTCTGGGGGCACTGATTGAAGTGAGCAAGTTACAGAATCGGGAACATACCAGCGACTGAATACCAAATTTTGACATTTGATCACGACCGAATACCATTTTGTCTCATCTCGATACTTCATTCATTGTTCTGCTCATGCTTGTAAAATAGTGGCTGACAACCTTTGCTTGTAGCTGGAACTCACAGTCTCAACAGAGACAGGTGATAACCAGCTTCATGATACTTAATTTCGGGGATCACCAATGTTAGACTTCGTGAAGCCTATAGGTAACGCAAAGAAAGACTAGCACCAAATTTATATAGACACTGACCTAACGAATGTCTACACAACTATATGACCCGACATGCTGCAAACAATATTGCCATGCTTGTCATTTGAAAAATGCTGTGTCTTCACCTCAATTCTGGACACGAGCCCTTTTACTATCTGCCCGTATTCCCTACGTCTCTTTTTACCCAAATGTGTGCGTGCACATACACACAGGATATCTTTTATATCATCTTTCATGTCTTTTGTGGTATGCCAATACACAATGTTCCCTCCACCCAACCAATCATACTAATTAAACACAGGAAGCTGTAAGCTGGAACCTGTATTGAACATATTGTTATTGCCCTAGATTTTAAACTCATCTTGACCTTAACATTTTAGTCTTTTTGTTTATGTGAGATGGTTACATAAGCAATGTGTAGGTTTTGCTGTTGCTACATAGCTAATATTAGTACTTACAGCTATTTAATTACCAATTGCCAAGGGCTTTGTCCTCTCCTACCATAGTTCAGACAAGACAAGAGGTTATAATAGGCCCTTGTAGCGGCACTACTTCTTCAGGCAGATTAGACACTGCAGTGCTCCGGTATGGAAAATGATGACACAGTCTGAGCTGGAGCTAGCTGGTTAGCGTGCTAACTTAAGAAAAGAAGTGACAGACATAGGTTTAAGACGAGGGTTAACGCTGGTGTTGCTTTTTATCACTGGAGACAGCCTTAACAGCTGTTTGCCTAGCACTCCAGATGAAGTTCAGCATCAGGCTTCTTTTCCTCGCTAAGAGTTAAGATTGGCTGCTCACGAATAGCTCCCTTAGCTCTCAAACCTCCTGGTTTGAGAGATTGCAACAATACGACTTTGTGATACAGGACTCTGATGGGATGTCTCTCACTGTTGTGCTGTGAATGATGTCTGCATCGAAAACTACTGTAGTGGATAAAGGATATTACACTTCAGACTGGGTTGATTTAACCTCATTGAATACCAAAACATGGGGACAGCATACAGGTACCATACCAACCCAGAAATGATTTCTTTTATGAATAATTTAAGGCCCTGTGTTTCAGAGATAAATATAAACTTCAGGCACTGTATTTGTTTTTCCCCACCCTTCTAAACACACAGCCACAAATTGGATCTGTAGCACTTAGGAAATAGATTTTTATCAGTCTGTAGTTTGGGATGGATGGCCATGAAATGAAGAAATTATCTAAACGAGGCAACATTTCCCATCTGCTCCTCTGGTATCTGAGAAACTGTTCATGTGGCAGTTTCTGCCATCAACCTTCACTGATTAAAGCATTAAATATCTCGATACAACAAACTCCTCTAATGCCCTTAAGCAAAGTACTGTATCTGACAGCCGGGAAGAAGTGATGACAGTTTCATTGGGCACTGATTAGCAGACCATTTTTTGCACTGTTATGTCTCCTTTATAACCTACTGTAAAGAAGACATGAAAGTTAGAGTGTTTATCCTAAATCTGAGTCTTCTGCTAAGTCCTTCTACATTGAAATCATTCAGAGATATTGGCTAACTTTCCCACTGGCATGCCTCCTCATCAGGGATTTCCCATTTTGCCACTGATCAGAGATCTTTATGGAGTGGTTTAGTTGAGGATTTGGCTGAGCTGATCCTTGCCCTGAGGTTGGAACAAGTGCAAGCTTTGGACAGAATTATTTTAGTTATTTTGTGTGGAGAGGGCAGGATGATAGTAGCAGTGGAGAGGTTTGTAAAGTACAATAAGTAAAATGTGGAAATGTCTCCTCTATGAGGACTGAAGCATTGAGTTGAATTAAAAAGATGAAAAAAATTGAATGGATGCATGATGAATGTATGCTATTGCAATTAGGACAATGCTATGTATAACAGAATTTTAAACTCACCCACTCATCTATTTTACACTAATGATAGTAGAAGAGGGATTTTTGTACCAAGAAGCTTTTAATCTGCAGACAAAAATAAATCTTGAAAAGCTACTATTGTTGTTTATTTATATGTGAAGGATCATAACAATAATTGTAGCAGAAGGTCCTGATATTTTTCCCATATTGCAGAGTCAAAATCACAATGGCAATATGCCGTAAAAGTTTCTTGTTATCAACCTCATTTAACATTAAGTGTACGCAAGCCATTTTTCAAGAGTATAGGAATCATTTTAAAGGACCTCTTTGTAAGTTTACTTAGTCTTTCCAAGACCATTATCCATTAATATGTGTACAAGACAAGATATGTTATGATATTCACTATGAGCAATGCTGCTTCATCAGGCAATCTTGGACGCTGCAGAGGCTCAGTAATGGAAAGTGATGAGACCATGCCAGGGCTAGCTGGTTAGCATGCTAACTTCAGTCGAAGAAAAGAAGTGACAGAAATAGAGGCAAATCAAGAGTTTCACAACTGTAGGCACCTGATGGCAACTGATGGAAGTGAAGTTTGGCACTGAACTCATAAAGTTTCTACAAGACCAGTAAATAAACAGCTGTTCTATTAGCTATGGAGCGATAGCAAAACTTACAAATAGCTCCTTGAAATATTTTAATGACCAAACTATGGGTGCAGCCCAAGAAAAAGAAGCCCACATTCAATGAGGTGAACATCCCTTTTGGAATGGCAAACCCAGCTACCCATCTCAGCATCAGAGACCGTTTGAATTGTCGGAGAAGAGATTTTCTGCAGTCAAGCAGCTTTCTGATTAGGGCCCTCTTCTATCCACTGATTGCTGGTGACAGAGTGGATGAAAACATTCCTCTCGTCATAATAAGCGTTACCCCCCGAACTTAACTCCAGGCACAGCAGTGGCATGGGAACAGCACATGGGCACAAAATGAAAGGAGTGGATTTGTAATGTGCGCTTCTTCCCTTTTGTTTTTCCTCATTTCATTTTCCTTCTCTCCTGTCACTGGCTTCTTTCATCTTTGTCTTGGTTGTGAATCATCCTTGTTGGTGGAAAGCTACAGATGATGCTGGCTGTCAAAAGGGTGGGTAACATATAATTTTGACGCACGGAACAACGTGACTCAGCAAACTTCTGAGTCGGGAAACAACTGAGAGATTATGAAACAGAGCAAGAAAGAAAAAGACTCGCCAGTAAACACTGTAGTTTTATTCTTGGTTTTTTTTTTTTTTTTTTTGTTTTGTTTTGTTTTTTTTAAATATTTTTCAGGAAAGGGATGTGCCACAGTGATTATAGTGAAGAATTATTTCGGCTGCAGCCAAAACTGAGGTCAAAGGTGGGAGGTTTAACAAATCAATGTCATTGGTTCAATGGGTCCCATTAAGCATGACAGATAGGGAGGATCATTGATCATTACACTCAGCACATTACTCATTTATCATCCTATTTTGTCACTTGCCCTCCTGAGCTGAAATGACCCTTTATGGTTATTTTCAATGATATATAATGTTGTATAACTTTAAAAAAAAAAAAAAAATGTTACTGAGCAGTCAGACATGAAGGACTGTGTGGCATCCTAGCTACAGGGTGTGTTCACTGGTCAATAACAGTCAATGTGGATGCTGTTTTGCATCATTTTGTTTAGTTCGGTAGATTCGTAGCAATTGACAATGTGGTTTGCTAACTTTGTTTTTAAGATAGGCATCAATTGACAGTTTAAATGCAGTGCCTTGGTCTTTTACATCATAGACATCCTTGTTCAAATGCACCTCAGTAAGTGACTGCATCACTGTCGAAAGCACAGCTACATGAGCGCATCACTGCTCCCACTGCAATGCGTTTCCCTTATTCATACATGTTTTTGTCGCCAGACTGGACGAGATGCAATGGTGGGGGTGAAAGGGGCTGGATATACAGTGATTTCAACTACGGAGCACAGTCTTATGTCTGTTTGCTTAAGCTTTTCACCTGCTTGAGGCTGATGCTCTCCAGCTGAGATCGTGTGGGCATTAAGATGAAATGCACAGTAGATCCTTCAAAATGTCAAAAATCTATCCGGAGTTGCTTTTGCGACATAGACGTGCGTGTGTGTGTGTGTGTGTGTCTGGAAAATGTAAAAACTGGGCTGCAAACTTCAGCTGCAGAGTTTAACTAAGATGGTAAGGAGATTCCTGCAAGCATTCTGGCAACAACAAAAGCAACATCGGGCCTGGTCTGCCTTGATCTATTCCTGCATTATGTAACTATTAAAAAGTTTATTTTTACAGGTAGCAGCTATACATAAAATACACAAAATCCTTTTCCATATTTTTTGTGCTTGCATAGTATGTTAAAATAACAGACTGCTGTCACTGCACAAAACTGTGAAATAATTGTATATAAAGAATAAAATATACAGTGAAATAATAGTATATTAATTTGCAACTTATTAATGCTGCAAGTAGACTAAGGCAGTTTTTTTCTTGCCTTGGTTCAAGCATCTCAAACCAGGTCCTGGGGTGTCTGAGGTTCCCAATTTGCCGTTTGTGTATGCATTATGTAACTATTAAAATATGTCTTTTATCCTTATGTCCTATGCATTTAAAATGTGTTTGCACATTTTTCTGTGCTTGCACGTGTTAAAATTTGCAGCTGTTGATACCATCAGCGAGAAGACTGCGGCAGTTGTCTTCTTGTTTTGGTTCAGGCTCCACTTTGGGCAGTTTCTTTAAACTGTTCCCAATCCTCGGGAAAATGAATAAAAACAAAACATTTATATAATAAAATTATAGCTGTATAACTATTACACTGTGGTATGAAAATGTACTTGCAAATCGTGCACTGAGGTAAATATTTCGCACATGCTGTAGGTTTCATGGTCCGCCATTAGAGTTAGATTGTTCTGTGGCCTAATATATAATACAAGTGTACTGTATATGGGTCCATCAACAGGAAGCCTTGATCGCATCAGGCAAAATAACACAGGAATGGGAAAGGTTGAAAGCTTCATTTTGTTCTTTGTTCTCTGCAATCAAAGATGCTGCAGCGCTAATAAGAAAGACAAAGGCCATTAAAATGTGATTTGGTCCTCGTATTCTGTTTGACCTGAGCGGAGAAGTGTACAGATTGACCACTCGTTCCCTGGCAGGGACGACGACCACAAACATGTTCATTGAATGTTTCTCTGTGTGTAACCATGAAACATTAATTGCTGATGGCCTTTTTTTTTTTTTTTGGGGGGGGGGGGGGGGGTTATCCTTTGCTCATTGACCTCACCTCGCTCATTGTGTAATTACCGTTGGGATGACTGTAAGTGTTATTTATACTTTTGACACTCTGCTCTTGTTTACCTCCCCTTCAAGTGTTAGAATTGCAATAAACGAGCTAATAATAGACCGGAAACACCATTAGAAGGTAACAGTGAAGATTTCCTCTCAATATGTCATTGTCAAACGAACTGCAGCTACCTGTAGTCTGTCGTACGGCTCCGCGGAGCCACTTTGTTTTTCATTTTTCCTCTTTCTGCCTTCTTTGATGTATAACCTCGCATTTGTTAACAGGCTGCAATTTGCTATGAACGAAGGCCAAGCAGTCCAGAGTTTGATCAAATGTAAACTTGAAGCCAATCATCTGAGCTAATATTTGCAATTATGACAGTTAGATTTTAAATCATTCATTCCTTTTCCCATAGCATGAAAATGTGCCATCAAAACTAATCTCACATCGATGCTTCAATGAGTAAACCCTGAGTAAATGAAGGAAAATCCTTCAGCGTTTTTAAACTTGTTTACTCTTCCATTAATAATGATGTTTTTCCAAATAGAAAATGTATAATGAACCATTTGGACAACTCTTTAAAAAAAAAAAAAAAAAAGAATTCAGAGCCTGCCACTGCACTATCTATGTTGCCTACATATGTTGCCATACTGTCTAAGATGAATATGCAGTAGGACTTGCTAGGTGAGAGAGTAGAAGGCAGCTCTTCTACACTCTTCACACTCCCTGTGGGGATATGTAGTCTGTGGAAACAAACACATTTGGGATTGTTGGTTTTTGCTTGAAGTGATAAATCTCTGTATTTTAGGGAGCCGTGGTAGCGCACAGGTACCCAAGGTGTGCAACACCACACTGTACACAGTCCCTCTGTGAGACCACAGACTGACTAATAAATTTGTGTACTATGTATCCAGATACAAAGACGTGACATTTAGAGAATACTAATTGCTTTGCCTTGGTTCCCAGTCATATTTAGCTGTTAAATTACAGTCTTTTATCATTAGCTCTGCCAGCCAATTAAAATGCAAAAACCACAGACTTCATGCAAAACACAAGGTAGCCACTGATTTTCTGTTTATATTTTTTTATTTAGAGCAATCTATTAAGCAAAAAGTTCAAAACTGTACTAGCAGCAATCTATCCATTGATTCCCATCTTTTCATTTCGTTAAAAGGACAACTATGACAGGAGGAATTAACAGTGTGAATAGACTTTATTGGAGCTGAAACATAGGGACGTATTTGAATCTATAATAAAGGCAAAAGCAGGAATTAGCCATAATTTGCTACTGGGAGCTGAAAGCTGACTGAATGCTATCTTAATCAATGAAGTCATCTGAGGTAATGTGAACTATCAAACCTGCATAATCAAGCGGCGATTCCATTTCATCACCTCATCTCCAACATACTTGTTGCTCTCCGCTGAAAACCATACGCTGTGTATCCAAATTTGCTCATTTTGAATGTTTCAAACACACTGAAGGATTAGGTGTTCCTTTATAGGTTGAGGAAAATATTCAACTTTTTAAGATGGATTGGGTGATGTTGTGCCTAACTTAACTTCTCAGAAGATAACGTTTAGATACATCCTCTCAACAATATGGTTAGGGTTAGCCAGAAATATGAGTCCTTGGCTTTGACCGTATCACTTGGTACTGGTCAGATAAAGCTTTGATGAACTGGGCAACAAGCAGATACTTAATATACAGTACTGTGCAAAAAGATTTGTTGTTTTAGCAATGCTATAATGACAATATATAATTATTTCTCAGTCTCTTTATTAGAATACAACAAGAAAACACAGGAAATGTGTATGCGGTATTAGAAAAAAAAACAAAATCAATAAACGTAAAAAAAGTCAATAAACTTTTTGGTTTAAGAGCCAGATTCCTGATATTGCTAAGTGTAATGTCAATATTTTCACTTTAGTAGAAGCTGTTCTTTCTGATTCTCTTTTGTTTTTTAATCCTGCTACACATTACCTGTATTTTCGGGTTGTGTTCTAATAAAGAGACTGAGAAATAATTATATACAGTCATTATATCATTGCTTAAACATACATAGGTTATATGTGACCCCAAACACTTAAATGATATATTTTTTAAAAACAGATTGAATACAATATAACACTTTGTAGCATTCAATGCTAATGATTTCATGTCTCTCTAACAATTAATAATCTGTTCTGGGGCAGGAGGCAAACTGTGGCCACATTCTTGATTTTCATCACAAAATCCCCAGTGTGCTCTACATGAGCCGCTACCCAGTCTAGCAGAGGAGCAGGTCGCTCACCAAGCTACAACAACTCAGCTAAGTGGGACAATAAACATAGATTGGGCCAATTGAGCTGAGGTTAGAGCTTGTTTAGCTCCAGATTTTCTTTCTTGCAGTATAATGCTTAATAAGAAGGATTTTACTGAGCAGGAATGCAGGATTTCTGAATTTAAGCCAAATGATCCCTTACTTAGGCTGAGGGCAGTAATAGAAAATAAAGGCTACTTCTACAGCAAATTTATTTCATTTATTCTCCGAGCACTCAATGGATGAATTTGTAAATACAGTCATTTCTCTCCACAGCAAGTCAAGTCCACAGCAGTATGAAAACCTCATATAAATACTAGTACATACACAAGAACACATAAATGTCTATGTACAAATACAAAGTGCCGGAAGATGAACAAATAAATACACTTTGGCACTTGGGGTGTAACGACTCAAAGACTACATCCATTTATCAATCTCTATTCCTACAAACCAAATTGTCCACGGAGGACGTATATAGATCTAAAATCGATTTGCAAGGTGAATAATCGATTGTGTCAATGCTCAAAGATTTTGCACATTGTATTTAAGCGTGACAAACTTTTTTTGGATGGGTTTTTTTGGGTTTTTTTTTTAGCACTTTTAATAGTAAAGAAGTGTTGAACATTTTTCAGATTCACTCTCCCTGTGTGTGATGCCATCTGCAGCGTCAACGAGACGACAAAACGAAGACGAGTGAGAGATTTTCAAGCCGCATTTGCGCATGGAAATGATTTGGATTTTGCTAAACAGGAGATGAAAGGGAATCAGGGACAAATTAATTACTTTAGTTTTAATTCAATTAAAAATCATTTTAATTTAATTATATTTCCATTAACTGTGAAGCCATACTTTTGGACATTGAGCATCTTGTCATTCTAACCATGATAAAATTATGTTCCGTTATATAAACATATGTTATAGTGGTTGGACTTTAGCTCTGTATTCACCATAACAATTTGCAAAGTTCAAGGGCCATGGCAATGGACATTTTAATTAATTATTAATTCATTTATCCCCGATTCCCGTACAATAAAAACTTCTAGGAATCATCACCTGCACTGTCCAGTATCCGGGGAAATTTATTTCACAGTTGAATTTTTTGGCAAAAAAAATATATACTTAGCAGATACTTAGCATAGAAACGTATCGTTACACCCCTATTTGGCACCAAGCGGACATCATAACCAGCATCGACAGTCACCGTATAACAGTCAGTGTTTGAGTGGGCTTTGCAGGTTACCAAGCCTCTACTAGCTGTCAAATAATAGTAGGAAAAAGAAATGTTCTCTCATGAACGAGGGAATGTGACACTGTCCTTCTACAAAGCGAGACCACGGGTCGTCTGTGAGCAGGTTACTACATACATACTTATTCAAACCTAGACCGCAATCCTTCCCTAAACTCAACCGACAGGTGGCCATTTCACAGTCTTAACCATTGTTGCCATGAGTACAGATGTCCAGATGCCACCGGTACGTGCTTACGGGTCGTATTATTGTCACCAATAGCGATGTACATATATATATATGTAAATATGCTGGTATGTTCCTGTAGCTCCTATCAAATGGCAGAGACATGTGACCCATTGAAATTGTTTAAGCGAAGGACTTATTGGGAAACGTAGGTGCTGGGTCCTGTTGTTGAAAGTATTTCCACTGTTGAGAAGAAAGTATCTGGTGTTTGTCACTAGATAAAGAACATTGTCCACATACAAGCACAGCAGAGCAAACTGAGAAGCACTTTTTTTTTTTTTTGATGCAAGTCCACTTACAAATAGCTGTTTTGATTGCTATGAACAAAGCCCTTTCAGAGAAGTGAATATTACAGCGCATATTATGGCAACATGCATTCGGCTATTAATGCTCAATGTCTTCTGTCATTTTGGCTCTTGGCTTAACAAACCTACACACACCTACATACATACATTGATACTCACGCACACCACATGCACCATTATGCTCTGGTTTCCGGTTTAAGCCAACTAAAGCAATACATGAATACAGTCTGAAAGGGCAGGTAACTCATCACTGCACCACAGTCTGTTTGATGTATACATGTGCGTCGTTGGGTTCTGAGGAAGTCAGCGAGGCACCCAAGTGGTGACGTGATTGGTGAAGCCTCACGAAAGACACATGCCTACCTACACAGATAAGCAAGCACACCTTTACTCATTTCATATCGCGCTTATTTCACAATTACCCCTGTTGTAACGTCATTTTTAATCTGACACCATAGAGTGTCTTCAACAAAATTGCTTCATGTTCCATTTGACAATGTGTTTCATATTCCACGCTGCATGTCCTTGGCCCCACATGCCTGCATGCAGGGAGAAAAGGAAAGGTGACTTTCTACCGTATTTAATAAATCGTTATGTAATCACTATATAGCGGAAACACTGAGTTGTAGGATTTTATCGTTTGACACACAGGAGGATAGTGTTGTGATTTAAAGACTTTCTTGGCCTTAGACTGACCTCAGACAGCAGCTGCAGCTGTCTGCTCAATTTCATTTTTCTACCCAGACCTGTGAAGACCTTAGTTTCAATGTCTAGGCTCTGTGTGAATGACAGACATGATGCTTTTTAACAATTTTAGCCACTAAATGTAGAGACAGTGGAGGCCACATGCACTATATGGTCAGAGCAGAAACCCAGCGTATGCTGTAATTATATTATGTCAATAATTTAACAGGTGATGGGTAGTTTTTACCCAGTGTGCCCTCTGTCTCTGTGAGTGTATGTGTGTGCGTCTTGCTCTGAACAAGGGTAAATAAAGGTTATTAAGATTTATAATGAAAACAAATCAAACATTCGACTATTGATGGCTATTACCCGAAGCAAACTCAAGGAGTAGCAGCGCCGCGGAACTTGTGCTGGCAGCGCGTAAGGCAAACGCACAGCTACCTGGTGTAATACGTGCAGACTCACTGCTGTGCTGTGGTGAAAACCCAGAGTGAAACGCATTAAACAAAATGTTTTCTATAGCGAAAGCATTACGTTTCTGAAAACAAACATCTTTCCTAAAACAGGCAGCTTTGATATGGGCCTATAGTTATTGATTACAGATAAGACAATTTAAAAAAAAAAAAAAAAAAAAAAAAAAAAGCTTTAATGACTGCGTTCTACGGAGCCCTTGGAAAAAGACTGACTTTATAGAACTACTCACTATCTGGACATCTGATGTTTCAAAGAAGCTTCTAGGCACAGTGTCAAGGCAGCAGGTGGTCGGCCTAAGGTGTTGAACAATTTCTGTCAAGGCTGTATAATCCACACAGTGAGAACGTGCCAACCTAAGGAGAGTAGTCCTGTGGCGACGTAGCCATTTTGCCCGAAAGATTTCCACACTCTTTGTATCCTCAGGTTATTCTGTGAAAGATACAAAGTCTGAGCTTGGTGGAAAACAGTTCAGAAGAGACTGTTACTGAAGGCTCTGTCCCTCAGTGAACAAAATGTAAAAATAAAATGCCACAATGCCAGGGGGAAAGGACTGCCTTGGCCTTTTTGGCTCTAATTTGTAGATGCAGCCTCTCTCTCTTTATAGATGCCCTGAACCTGGGGTTTGTTTTTTCACCACCTGCGTTCTCTTATTTTTGCTTGAAATATTCCTGCACGGTACTTTTTTCCCACCGGAGACAACTTTGATCTTCATGGGGGTATCGATAACATCCAGAACTTTATAACCAAAACAGTTCATGAGCTCACTGATTTAGACCTGCCCTGCCAGTAAGAAGCGAAGGGAAGGCTGGTTTGGGAGCCCTCCACAGACGATACAGTGGCATCGGGACACATCCAGAGGAACGTGACTGCAGTGTCTGCGAGGGATTGATGGATATAAAAAAAAAAAATTTGTGTGTCTGTTAGCTTTCGGTGGCTCGGCCCAATGTACGCTACCTGCTTCCCTCACATGTTTCACAAATCCTCTCTAACCCTAAACCTTCTAGCTTTTACGCTGTAT
This sequence comes from Rachycentron canadum, assembly GCA_038496675.1. Taxonomy (NCBI): domain Eukaryota; kingdom Metazoa; phylum Chordata; class Actinopteri; order Carangiformes; family Rachycentridae; genus Rachycentron; species Rachycentron canadum. The sequence continues at coordinate 15,762,742 of CM076663.1, read as the reverse complement.
TGAGACAGTCTGAGCAGCTTTGAATGCTAGGCTAGGCCTAGCAACTGCTCTGTTCCGCAGTCCCACTACAAGTGTGTTCATTGGCACCAATGTAAACCGCAATAGAAAAAAAAAGTGCAAAGCATAGAGCAAGCAGAGAACTGAGGAAACCATGTCCGTACTGTAACACAATATGTACACACTGGTCATTCGAGATGTCTGTGCAAATCTCTCTTTTATGCTCCTCTTCAAAATAATTAATTCACTCGGGTATTAAAGCGCCAGTCGCTGTCGCTATTGCGGATACCTGCACAGAAGCAAAAAGATTTTTTTTCCCAAACTCAGCCTCTTATCTCACAGCAGCACAAGCTCGACGCTGCTGAAGCAGATTGAATAAGAGCCAACAGGTCCTTTAGCTATCCATTTGTTCAAGAAAAGGATTTGAGTGAACACGAGACTAAGTGCAAAGATGGTGGTGGATGGCGGAATCAGTGTGACTTCCAACAGTAGTCCGGCAGTATAATTTGGTGCTAAAGGTTCACATTCCACTTTAAGGATGAGCGTTTTTCCATAGTAACTGTGCACGTTGCATGTGCGCATGCTTGCACCAGCTATTCAGTGCTGCCACAGCACTCTCTCTTGATGGATGGTCATTTTCATCGGCTTGCTCATGCTTAATGAACCCTTCCCTTCATGTCTTAACTGAATGCTTTTTATGCTCTCGTGTTCTGCACTCTCCTCCGCTCTCCCCAACTCCCCCCCTCAAGCCCCATCAGCCACCACCCTCCCCCCTTCCCCTTCTTGTTTTGGAGGTAGGATGCTGACGGCTAATGAATAAAGGTTCTCACATCTCACACTTTGGCCCTCAGGGTCGCGCAAACAAGCAATGACACACTTAAATACAAATACGCTTATGGGAGTTGGGAGATGTGGGGGGGGGCAGAGGAGTCACTTTTGCTAACTAAAATGCTGACTTTTCTTTCATGTTGGTGGTTGAAACCTTTACTGAGGAAAACGCTTGAAAACCATCAGCAAGTTCATGTGCATGGTGGGAGGCTCGTGCTGGAAAATGCCAAGCTTTCTCAAGGCACAGCCCTCATTAGGTTTGTCTACAGTTTACAGCGTTTCACTGGATTTCAACACATGCAGAGACCCCATCATCCTGCCGGCGAGCAGCTGAGCTCCAGAGTGTCACTGCAGTCATATTGCGGCGCTGCTTTCATTTGCTCTCCTGTCTTTCTTTCAGGGTGTCTTTTTTTGTTTCCCCTCTTCTTTTTCTTATTTCTTCGCACTTCCAATGAGTCAACTCACTGAAGGTCAGACAGGCCAGCGAAGCCTCCGCCTCCACAGCATGTCCATGGACATTCAGAATCACAAATGCTGTACTTCTTTTGTTACTAAGATTTTCCGCTTAGTGATTCTAGCTTTATTTGTCATTTTCTTTAAAGATGAGAAAAAATGTCAGTTGTCATGCTAATGTTTAAAGCATGTGGTGCAATTTAGGGCAGCTGAGGCCAGTTTTTACTGCTTGCTTGCGTAATTCAAATGGCTCTGATGCCATGGTGACTAGCGGTCACCTGCATCAGTTGGCTATTATGGAAAGAGACGTTAGCCGTGAGCCACTTTCTCTTCTTAAAAAGCCACAATAATTGAGGATGCTCCCAGTCACACAGTCACAGCTGGGAGACAACTGTAAAAAAAAAAGAAAAAAAGAAAAAAGAAAGTGTTGTCAGTGTCAACGTACGAGATGATAAATACGAATTCCACGAAAACATTGTTCGTTACTGTCATGCTTTCAAGGTTCTAAATAATTCCTGCCAGCTTCCAGCATCTCATCAGCAACTTCTCCAGCTCGGTGTCTCCATCACACAGATCAGTCGATTTGTCACTACTCAACCACGCCACTGATCACAGGCATTAGCTGTAATCTTTTTTCAAAAGATTACAGCTAATGCCATGTATTCAATACAGGGCTTGTCATTTAACATACATTAAAACATAAATGGAGTGATTAATATGCAATATGCATTCAGAAACATAAGTGAAAATTAGTTAAGAGCTTGTTCCGCCCTTGCTAGTTGTGAGCGCCTCTGCAATTACGCTCTCAAAGGAGAGAAGTACCATGACAGGTGAACTAGGTGCACGAGGGGCAGAAATAGAGAGGTGAATGATGAGATGAGTGTGCGTTTTGTTCAAATATTCAAACAACACATTCCCGCACAGAGCCTAAATCAGGCCTTTCTGTTCCAGGCGTAATTAGGGAAACTCGTTAACACTAAAGAAACCAAAGGAACTACTTATCAAACTTCTCATGTTGCAAAAAAAAAAAAAAAAACACACACAGCTTGTTAGGAACCTGACTCGAAATTAGTCCTGTACTTGTTGATCAAATTACTTACAAGTAACAAATAAATCAAATAAATAAATGTGCAAAAAAAACCAAAAAACCAAAAAAACAAAAAACAAAACAAACAATCATCTTGTGAAACAGCAGTGAGGAATTGCCAGAGTTGGAAGCTGGAGGCAAAAACCTACCGTCTAGCTGCTGGCCTCGAAAAATGACACACATACTAATGGACAATATTCTCCCTACTTATTACTTAAACTTACTTATCACCTCTCAAACAGAAAATGATGTTAGAAATGCAGCGTTTTTAGCTCAATACCAGCCAGCACTGCCCTTGGCAGTCTGTCAATTTCTTGTACCCTTTAATACAGAAATCACTACTTTTGTTGCTGAAAAAGGTTATTGACATGCTTGAATATTTAATTGATAATGATGATTAAAGTAGTTTGAAGTTTGTTGGGCTATGTAACTATTAAGGGCGCATTTTATGCTGTAATGAATACACTGCCACTCCTGATAGGACGCTTTGTGTTATATATGCCTATGCTGCTGACCGTGGTCATTTCTGATTCGCTTCATGCTGTATTGTCAAATTTATTTATTTCTTCTTTTCTTAGAAACTTGAGTAAACTTGAGAAAATTTCTTTTGCTACTGAAAGTTGGCAGAAAAAAAAGTAGCAACTGAAAAAAGGACTTCTCTAACTAAAATAAGGAATTTTAGGGCAGAGGTCAAGGAGGTCAAAGGGCAAATGATACTTCCAACCCAATACGCTCCATAAATATAATAGTTAGAAACGGTTTTTCTGGTTTTAAAAGGTGGAGCATGTTGGGAGCTAGGGAGTACGATTGCCTATATGGCTGACTTAAGGGAAGTCCCTCAGGGCTCTTCACAAGGTTGCACAGAAGGTGGTTTGTTGCGGTTAGGCTTGGTGGGCCTCTAGCAGAAGTTTCGCTTTTGATAGTTTTGCACAAAAAAAAATAAAAAAAAAAAGGGAAAAAGAAGAAAAGTGGTTAAAAACAAACAAAAAAATAGCATTGCATATACTTGTTTACCTTTCCCTTTGTTCTTCACTATGAAAGAAGCAGTCAACTCTTTGACTGCATCAGTCACACCATTTCTTGTTGTTACCCAAATCAGCTGCACCTGGGCCAACATTATCAATTTGAACACCTGCTACGCTGGCACCCCAAGTTGTGAGACAACAGCAGCCTTGTTGGTATTCAAATACCAGTGTCGCTGTAATAAAAATGGATATTGCCAAGACGGAAGACAATTTGTCAGGCGCTCACTCAGAAAGTGCCGATTTTATTATGGAGGTTGGTCCACGGCCTAATTGGCACAATGAGGTCAATCAGAGGGTGTCGTGCATTTGTTCTGCTGGCTACCGATATGTGCCGTTTCTTGTGACTCTGTGTTTACGTTTTCCTAGCGGGAACCTCACTTCGCTCACACAAAGTCGTATTAATAGCAGCTGCTGACCTCGCTGCACGACCCCCTCTTTGTGACAGGTGGTAATGATGCATATGTGGCAAAAGATATGCTAACGAACAAATTGAATATCGCAATAGATCACTGTCCGCCGCACAATGCAGTCAGCGCCTGTGTTAATCGGCCATCAGACACCATATCTCAGGTGACATCACAGACATCACAGGCCTACATTTAATGGAGCTTAGAGGGATGATGTATCAGCACTCTGCTCTGGTGTTATAGCACATTATATTAATTGCCCGGAGGGTGGCACTCTAATTAAGGAGCAAAATTTTTAACTTCCATATGGCAAGTCTGCTACATATCTGACATGATTTTAGATGAACCCTTTAAAAGATGCCTCATCTTGGTACTTTGTTTCAGAGTTTCAAAACACCTGATGAGGTTGCTGAATGTGAAGGTCAATATTTCAGAGTCCATTGGTGCAGTTATAATGAATGTTGAACAACAGATGCCTTTAAAACTGCCTTGACATTTAAAAAACACACCGCTTGGTAAAAGATAAATGATACACGATAACACCCAAATTAACTGTAGAACAAAGAGCACCCGAGTATTGGATAACATAATTTTGCAAATTTTTGAGTTGACAGTTAAAATGGATAAGCCTTAAGTGGGAATAATGGCTTTGCCTATTTGGTTGAATTGTTCTAATTCTAAGACAGGAAAAAAAAAAAAAGAAATGCTTTTCTGTACAAACAATTACTAAGTTAAATAAATTTAAGTTCTTCAAGGAGTAGTTGGATATTTTAGAAAATAAATCTTCTCACTTCGGTGCCTAAAATTAATTGAGAAGCTCTGTAAGACACTGAATGTAAAGATTCAGCAAAGAGGCACTTAGGACCCGTTCAGACCTGGTATCAACGTCCGTCTCGGGTGAGCCCATCACGTGTGGACTCATTTGGGATCCAATTATTCGGATCACATTCAGAGGTGGTGTTGGACCGGTCTTTTTGGCTGAAAACAACACATACCTGTTTATTTGCATATTCAGTGGGGAAGTGATGTGAACTGAGGTGCTGAGAGCCCACCGCATCATGGATCATTGAGAGTCTGAACGGGGCCCTAGCTTAGCTTAGCTTAGTTTATCTTAGCGTAGCAGAAAGGCTGGAAGGAGGGAAAAACGTCAAGTCCAGCCTCTGGGAAATGATCTCTAATGTGTTAATTAGTAAGCTTTGGAAAGTATATTTTTTTACTTTTTGCAGCGAGCCAAATCAGCTGTTGTCCTCTCTCCAGTGTTCGTGCTTAGCTAACTGTCTTCATATTCAGTGTACGGACAAGAAAGTGTTAGTAGAATTCATCATCACTCTGGCTCCTTGACCGTGTTAGTTAATTCTTTTAATATTTTAAATTAAATTTCTCACCAAATCTTTCTTACCCATTGCACCTTCAACTCCTTGCCAGAGAGGGACTATGTAAGTGTCCCTAAATGTTAAACTGTTATTTTAGTGCAAGATAAAGGCAGTAAAAGAGCAATTTCTATAAATTGTGGTGACAGTTATTTGCAAATATAGTGTCAATAGCACATCTCCCTGAATCATCCCTCAATAGATTTTTAACACATCCTCTTAAAACTTTATACCCATTAAACTATTCCTATTTAACAAAAATAGCTTTTAAAATTTAGGTGAAAAATGATCATTTTCATTAATTGAAGATTATTTTATGACCTTTGTGACAGTGCAGGGAAAAAAACGACGAAAGGTTTCAGAACCAGTCTAAAAACCTACAACATAGATGCCTTTTGACAACTGAACAATTAACTCTCCTGCCTTTTCAATCAAACATAAGACTGAGTGGGCAAGAATCAGCTATTATATATCTTTGACGTAATGCCCTCTCATACACCTCCTCCCCTCCTTCCTCTACAACCTCTCCCCAGTCATCTTCACCTAAATAATAGCTGACATCTGAAATCACTGGGCAGGAGGGGAGGAAGGAGAGCCACCCAGTTTGAGCTCCTCTAATTTCAAAAAAAAAAAAAAAAAATGGGTTGGAACGAGTCCAACCTGCCCGTTCAGCACTGAGCCCTCTTATGGATCAATAGCCTCTGAATCCTGATAATCTCTCAAATTGATTGGTTGCTTCATTGATCATTACTCCAGCATTAACCGATCAAACATCTCTCCAGTAAACAAACACGGCAAATAAAGACATCCGCAGAAGTTTGCTCTCGGAGGAGGAACGAGTGAGGTGCAGAAAATATATAAACTGAAATCCCCCCCTTTGGAAGAGAATATCAAATCATAAGAGTGCTTAATATTTCACTGGCTTGATGAAATATGCATTGTAGCCCAGAATGGAGGAAAATGCAATGATTTGGATGCATTATGTATGAGACGGTCCACTGGCGAAAATGACACTGCACTGTTGAATAATCGCCATTTCACTATCACCACAGCACAATGAGATTTTGTTATTACTACGCATCGCTCAATTCATTTGGAGAGTGCATACAGTTTGCATTTTGTATTTCTTTTTGTATAACGCCTAGCCTAACTTCTGTGTGCACAGCATACAGATGCTCGCTAATGAGCTAAAACACTGATTGGGACGTGTCCCCTGCATTACTTGACCAACTTGCTGTGGCTCAGCCCCAAAAGAGCAGAAGGTTGCCCACAAAAGAGAACGATAGTTGAATGAGGCAAATGTTTATTAGGCTGATATCGGGGGGGGCATTGGCTAGTGACATCTTTATATAGTCCTGCAATGTGTCCAGCAGACACACAATTACCTAGAGTCACACGTGGCTGTGTTTAGACGAGTTACCTCTTCCCTGAAAAAGAGACAGAGAGAGAGGTTTAAGTGCACGTGAAATTCAGTGGAACCTGTTCTACACACAAATCTGGAAAGTGTGATACTTATTGTGTAAATAAACCCTCTTGTCTTTTTGAATTTCAAGTAAACTTTAAGGATCATTACATTTTACACTCGGCAGACTGAACACATTTACTGTATATTATATACAGTAGCTGCTGCTTTATTTAATGCCATTTAACTGGTCCGGGCCCTGGTTCCCAAAAGTGCCTTGAGGCTGCGACAACTGTAAAAACCATCTGTTCCCCAAAAGCGTCGTAGACCAACTTAAGATGCTGTTAGAAATGATCGCAGATTAAGGTGTACTTCATCCCGAAAGCGTCATTTATGTACATGTGTGAAGCCCTTTGACATTGCCTAGTGAATGACTTACTCAGCCTGTATGAAGGAATTTGCCGAACCTGCGGGAAGAAGCCCAGGTGACATTTTCACCAGCGTTATTGTAACACCAAGTGATGATTCAAAATGTGAAAATAAACTATTACCATAACTGCTAAAAAAAAAAAAAAAAAACATTTTAATGACCATTTGATTTGCATGATTGGTCTGTCAGTTCCTCTCATCACTGCCCTCCTCTCCCACCTTCACCTAATATATTCATGTCTTTTGGCTGAAATGTCACTTTTGTTATGTTTTCAGCGTATTGTTCGGCGTGCATATGTCATCTGCCATATGCTTATACGCTGTAGCTCCAGGGTCAGACCGGACACTGGGGACACATCCCAATGCGCCACAGCATCTTTTTTTTACCAGCACAGTCATTATCAGGAGACCAGGCCATGGTCTGGTCCACAAACTGGCACATCACCAATAGTCATAATTTGATTTGTCATGATTGTACTTCTTAACGTGGTGTTCCCTTTTTCATAAAAGTGTTTTGGTTCCGACATAAAACACTAAAGAATCATATAAAAGGACTCGCTGCTTGTTTTTTGGGGGGCCCCTGTTGCTCTACCAACTGAGCAACATTTACTCTCAGTGCAGAGCCGGCGTCACTGCCAGCAGGCTCCTGAGTTGACCGCACTAAACTTTTCAGTGGCAGGCAGCCACAACACAATAAAAGACTGAAGACAAACAAAGGATAAAAGCTTTGCAGCTCTTTATTACAAGCCCAGTACAGAATCGCCGTCTACCATTGTTGGATTTTGGTTTTATACAATGATATTCATCGTTTCTATAAATAAAAACTGTGAGAATAAAACGGTTCACGAGGCAAATGAATCCAAACTTAATTGAGTCATAACTTCAGAAGTCTTTGCTTCGAACAATGTACCAACTGTTAATTTCCTTCAGAGTGCGATGAGCAGTGGCAGGTTAATACTTAATAATTGATTTGGTGTAACTCAACCCACGGAGAGTTTAGAAGTTAAGAATTTCATTCACACCCACTGATGCTTTTTTAATGTAATGATCATAGATAAAGTGTTTGCCAAGGAAGGAAATGAGACTGGATTCCTTTAGTCTTTTTTTATTTTTTCTCCATTTCACAAGGTTTTTTTTTTAAATCACCAAGCACAATTTATATGTGGTGACATTATTGCGAATAGATGTTGACATACAACACAAGTACAAGTTAAGGATGCTGCGGATGGTGTTCAGCATTGAAGCCGCGCCGCTTCCAACGTGTTCATATTTGCACACAAATCTTTTGGACAGGAATTCAAAAAAAAGCAATTGCATCAAAACAGGAGGCGGGCTTTGATAGGCACAGGCTCCAGTGTTTGCTATGGACTTGTATACTCAGCTCAGTGCTTAACTGTGGGTAGTACAAACAATGAAAGGCTCCAGGCTCAAACAAACACTTTTATCAAGGCAGTGTGCAGGGAGGAGTGTAATTTGATGTAGCATGTCTATCCTGGGCACGTCTCTTTAAAGGGACCGGTTTCCGAAAGTGCACTACTCAATGTTTTACAAGGGTGACTCCTCACTGCCTGATTTCAACTCTGCTTCTCCCACAGACCCAGATAAAAGAGCTCACTGTCTGGGGTTCCTGGAGTCTCCTCGTCAACTTCGACAGGCCTGGCAAGGTGGAGTTTTCCATTTGACTCAATAAAATCTTAACCTTTGCAGCTGCCGTTTTGCACAGGTTTGATTACATGGTGTGTTGCTCCGTGATGCACTGATGCACCACACAGACACGCTTGAGATAAAATATGTGGTTTCTGATACAGAAGCCACCTTCAAACCCAGGACAAAAAGGAAAGAGCGCAGCCCAGCGCGGCGCACGCCGCCTCTGTGGAATGCATCAATGAACTCACGAGCCGTAGAATGTCTATATTTGGTCGAAATGATTTGAGAGATTAAAATATTTCACATTTAATAACCGCAAGAGCTCCATGGAAACATAGAAGGTTCTGAGAGCATAAATGATTTGGCAAATAGCAAATTGATTTTCCACCAGAAACTTAAACACAAAAACGTCTGGCGCTCAGCCACGTCCCTAAATATCATTCAGAGGCAGCTTCCTCCGCGCCTGATTTCAGCCCTCCAGAGTGCCAGCATTTACATTTGTTATTTCACTGTTTAGCCTCATTTGTATTTGCTCATTTATCAAGACTATTTTGTTAGAAATGGTTCGGCGTTTCTCAGGTCTGGAAGTCTGGTCTTCGGAGGGACGAGGTCAGGATATATGGCCCTTTTGAAATAAGCCAATTTGTGAGCCTTGGCATCCTCAAAATGGCACAGGGAATACATTTCAGATGAATCAGCAGATGGAGATGATAGCATTTGTTTGGGGCCTTAAAATGTGGCCACTGCACAGTAAACAAAGATGGATGTTACCTTCTTTGGTGTAAAGGAACTGACTGAGTGGCTTTGTCTCAGATGAGATCCTTGACAGACAGGCGTTTGAAAGAGCCTGCCTTATTACTGGTTTCACTTTCAAGGAGATTAGGAACCACCGTAAAAGAAGGATGCTTCAAACTGCCTTTGTGTGTCACAGACCAGGGAGACAATTTTCCTGAAGTAACAATCAGAAGATCTCTCTGCCTGCACAGTGTCCACAAGCAATCTCCAAAAATGGTGTTTGACTGTACAATAACTAAGCCATAAACTACAAAGGGCTCTGCTCCCATCTTTGGTTTCTGAGATGAGTTGCCTCTGACTGTATCCTGCCGCTTATTCATCCCCAATTTCTTTTTTTTTTCCTGAGTGTGTGTATGTGCGTGTGCGATTAGAGGACTGAGATCTGCCTCATTGACATTCATGTATGCATTTGATGTCAAACAGACTAAATATTTAAGACACTAGAGGGCAAAGGGAAGAAATCTGGGAGCAGTCAGAAGATGGTGTATCGCTGATTGATTGTCCTCACTGATCCCAGTTTGCACAGCAGTGTAGGTGCTGCATTCACTTGAGCCCACACGTGTCTGTGGGAGTGATTAGCGACATGCATGTGCTCATGGGGATGGCTGGTGTGCGAGTATATGGGCATGTGTAGTTCCATGTGTGAAAGAGCCGGAGAGATCTCATAAATATGTATATCTGTGTGTGCATGGGCTCACATCGCTGTGTGTGTGTGTGTGTGTGTGTGTGTGTGTGTGTGTGTGTGTGTGTGCGTGTGCGCGCGCGTCCACGTCCCTCTGTGTGCATCTTTGTGTCTTCGCTCACGTCCAAGCAATGAAATTCAAATAAAAAATATCAAGGCGAGGATAACATTTGGATGCTGTTTGGATGACAGGAAAATATTGGTCTGGCAGTGATATGCCTTTTATGCTGTCACTTTGATGGTCAACGGGAAAAAAAAAAAAAATCCCTCTTTCTTGTTCTCACTTCCTCACAAAAATCCCACTGTTTTTCTCTGGCTCTTTTGCCAAAGCCCAGCTCTCCGCAACAAACGCAGACAACAGAAATAATATCTTTCAACTTTCTTTGATGGAAACCAGTGATTCCCAGGCATTTTTTTTTTTATATTAATACACACCAGGGTGTAATTCTCCAGTTGCCAAAGGGGCGTGTGGAATTAACTCAACTAATTAACTACACACTGCGATTATTATTATACATTTGCTGTTATTAAGGTGGAAAATGAAGAGCCAAACAGGTAAGAGAATTTGGTGTCATACTGATCTCCTCTGTTTTCACAAAAAAACAGTAAGTTAGCCTAATTAAAACCACGTGCTAATTAATGTGTGATGTGTGACAACTAGTGCGGTTGAAATAGTTAACTAAAGTTGATAAATGGATATTCAGACGGCAAGATTATTCTCACTTTCTTCACATTCTGTTCATTTTTCAGCCTTATGCTGAAATTCACCGATAACGCTGCGCTCAACATCCATCAATAACAAAGCAAAAATAGAATTTTTCTAAATGAACCCTTTGACAAATGACAAATTTAAACTTGGGTCATCTTTGGCATGTTTCTACGCCTTGACTGGAGTCCACCTGAGGTAAATTCAGTGATTCGGACATGATTCGGAAAGACACAAGCCCGTCTGTACAAGGTCTCACGTTTGACAGTGAGTGAAAGCCAAGTTAAGAGGAAGAAAGGAGTTCCCGCAGAGCACAGAGACAAGATTGTGTCGAGGCACAGATGTGGGAAAGGTGACAATAACATGTCTGTTGCACTGAAGGTACCCAAGAGCATAGTGGTCTCCATAATTCTGAGATGGAAGAAATTTCAACCAGGGATCTTTATGACCACCGGGTCATCAAGCAGAGGAAGAAGGAACTTGGTGAGGGAGGTGACCAACAACTTGAGGCTGAGATTGAGAGTGATCCTGTAGCGAGATCGGGAAAACTTCCTATTTTCAGTCCGTGACAGCCAAGAATCTCTGGTCTGAATAAACCAAGAATGGACTGTTTGGCCTCAATTAAGCATCCTCAATGAAAATCTGATCTAGATTGCTCTGAAGGTTTAGCTTCCAGGACAAGAACATGAAGCACTCGGCAAAGACGACACAGGACCGCGCGGCCCAGCTGACTTGAACCCAACATCAATCATGTCTGGAGACCTGAAAATGGCTTTGCACCAACAGTCCCCATCCCAACCTGACAGAGAAAAAAAGTCAACTCAAGACTCACTTTGTAAATTAATATTAAAAAGTTAATGTTAAATAACTTCCAGTTCATAATCCACTTAGAATAACATGAACCAAACCTTCTCTATGCAAATTGATCTGATCAAGCCGAAATATAGTGTGTTGGAATTATCTTCAACGCGCTGTATTCAATGGTTCAATATTGCATTTGTAGGTTTTTTGGATGCTAAACAAACACAGATGCAGAGACACAAACATACACACAGTGTGGAGGTAAAGGACAGGAGAAAGAATGTGTGGGAAAGGTGTTAGGTTGATAAAAAGGGAGGTCACGTGAGGTGAGCAGCCTGGATGAAGGTGGCAGAAGAGAGGAAAAGAGCATGAAGTCAGTGAGGCTGAGAAGAAAGGGACTAATGGCTATTTAAAAAAAAAAAAACTACATCCCTCTTTTCATTTCCTTTTGTCCTCTTATGTTCCCAAAATGGCTCTGCTGAACCATAAAATGCTGCCGCGCTCACCTCTCACCCTGCCTGTGTGTCGGACACAGATCAGGTTGCGACAGTTTGACACCGATAGGCGCCCTCGCCGCTTGTTGTGGAGTTCTGGTTATCAACGCTCGCTGGCGTCAGCCTCAATCCCACATGCTCGCTGGAGGCGCACAAAAGGAGGCAGAGAGAAAATGGCATTTGGAATTTGGAGAAAGTAGAGTGGCACAAAGAGGCCGTTGATGAAAAGCATCCTGGAATTTAAGAGGGATTGAAAAAGGTTGCACTGTTTCATTTCAAAAGACTTTTTTTTTTTTTTGTTCACAGCCTTTGATGCAACTGGAAAGAGTTTCATTTGATGGGAAACAGAACTGATTCATCCTTCTACTGCAAATAATGCTGCTACAAAACTAACCTATGAAAACACAATTAATTGCATATTTGCCTCCTGGTCTATCTCGTCTTCCGTACTAATCCAGCTCATATGAAAAGAGGTGCTTTGCTTTCCGCTTGATGATTTGTCTGTGTACTTAGTGATTCACCTCTACCTAGTTTATGGGTAAGTTCATAGAAACCTTTTACGTTTGCTTGGAATTTATTTATTTATTTTTTTTGATTTGTTTTAGAGAAAGAATAGAGTTTGCCTGAGCATCATTCAACCAAATGCACCTTTTCCCTTTCTGTTTCTGTCTTCCATCCAAAGTAAGCTGACAATTTCTTTTTTTTACCCAAATGCAGGTTTTTTAAAGAGGGATAGATAAATCTGAATGTGCAGGTCTCGCCTCTTGGTGTTGACAGGGGAGTCAAAGCTTTTCCGCATCCATTACATGTGCCTCCCAACACCCAGCCAGGTGCTGTGTAGCAGGAGCGTGAAGACACGCAATTTCTGTCGCCTTGAATTGTATCTGTGAGAGCACACTGTGGCTGTTAATGTGGTCGATCACACACTACATAGGCTTTTATTCACCTGTATATATGTTTATGTTGCCTGATAATTCTCAGTTTGAAGGAATTAGTGAAGGACTTGCTCGTTTTCAGTTCGCTTTTAGCGGATTTTGTATACAACCTGATTGTATTACACTAGATGGACTTTTCGTGTAAAAAAAAATGTTGACATTTATCTCCCTTTAGCCTGATTTAAACTTGGAAGGAGTTAACAGGAGAAGTTGAAAGCTACAGCAGAAGTTTTGATTTGTAGAGTTTATAGTTAGGCTATTGCTTGCGGCTGTTAAAGTAATATTTATGATAATTCTGAGCTCCCATATTGTATAAAGTGAGATTTTCATGTCTTTTTTTGATTATAACACAGGTTTAGGGTTTGTATTAATACAGACATTTAAATGTCAAAGTGCTCAGCCCACAGAGAAATGGACAAAGCCCATATTCAGACCTCTGTATCTTTGTGATGTCACAACAAAGCAGTCACCGCTCCCAGCAATGCCACAAGTCTGGCCCAAGCTGAAATCTGCAATATTATATGTCAAGACATTTAATCTCTCCGAAAATTGTTTTACTGGCCTGTTGTCACTAGAGCTCCAGACAGAAGATGTTAAGGGAGGTAAAACTACATTAAGACTGATTTTAGCATTTAAAACCACAACAAATCTTACGAATATAAAAACTGCTAGTAAAGCAGTGTGAAATTATGGGGCCTTGAACAAAGCTTTTTCAGAAGTTGACCTTCAACAACAACAAAACAAAGACAAAAGATTAAAAGCTAATTTAACAAATCCCCCTTTCAGCACCATGGATAGCTCTACTTCACTGTGATATGGAGCAGTGGTTGTATGGTGAGCGGACGATCCGCAGTGGAAATGGCTTTGCTAAAACATAATCAGTGTAAGGTGACCACAGTTCAATCATAGTTACTACAGCCCACACATGTATTTACCAATGTACAGTTACATTTTAAGGAGGACACATGACTAAGACAACTACTGAGCTTGTGCTTAGTTTACACTGCGTGTAACTCTAAATCCAGCTTGTTGTGGACATAATGAGGGCTTCTGTCCTTTTCCACGAAGTTAATTCAGTTTTGGCCCAACGAATCCTCTGAATGAAATGGTAAAATATGTAACGTAATGTATGTAATTGTAACTGACCCTGAATGAACAGGTGATCACTGGAAAGTGGCAAAATATCAGTACTTAATTAAAAAATATCATCAAATTCACAAAAAAAACAAAAACAAAAAGAACAAAGGCTTTTAGGGTGACAGGTCTCTGCTGATAATCAAAGAAGAACAGATATAAGAAACAAAGGAATGAAGCAAAGGAAAAGATGATAACACAGTCGTTGGTGCCAACTCTTTAACATGCAGACTGCAGTACCACTCTGCTTAAGATAACCTAAATCAGTGCATCAGATAAACAGAGGGATGTTTTGGAATAATATATTAAGCAACCCCCCCACCCCCCTCCTCATCTCCTCCACCTCTTTTTCAACTACCTCATCACACTCTCTTCCCGTGCCTTCATCTCCTCCCCTCTGTCTCTCGTGTGAAGAGGTGGGTGGAGGCGTTCCACATTACTGCGATCTAGGCGCTAAGTTTCACCGTGCTCCGCGCACCTCCATGCACCGCGGGGTGCTTGTTTACTCATTTAGCATGTCAAGCCACAAGGTGGGAAACTGTCACCAACTAAGTGATGACATCAAGGGATCATGTGCTCAACGGAGGGCCTGTGTATCCCCTTCGTAGGCTTTATTAATTGGAAATGAACATGTATCATCATTACTTCAAATGTAGCAGAAATCTAACGCCGACTGTTTTGCAGCCAGAAAACTCAGCTCTTTTCTTTTCTCCCTTTTCCCTCTCATTTACTCTGTTGTTCATCTCCCGCTCATCTGGTTCTACTAGGCAATGGTGCCATGTAAGTTTAAAGAGTTTTGTTAAATATTAATCATGGGTTTCATCGACTGAGTCAAATCTTTACTCATTTCGCCACAACAAGGCATATTTCTGCCTCACTAAAAAGAGAGGAGAGGGAAAAAGAAGGCAGCGTGAGGTGCATGTGTCCTTTGAGCAGCTATTAGACGATCTGTTTGAAGCAAAGTGAGAAATGAGCCCCTCTGGCGACTGCTGTTCACCACACAAGGTGAATGAAGCCAGCGTTTCTTTCTTTCTAATTTTTATACCCACCTATCAGATGTATATTGCATTGCAAGCGCACGCATACAGCTGCGGTTGTCCACACGATCCAAATGCAAATAAAGACACGAGCCACAGTGGATTGGCTTTTAACTCACTCTAATTACAAACGATGAATATAAATGACTGTAGCTAGGTCACAGTTTTTAGGACAGAGTCATAATTCAGAGAATCATCAGCATGCAGTGGCTTTGAAGGTGGAGGCAGCGTGCAGATACACTCGCATAACACGCTGGGCTCGGCAGAAAATAAACCGATTCAAAGATAGGCCCTCGATATTGGTGCTCAGACACATTAATCACAATAAAAACAATGGCGTTTTCACTGCTACAAATACACTTCTTTTACGTGACAGAGATGCATCAGTGGAGACAACAAAATGAGTGCCATCTTTGCCCTGTTGCTCGCTGATAAGCTGACACTTTGACAGCACAAGAAACGGTAGCAAAGTCGGTGAAGAATCTGATCACACAGGGGGCATTTTTCACTTCCTCTGTCACAGCTAACGCGTGTTAAATCTATAGAAATTACATGGTATAGATGGAGATGGATAAGAATCTTAGTTGGTGATCTACCTGCTTAGTTTCAGTCTTGGTGATGATTCTTGCTATGGATATCATTCAACACTAAGATTCTTATTTTCTTGCACTGTTAACTATTATTTACCCCGAATGGTTTTTGTTTTCCTTCTATCCCAACACAATGGACAATTTTTTTTTGGAATCTTGGTTGCGATCTTCACAGCTAGGAAAAAACGACTTGAATAATATTTCATGGGTGGGTTTTCAGCCACCTGTTTTTTGTACATTACGTGTTCAGGTTGTCTCAATTTCTTCATATTTGACACAAACATTCACTTGGACTCAGGAATGAATTTATTAGATTTCAGTGGCCAAACCTCAAAGGTCACAATGACTTCACAGTTTTGGCCTCTGTAACTCCATAAATTCCCACTGGGACTTTATCATGAACTGATTCAATTTTAGAGGTCAAAGGTCAAGGTTAGTGTGCCTGCATACAACATTTCACACAGCAATTGTGACAATTTCATACAAAAGGTCATTTGTTATTATTCTACATGACTCTGGATAAACAGGGAAGCATACAACCTCGAGGTGGTAATTCAAGTAGTTTTTGCCCCTTTTCTTAATATACACAAATTAAAAAATCTGAGGAAATGCAGAAAATTCAAGAAAAAATTGCAATGGAAAACCATGATATAAATGAATCATGTGACTTGAAGTTTCACTTTTGCTCCATAGGGAATGTTAGCATTAGCCACTGTTCAGCCTGGGAGGTAAACAGGTGTTACTTTTAATGTTAGCTTTGTAGCAATAGCAATTTTGAAAGCTCCTTTAAACATTCACTGAATGATGAATGAAGACAAAATACGGCAGCAGATGAAAACAAATCCATGTGAAGTGATCAGTATTCCTCAAATGAATGCAAACATAAATGCCACATTTCAATATATTTTCAAATGATTTTTCATCATTTTTGGTTTGACTGGAGCTTTTTTTTTTTTTTTTTTTTTTTTTTAAATTGTCATCATAGTGCGCCATCTTCTTCTGCAGTGGTTTAATGGTACCCCACTGGAAAAATAGTGCCACCAGCTGTTTATCTCAACGAACCAACTTTGAACTTACTTTGAATAAAATGGCCACAAGGAAGCACCAATCTGTTGCCGTCCCTCATTCACCCTCCATTGAAATGAATGACCTTCCGCCCTGCCACTAATGCAATGTGTTGAAGCTGCGCACACAGTATGAGAGATTCAGAGAGCTTGCGGCAGCACCTGTGAGCGGCTCGTATCCAAAATGTGACACGCTAAGTACAGAGGAAACATGCACCAGCTGCATCCAAACTGCAGAAAACTGATGAAACGGTAATGTTGCCCTTAAATATCCTTCACTCAGTTGCCCCATGGAGAAAATACTGCCTTAAAAGCGGAAAATTATGAATATATGATGGCAGAGCACAGCGAAAAGCCGTCAGTTCAGAAGCTTTGGCGTTTTGCGTTGCCTTATGATGGTCATAGGACTTATTACTAAAGACAGCCTCCTTCTCAATTAGGACAGAACAGACACAACATGTGGCAGCATGAAATTCACTGCGACATCACTAGCTACCAGTGCCAACAAAGAGAAAAGGGGAGGGAGGGGGGCAAGTGTTGGGCTAAGGGAATAAAAGATGATGGAGAAGAAGGGTAAGGAGTGGGAGGAAAAAATGAGGAATGATCCCTGATTGTGCTTGTCTTATGAGGAACATCCATCAGGAATGACACCTGCACAAATAAATCCTTTTTTTCCCCTCATATTCAATTACATAGTGTGAGATGCAGCTTTTACACACAAATGCACACACATGGGCACACACACATGCAAAAAAAAATAAATAAAAAAATAAGACATGCACGTACACTTACTTATATGTGCAGCATTTTCCAATCTAATGTGACTTACATTTAGCATCATTCCCACAAACGATTGTTTAATATCTACTGAGGAAGATTTATTGCACAGTGGCTGCACTTTTATATGTAATAGCAGATGACAGTCTCATGAAATGAAATAAGAATCAATGGAGAGCTGAGTCGCAGCTGCAGTATGCGTACAAAGACTCCCACGTAAATTACACTTGGACGTAAATTTAGGAACGCAGATTAGAACTGGCCCGAAATTCAGGGACAGGAGAAAATGAGATTGTTAGCGGCCTCACCTGTTGGAAAGGAAAACGGGGACATCTGAATCCTGGAGGACAGTTGGCTCGATGCGTTTGGGCTGCAGAATGCTGGAGGAAGAGAGGAAGAGATTAAACAGGTGATTGAAGGATGGACTGAGACAGAAAAGTGGAGAAAAAGACAGATTAAGAATATGCCTGAGGACGCGAACGAAGGAATCAATGTTTAACTAGTTTGAAAGCCAAGAAGGTGTCAATGAGCAGCAGGTCTGAGGTATTTCTTCAAAGATAAACAGTCTCACTAGGTTGGCCAGACTTGCCTTGGCAAACTAAATGAATAACTAAAAAGATGAGTTCAATGAACTGTCTATGTGTAATATTTCACCGATACAATGGAACTTAAGTAATACTGCAGCAAAAATTTTCAGGAAAACAATCTGAACAAAGTGCTTTGGAGAGTTTCCATGAACAAAGGTAACAAAACACCTACACTGCAACATCACAGGTGCCAATGGTGCTGAAAATTCTTATTATGTTGTCACGACAGCACTGTGGTCTCTTGCTGTTTTTAAAATGTGTTATGTCTCCTGTGAAACCATATTAAGTTAATTTAAAGTATATAGAGT
The DNA here is from genome assembly GCA_038496675.1 of Rachycentron canadum. Classification (NCBI taxonomy): domain Eukaryota; kingdom Metazoa; phylum Chordata; class Actinopteri; order Carangiformes; family Rachycentridae; genus Rachycentron; species Rachycentron canadum. Next base: position 15,744,187 of record CM076663.1, on the reverse strand, counting down.
TATTAAGTTTAAAGAATATATTTGTGTTTTGTTTTGTTTTTTTTCTGCAGAGATTGCGGCCCTGACATGTTCTCAAGGTGGTGTACTGTACATTTGGTTTTCTTATGACAGTCAATAGGTGAGTGTCCTCTACATGCTTTTGTGCACATTTCTTCACACAAAAAGGCTTTTTTATGCTCGGCACAGGCGGACGATTTACGAGTACTGATGAAAGTAAAAATGTGACAAAGTGCAGAAACTGCTTTAGTGATCTAGTCGTGATGTACATGAAGAGAGTCTCACATGAAACACACGTTTCCATCATGTTGTCTTCGTGGTTTTTCACTGTTTGTAGTTCGACCGGAACCGCGGAGCTCTTAAAGTGACCTCTCCTTCTGTTATGTTTAAATAGCATCCAGCTGGGAAATTAGCACCACCGGCTGTTTCTACTCAGTGAACCAACTTGGAACATCTGCATGACAATCGTGGATGGAAAAGTGCATTAATTCACATTATCTTTGGAAGATTTTCCAAAAGTTCGATTAAAGTTTGCACTACAAAAACTAGCGGGCCCTGAAAACATTGTGTGATCAGCTCAGTTTCAGCACCTGCAGGGAGAAATAATCGGCTGAGGGGAATCACTGAAACGGGTCTGATCACTTTGTCACCAGCCGCGTAAGAAAAACAGCTTAAGTTTCTTGAGTCAGTACAACGTCCACAATGTGTGAAGAACACACTAGGGCGGTTGCAGGAGCTTCACAATTACTCAACAGGTATTGAGGAAACATGAATGAAAACGAATGTCCGCTGCAACTCGCTACCAACGTTTGCAAGCTTTATACCTTCTCACTCTTTGTGGGAACTAGTTAACAGCCTGCTGGTTTCCACTTTCCAAGTTAAATAGAAAATGAACAGCACAATTAAACATCAACCCTCAGCTGTCAGTCAGCTGGCGCCACGTGTGTGATTGGAGCTACTTTACACAAAAAAGTAATAAGATTTCAAATTTCAAATTAGTAACAACCTCATATAATGAGATTAACGTCTGTAAATTTGGCAACAGTAAGATTTTCTTATTTCTTCAAACAAATACACCCTCACAATAATTTAACATGCGTGCCATCTCAAATACTAAAAGAGTTATTAAAAAAATCTAGATGGATGATGAAGGAATTACCCCCTCAAGTAAAACTAGTATAAAATAGTGGTTAGGTGGGTCAAGACTTGATTTACTTCACACTCATTTTGCGGTTGAGTGCAAAGTTTGCCTTTGTTTGCTGTGTTGACAACAATTTAATAAACCTGAAGGACAGCAGCACAAAGTAACAAATGGCTTGTTGCTTTTACAGAGCCGCATCAACTCATTATAATACCAATATAATGAGAGAAAAAAAGTGCAAAGATCAGTTGTACTCATTGAATAATTGTCAAATCATATTCATCAGAAAATCAAATCTTCACAGCAGTGATGAGTAATTTAGCTAATTAGAATAGATATCGCTTTGAATATAAACTGCAATAATAATGATAATAATAATAATAATAATGCTTTTGCATTTAAATTTCGCCTGGAGTATAAGCCGTCCCGTGATTCCAGGTGCTCGTTGAAAGCACCATCTTCCGTCTTTGAGCATTAGAAAATGCCCAGACGCCGGGGGGAGTGGGGGAGGAGGGGGCTGATCCAAAACAGAGTTCAGACTGGAGAGCCAGACACCATAACACACCCTCACACTGTTGACAAGTAATCTATCAGTCGTTAGTAATGCTCAACAACTCTATCCAACTCCCACCAATATTCTGGTGATTTTGAGCTGCAGTAAAAATCTCACCTATCTTTTCTTTAACCAGTTTCACCAGTTTCTAGTTTTTTTTTTTTTGTTTGTTTGTTTGTTTGTTTTTTTTTTGGGAACGTCTCTCGAGGTCTGAAGGGTTAACATATCGGCTGGATAAGAGAGAGATGGATAAAGAGCAGATTTCCTGATTATGAACACAAACATTGATCGCACCTGTATCTCATATCCACCAAAAAAAACAATCTACTGAGATCTCTCAGAGACTATCAGGCTTGCTCTGCGCTCGCTCCCTTTCCACCCCCATGAAAACAGCCACCGGAGGGACAGTCATCCCGTATTCTTTCGGGGGCTTTGAAGTATTTTCCTTTAATGCACATATCACAACACATAGAACCTTATTTTGTTGCCTAGTTACAAGATTTTTTTTATTTTTACTTTAAAGATTGCCTCAGCCGAATGAGTTCACATAAGCAGAATCCACATCAAATGGACATGCTGCAGAGTAGCATATGTACATATGCACCCCCACCACACACACACACTCACACTGAATTAGGTTCTGCTAAGTGGTCTCAAGCAAAAATGCAAGACAGTGTGGTGAAAAGGTGGAAGTGATGTAATTGATGGATCTTCTGTGTTAAACTCTAATCATATGTCTTGATCTTTGTTCCACACTTTGCTTCTCTGTCTCTTTCTTTCTCTGATTTGCTCAGTCACACGCTGATTTCAAATATACACACATGAATTCAAGCACTCCCTCATGCACACACACACACACACACACACACACACTTGAGGACTGCAAAGGCCACCTGCCAGAGAATAACAACAGACCTGTGTAGCCTAGCAACAGCTCGGAGACAGGCTTATTAGCTGGAAGAGAGAAGAACGCAAGTGGGAAAACTTTAGCCGATGTCTCTGCCACTCTCACACTTACACAAGCTGAAGGGCGCACGGGCTCAAAAAGCCTCGTTCCCGCCAACCCCCCCACCCCACCCCCCTCCTCCCGCAGCCCTCTGAACGGGCCTCGGGTCTGACTATCCCTCATTTGCAACAGGCCATCGATCAGGCTGCTAAACCAAACGATTTGGCCGCTCACTTCTTTTTCTCCATCTGCCAAGAGTGGAACATTTTTAATTGTCAATTTGTTGCTCTGTTTTTGTATTTTTTTTTTTTTTCACTTTGGATGCTGTGGCACCCAACTGCTGGCCAGGAAATGCCAACTCCCCAACACAATAAAAGGAGCTTCACTTAATTGCTCTCTCGTAGAGGCGGGTATCTAGTATCTTGTATTTGATTACTGGGACAAAAGAGGTTTAAATTGACACGAAACTGTTGTTTTGGAGTGAAAGGCAGGGAATAGTAAAACACTCAGAATGTAGGCTTCAAAAAGAAATAGTTAATAGTCCACTTTTCAGAGCATATTCTCATTTGCACTCATAAGTTTCATCAAAACATATTCAGACTCTGATTCTGAGCTGATTTTCTCTCCCCTTTCTCTCTCTGCTGTAGAACTTTAATAGCAGAATATTTAGGTTATGGTCAGTTCCAGAGCAAGAACAGGTAGGTGCATGTGAGCCAGAGTTTTTGAGAGAGAGAGTGTGTGTGTGTGTGTGTGTGTGTGAGAGAGAAAGAGAGAGAGAGTACAAGAGAGAGCGAGAGAAACAAAGACAGAGAGAAAGATTTTAAAATGTTTCAGTGTCTGAAATAGTTCTCATAAGTTTTTCACACTCTCTATAAACATTTACTTGCATCTCTGCATCAGCTGTTTTGCTGCCAAAAATAAATCTTTTATAATGTCTTCCTCCATCACCATCACACATTTTACAGTCTCTCTCCATCTCTACCTCTCTCTCTCTCTCTCTCTCTCTCTCTCACTCAGGCTTGCCTCCTTGCATCTCATTTCCTCGGCTGACACCAAGAGACCTCCATATTGCCACTTCCACCCAGGGGGAATGTGCATTGCAGCTTCAGTAATTATCCTGTTGGATTGGAAGTGCCGAGGCCAAAGGGGCAAACCTCAGAGTGCAGTAAGCCTTGCTGTCACTGTCACCGCCATACATGGTTTAAAAAAAAAGAAAAGTGCAACCTAAATTTAAATAGGTCATAGACAGAAAGGGCAAAGCCAGGGGAGATTCGGAAAGAGGAAAAGGTGGGGGTATAATAATATGGTGTTCTGTTTTTACACAGAGAGAAGAAAATATTCTTGGTTACCACATACTGCAAACCCCCAAGTGAGTCAAGGCGAAGGCCAACATGAAGCTTAGAAATCATCAGGAAAATCCACCGAAAGACCAGATTTAATACTTCTGCATTAACTTCCAAAGCTCTCAGTAATTAGTTTTGCTTCGTGTTGACAGGTATAATGTTGGGAAAGCAGAGATGGAGGAGAGTGGCTAATGGGTAAACGGTTTAAAAACACTCCATGTCTTCTTCGAAAACCCGCCAGTGCCACCCTTGCTTCATTCAGCAACCACTTGTCTGGTCTCCTTAGTTTGTCTGCTTAGTAAGAGGTAGTCCTTGAAAGAATAGCTCAACCTTTGGGGAAAATGCTTCACTTTCTTGCTGCAAGTTGGATGGAAAGTCGAAACCACTCATGTTTGTATGTTGTATTTACAGAGAGCCAGTTGTGGGTTAGCTTAGCTCGGCTTAGCTTCGAGAAACAAAGAGAGAGAGAGAGCAGGAATCAACCTGCAAAGCTCACACCAAAGGTAAAATCAAACACTTCCCACCAAAACAGAAATATTAAAATGTGAATTCATGGTTGAAGAGGGAGTTACATGTTTGAGCTATTTCTTGTCTGTCTGGACCAGGGAGCTTTTGTCACAATTTCTTTCTTTTTCCTTTTTCTTTTTACAAACGTTGTTGGGTTAGCTGTTTCTAGCTTTTACAAAGCTAGACAATATTTTCCAGCCATTTTCAAAAGGTATTTTATGTACACAGTTTGTCCTGATGATAACGGACAGGTCTTCAGGGTCACATGAACTGATGGATGAGTGCATGAACACAGTTTCATTCCAATCCAACCACACATTTTCTGAGACTTATTTACTGTTCACATCATAGACAAAACAAATACATAACAAATATATGCACATCATCAAGATAGGCTTGAAATGGAATATGCTCTATGTGGGAGCTGATTTAACAGCAACAGTTTTTTGATTTTTTCATATTTTAACACAAAAATTGTGTGAGAAAGTGAGAAAATCCTTTCCTGTGGTATTATTATGGTTCAGTGAGACACTGAGAGGGAGAGCTGTGCAGCATAGTTGGATTGAGAGCTGGGTTTAACAGATACTCCAGTGAGCCTCTGATCAGCTGTGAATGCTGTTTAACCAAGCAATAATGTGGGATAAGTAGTGCTGCCATGCTGTGGGTCACTGAAAAAGATACATCTGCTTCAAAGCAGCTCCCAGCCTTGATTTTCACTCATTTATTTATCATTTTAACTCAGTGTAAAAACTGCATATAACTAGTAAGACATTAAAATAGGTTGTCAGAAAAATGTAGCCATGACTAGTCAGCTGCAGCTTCATAAAATCAAATGCATGTATAAGATGTCAACGTCATTTGAGAGGGCAAATTGCAGAAAGTAGCAATGTGATGCACACGTCATATTACAGATAACAGCGTGTTACTTACCAGATTAAATCTTAATAACATACGTAGGTTTACCTGGGGAGTGGGAGGGTCGCCAGGTCTAACAAACTGGTTTGTGTTGCGGGGTTGAGGGCCGCGAGCGAAATTGGTCACCTGGTGGGAAGGGGTCACTTTATTGGCAGAGTTTGGAACGGCTGAACACCTGGCTGTGAAAGGACATAAGAGGTAAAGGAGGAAGTTTTGTGAACGAGTGTTTAGAAGCCTTCACCCTGTACCTGCTTTCTTGATCCTTGATTTTTGCAGTAGTTGATAGTTTTAAAAAAAAAAATCTCTCTCTGCAGTCCTAGATGATTTTTTTTAAGTATGCGTTTTTAAAAGATTTATGTTGCATTGTAGACTTCTATCAGGACTATTACCTTCATAATATGCAATTACATATACAGGTCATTAAGAAGCAGCAGTAGTGTTCTGATTTTCACTCCAACACTCCGAGGGATTTACATGCATTTAATTAGAGTGTTACGGAGTGTTTACTTTTCAAGTGCACTTGCAAAGTTTCCACAGTGGTTGCATCACTGCGACTTCCAAACATCTGGTTGAACTTGTCTTCAACAGCGACACATTCAAACACACATACCGCCAATCAGAATTCACACAGAGAACGCCATGGCTGCATGGCCCCCTCCCAAATTAGACTAATTCTACAAATATACAGTATCAGAGAGGCGACGTCTCCAGAGAGGCGACTGACTGGATCGTTATATTTAGGTGTCAGTATACTCAGATATGCAAATTTCATCTGGCGCATCTGAAGACATAATTTGACAGACTGACTGTACACATTTACAGTCTCTGTGATGTCAAGCCAAACTTAGATAGACAAAGTTTGAAAGCAAATTTTGAAGCTTTTCCAGTCGCAAATATGAATGTAAGACTTCTCAGTGAGTCATACTTGACTTTGAAAATCAGACAGAAAGACAGAAAACAGGGGGATTTCTGAAAATCATGATGCGGTGATACCCAGTGTAACCTCTCCTATACGTTTCTTTTGGAGCTTTGCTTTAAAACTGCCTGGATCACTGGTCTATGTTGTTAAAATGTCACTAAATTTTTATTTTCAAAATCTGACCACCTCAGACAGTGCCAGAAATCTGTCGGTGTTGAACGTTGAGCTTGATAAAAGGCACAGATTAATTGATGTCACGCACACTAACAATACCACTGTTGTGAGATAGAACACTAATCAGTTCAACTGCGGCCTCATTTGCGTCTGGTAGATCCACCAAAATATCACAAGTAATTTGACAATGATGTATTGATGTTTAAAAATGCTACACACGCAACCTTTTGAGCAGCGTGCATAAAGGGCAAGAGGACACGCTGAAGCCTTCAGCTTAGTAAGCATTGCAAAATAAATGTGCTCAACCAGTGATTATCATCATGATGAATTCTTCATGTGGCCCACCATGAAACAGGATGCCCGCACCCTGCTCTGAACACACAACTCCCAACACACACATGCATTGGATAAAGATGCCAAGGTGTAAACTTACCTTTGGCTCTGTTAACAGTAACTATCTGCTGAAAGTTCCAAGGTCTGGCTTTCTCCTGAGGGGCAGCTGCTTGCTTCATGCCTGCTTTGGCAGCGCTCGCCCAGGACCTGGCATTAACACCCACGCCATCTGCACCTGCAACTGCAATATGCACAGCAAGGGGGCGAGGATTAGTCCTATACCCATTTCACATGTACCCTGTCTTGTCTGGCCTGTGTCATGTTAAGTGTGATGCACAAGGCAAGCTTAATAGAAACCTGTACTTCGCCATTCCAAAGGAAATTGCAGCAGTCCCTGACTCAGGGGATCAACAAAGTGCTATTGAATCAACAGGGCTGTGCTATCAGAGAGTGTATTTTGTTATATCAGCACTGACTGCAAAGTGCTGGAGGTGTGCCAGCAGTATGTATCACATATGCACATTTATTGAGCAGCGCAGAGCAGCCTTCAGCTACGATTGTGCACCTATTAGGAAAGGAGGAGGTTTAAAACAGAACCAGTATAAATGAATCATACAATGTGAGTAAAGTATATATATTATCCTTACATAGAAATGTCCTCAAACTGCACATGATTTCATATTCACAGGCAGATTGAATAGCAAAGGTATGACAACCACTGCAAAGTGTGTAGGAGGTACTGTACGTACTGTACGAGCCATACTCCTGACCAAAATTAACAGTGTACTTGAGTTGTTGTTGTTGACTTAATTCATATCGGTGTCCACTGTTCTGTTCTGCATCAGCAGCCCACTATGGAGGGCTCACCGTGTAATTCACTTTGCCACTGCACTATAATCCCTTCATTATGAAAATATTTTCCCACTGAGTCATCCGACTGAGGAAGTACTTCTCTGCAACTCTGTTGCAGAGTCAAAGTGTTTTAACACCTACACGCAGAGACGCAACGTTTGCATGTGTGTTTATGTGTGTGTCTGTGTGCGTGTGCCTGTTTGCGCCTGTGGGTGGACTTGTCGGGGATTGCGAGTGGCACAGAGCACGGCTCCCTGACTGGTGAGGTTGTTTTGATTTGGCTGTTTTGCTATTCGAACAACTTCAGATCAAGACGTGGGTCTAGAGTTCGGCAAAGTAAACAAAGTCGTGCTTTGTGGCAGAAACGGGAGAGCTTCGTTAAATGAGTTTTAAAGTGGCTGAGGGAAAAGGGTAAAACTGAGCTGAGCTGGACTGTTGCTGAATTTGCACTCAGCAAGTTCTGAGAGCCAGCGTGTCTTCCTGGGACAGGTGCCGCCGCTCGCCTGCCTTTAATTAGCCGAGTACGACAGTGTCATTAATATCAATAACACATTCATAGACAGGGACGTCTGCGTGAGTTTGTGCATATGTAGCTACAGAGAGTACTGAGAATGGCATAAATTTATATTCATAGCCACTGAGAGAAGGAAAGGTGTATAAAGAGCACAGCTAGACAGACACATGGCAGATTTATTACCTCTAGGAGGTGGCTGGTTGTTGGCCTTCATTTCCCGACAGTTGATGGTTGGAGAGTTGCGTTCTCTAGCCGGGCCAAATGTCGGTAGGTTTGCCACAGATTTCTGATCACCTGCACAGATGGACGAGACCTCATGGGGCACATTTTCCATCCTCCTCTGACGGGAAGCCCCACTCGCTTGGCGGACGTTTGGTGGGTGAGTAGGCCCTTTTTGCCTCTTTGCATCTTTTGTCTTGGGATTCCCATCACGCAAGACACCAAATGCTGAAGGCCTCTTTGGGGGCTGGAGAGCTGGGAAGTCAGCCAGTAGGTCATAAGCCTTCTGCTGCGTTGTGGCCGCTGGTGGTGCACTGGTTTTTGAGTTTGCCTGAGGTGCTTCGGCCTTGCCTTGGACAGGAGCCGGCGCAGGGGTGGCCATGCTGCTTGCCAAAGTGGCAGCGGGGATGTCATGTGGGTGGAATGAAAGGGGAGTCTCCCACTGGCCGTGCATCTTCCATGAGGATTGAGCCTCTGTGGGACGTGGGAGAATGCCAGACCTGATGGTACATAGTGGAGGAAAGTCCTTCTCTGCAGAGGAAGGCGGGGAACCCTGCTCGCCTTCGGGGCTCGATTCATCAGATAAGTGTGGGATTTCATTTTCCTCCATCTCACAGTCACTGTGGTCACTCAGTGAGACATCGTCACTGCTGTAGGTGGCGCAACTTCGCACCCCAGGTAAAGAAACCAAATCATTGTCGCTGGTATTGCTGTCTGAGCTTCGTTTTATGTCCTGCTCATCTTCACTTGTACATGCATCCCCAGAAGGAAGTGAAGGATCTTCCTCATCTTGCAGGTGCAGAGCAGCTTCTTCAGTGGCACAGCAGATGGGATTTGTCGCCAGAGGTCCAGGTTCAGATGCAAGGCTCTGTTTGTCTGTTCTGCTGATGGATTCTGGGGCCTCGGTCTTCTTAAGGGAATTTTCGACAATCCTTTGTTTATCTTCCACATCTTTCCCCTGACGTGACAGTGAATTATTAACAATGGAAAATATTGTTATCATTTAATTAGCAGCTTTTCAATAACATTTTTGTTTTGAAAAGCACAGAGTAAGTAAACCAACACATTAGGGCTCCATGAGACATCGTGCTCACCACATTTCTTTTCCTCTCTGCTTCTTCCTCTCCATTTAGTTTCATCTTAACCTCCATCGCAGGGCTCAGTACCTGCACAGGCTTGGCGACGCGGGGATGTCTGCGGCCCAAGAGATAACGGCAAGGAAGGGTGAACTCAGTGTGGCATTGCTGCTTGTCCTTCTCGGACTTTGCGGTCAGACCCGAATCACCAGTCTCATTCTGCTGCCCCTCAGCCCTGAACATGGAGTGACACAAAAAACGTGTGGGAGCGTGGCAGAGTTAACACATCTTTTATGAGCAACATCACACCAACATCGCTGCCTACAAGGTTAACTTGATCATCTAGTCTTGTATTCAACATGTTTTCAATGGGAAGAGAAATGTCCAATAGCAGTGTCAGATAATTTCACTCCAATATAGTCATTTTTTGTTTTGGAAGCAGGTAAGATTTATTTTAGAGTCTGTTCACTATGTTGATCATGTAGTATAAAGACAAGGTCACATGGATTAGAACACACAACACTTGAGTCAGGTTTAATTTGAGGCACTGGTAGATTTGCACGTCTTTTCAAGATGCAACAGAGTATTTCTCAATGTGAATAATATCCCTCTAAACCCACTGGTTAATCAATGGGCCTATGACCAACGTAGGCCTGTTGGTTAACCAGTTGAGACTTCATTACCAAATTTAAGTTGAACCCAACATTTTGCTGAGAAAGGGTGAATTGTTGCTTCCGTGGTTTGCCATCCTGGATGAGCGGATGTGGCTCCCACTTCAAACCATGACTTTTTAATGAGGCTATTCTTTAGTCTCCAGCCTGTCGACTGTCGAGCCGCGATGCGGAACAGACGGTCCAGTGAGACCCAGGACACTTATGATAACGGAGACGTCACGGAAGCTCCGGGTGGCGGGTGAGCAGATGGCGTACATTAACATTATACAGTGGCTCTGTGACCGCACAGCAGCAGCACCTGATCTACACTGCAATGTTCGGGATGTAGGTAAGAAATAGGCCTAACTTTCCATGCGTCCTTCCATCAGTGTGCCAATTTAGGGAACACTACAGGATGACCCCCTCCAATGGCCCACGACCAGTTATTGTAGAAAAACCTTAATAGTGCCACCACAGGTATGATGAGTTACGAGTGAGAGACCTATGAGCATTTATTAATCAACAGTTATCCCTGCTTTACCACCCAAAGACAAAGGACACACAACAGCCAACAACATATTGGCAACAAACCTGGCAACCCAAACCCCGTTCTTTTTAATGGCCTACATCTGATCACAACCAGTTACTTCATATTAACTCTATTACAGATATCACTAGAAGAACCATCCACAATCGTAGAACTTAAGTAACTATTAGACACAAATGATTACAGACAGAAATTCCTAGAAATACAGTTAAACCATGGAAGACTTTACAACTATACTGTGGTCACTATGTTATACTTTAAGATATTAGCCTCTGTAATTAGGCCTAGATCTACTGAGATGATAACACTGAAGAACAAAAATGGTGAATAAAGAGAGAGACTGTGCCATGCAGGGGTATATGAGGCTGCAAATGGTGTGAAAAGCTAAAGTGAGCACAGTCGCGACACATAGATCCATTTTGAGACCCATTTCATTGACAAATTACGGCGAATTAACCAAGGCGATGTGATTGATCGCGACAGCCCTGATGTGTTTTATTGTGCGTAATGGACCCCCGCCCCTGCGCCTCCCACCCGCCGTCAGCGCGCCCAAGCTCGGCCTCACCGGTGACGGCTGGGCTCGCCGCCCGGAGGAGGGGGGCCGCGTCCGCTCCGAAGCGTCCTCGGCAGGCGTCGGGCCGCGCCAAGCTCCTCCTCGGCCTCCCTCGCCCTGCTCCAGATGATCTTGCACACGCGGTCAAAGTTGTCGTTGGGCGCGTGCGGGTGGAGCCAGGTGGAGCGCGGGAAAGGTGCGAAAGCGCACGTGAACTGCTTCTGAGGGAGTTGTAGCATCATATATATATATTTTTTTTAAATCCTCTCTGCTTGTCAGTCAGTCTCCTCTATGTGGTTTATTTTTGAAGCAGCTTTTCTTTTTTTTTCTTTTTCTTTTTTTGAAATGAAACAGCATCTTGTCAGGCTGTCATAGCAACCGGCTGAAATTCCAGAATGATCATTTAGATGTGGACGAAACAATTTCACACCCTCAAACACTGTAAGTCCGACTTTATCTCTGTGGTTATTTCCTAATAACGCAAATAGCTGACTGGGTTTATTTAGTTTTAATTTTTTTTTTTTTTTTGAAGCAATGCAAATCCCACTGAGAGAGTTATAATTCCCCTCCAATGGCTGATTGACTGAATGATGTTCACGTGGACACACAAACTCCTAACTTGTTGGACTTTACGTATTAAATGAGTCGCACGCGACGCTGCGGGTGGGCACGTGACACGCGGTGTCCCGGAAGTCTATGATTTAATGTCACGGGGCTATTTGAGACCTCCGCCGTATGTGCCGGGGTTTGGAGGCCGACGCACGGCGCATTTGCGGACATATGCAAAAGTGGAAATGAGATTCAAATTTACTGGCGGCGGTTACCGGCCTGTTAGGCATCGATTTCACGTGTGGTGAACAGGAAGCGGACATCTGCGTAAAACTGCCGGGCAATCCGACGATTGGCCTTAATGGATGGAGACAACGTCCGCCATGCGAGCCCCTAAATCTTACCAGAACAAATTAGAAGAATGGATCTGGCGCTTCACATATTTATAATTATTGTTATTGTTATCACCGTGGTCGTCATCGTTATTGTTGGAGAAAGGGTCGTTGTATGTGTATAAAAGTCGGTTCAGAGTTGACCTTTGAACTGATCTGAATCGCAATCAGTTTGAATGGAGGGAGTTATATTTCCCATATGCACTTTTGAGAATGTGACTGGAGAGAGAGAGGGCGGGTGAGGGGGGGAGAGAGAGAGAGAGAGAGAGAGAGAGACGCGCAGAGAAGGAGCAGGTCTGCAGTCTGAATCTTGGCGTCGCACAGACCCGAGACGATGCTGTGGCCAAGCGCTGCGATACTGGGAATACACGCATGCTGCACGTTTCTCTCTGCACTATAAGCTCTCCGACGTCGGGCGACAACTTCTAAAACGAGGCGATCTTTTTTTCTTTCTCTCTCTCTCTCTCTCTCTCTCTGTCTTTCTTTCTTTCTTTCTTTCTTTTCTCTTCTCTTCTCCCCCCGTGCTCTTGGATCCGGATAACCCTCCCTCCCGTCATCCGTCGTCCATTCGTTTGAATCTCGCCTTCACGACGAGTAAAAAAAAAAATAAAATAAAAATAATAATAATAATAAAGGAAAAAAAACCCTCCCGTGGATTATCGGCACCACAGACGCTGCTGTTAACTGGAGATACGTTCGAGAGAAGGGCAGACAAGCTGCGGGACAAACTGAAGGAGGGATCTCCTGGTTCTTTTTTTTTTTTTTGGGGTTTTTTTTTTTTTTTTT
>CM076663.1:15670812-15726218 GCA_038496675.1 Rachycentron canadum | reverse complement strand
GTGCGTGTGCGATCTTTGTGTGTGTCAGTTCTTTCCGAGTTTAGTACCTGTTAAGATTCTCCGCTTCCCCAAGTAAATATCCACGAGTAACATTCTGTGCAGCTACAGTTCATCTCCTTTTCTTTCTGTGCGAGTGCGCGTAGGCTACTTGGGCGCGTGCGTGTGTAAGGGGATTTTTTTTTTCTTTTTTTGGGGGGGGGGGCTGGTAATTAACTGACTCTGGGTTTTCTGCCCTTGATTAATTGCAAATGGAAATCTTGCAACCGGAGCTGAGCATTCAACAGATTATCTTTGCCATTCATTCACTTTCACGTCTTGGTGACCTGATGTGTTTCTGAAAGGAGACACAAAGTTGCTCATCCATGGTTGTTGTTGTTTGTTTGTTTGTTTATGTGGACGTTCAGCAAGAAAAGCTTGTGGCGTTATTCACAGCCCAGGTTTTTGTTGTTTTTTTTTTTTTTTGTCAGGGATGAGCCTATTTTATTATTATTATTTTATATTATTAATTTTTTTTTTTTTTTTTTTTTTTTTTTGCCATTCCGAGCATTGGGTCCTTTGGCAAAGAACACCAACCGTTTTATCACTGTCTTGGCTCCTCACCACAGAACGGCAACTATTTTTAGCAGAAGCCAAGCGCACTGCCACGGCCACAATATGAATTTGACAGTGAGTCATTGCTGTGCCTTCGCCCACTCGCACCTTTGCTTGGACAACACATAATCCACGAGTGAGTGGAAAATGGGCACGTTCTCAGCGCCGCCGAAGCGCGGTGGGCCGGGATCATCTCCCATACTGTATGAGTGCGGGCTGAGCTTTTACACAAACGTCAGCTCTCATGTCTCCCACCACCCAACTCCCACTTCGTCACCCACTCCTGATCCAACTTGTGTCATCAGCCACCCAGATGGGTTTTTTTTTTTTTTTTTGGGGGGGGGGAGACGTGGGTTTTGCCGCACACTCGGCTCAGTCCCCAACGATACTGACAAATCTCCCTTGACTTTCCCGTGGAGTAAATCTCATTGCGGCTATAATCGTGGGAGGCTGCTTGTTTTATTTGCGTTCGGGGAGCTATTTTTTTTTTTTTTTTATTGCGCACTCTCCTGTCGTTTGAGTCTACTTCTGGAGCCAGTAAAGCGACTCTAACTTATTGCACATATTTACGAAGTGTGTGTGTGTGTGTGTGTGTGAGAGAGAGAGAGAGGGACGATCTATCTAGTCCCCGTAACAACGTTTACTTTAAACGGCGTCAATAAATATGTGTGACTATCGCATCCCGGCGTTGAGGTGGTCTGGCGCGTCCCCTCGGTGGAGCAGCCACCAGCAGTTGCCCCATCCTCCCATTGAGCGGCACCAGAGCCTCACGCTATGCTGGGAGGCGGAGCGGAGAGGGAAGAGGAGAGACCTGTGGTTCTCCACCCGCAGACGCCGTCGAGCCGCCGCGCGGCTGGCCCGTTACCGGCCGAACGCGTGTGCGGCGTTGCGCGCTGGCCAAAGCGGACAGGCGCCTTTGGTGCCCGCCATCTGATGTCCGCGCGCTTTTGTATTGCCCTTCCGTCCGCCGGCCGGTCTCCGATTCCCCGTCCTCCCTCGTAACCGCGTTATCGTCCCCAAGGGCCGCGCGGACAAAGATCGAGCGGTGCGCTGTCGCCGTGGGATCAAAACCGTCGGTCCCAGTGGACCCGTCGCTCAAGAGGCGGTGATCGACCTCCGTTCATTTGAATATGCACGGGAGTGAACGCAGAGGCCGAGGGGAGGGGAGGGAAGAGGAGACAGGTTGGGGACGACGCGCCTTTCCCATCTTGTGCGTGTTTCGCCTCGACGGGTTGTGAGATCGGCGCGCGAGACAGCCGCTCAGCGTGTCCGTTTGCACGCGGGATCACGCTCGTGCGTCCTCCCCTCTCGGCCGCGTCGCGCTCATGATGCAACTTGCAGCAACGTCGAGCACTCGGAGGCCCCGATGCCTTTTTTTAAATCTTTTCTTTATTTTATTTTATTTTATTTTTTTAAGTTCACATTTGCTTATATTCGCACAGTCATGAGAGAGACTGCGCGTGCGCACGCGGGGGCGCACAGGTCGGGGGGGGGGGTGAGTGAGTGCGTGGGCGCGCGTGTGTGTATGAGTTTGAGAAAAATCCTGGTATCCATTTACTTTCACGAATCATGAGTCAAACCCTCGGGTGCAGACAAAGGCTGCGGACCTTCAGTTGATGCGATTTTAATTGGGAACACTTATTTGTTGCTGGTGGTTTAGAAATGACTCATCTGATGTCTTCACTGTGCTTAAGAAAAAAAAAACGAGCGAACGCAGTTGGCCAAAATATTGTGCTCACCTCCAGGAGGTCCTATCACCCCGGCATAACCCAACCTTAACACAAGCAGATCCATATGCTTTACTTACCCCATGTGTGTTTTGATTCTGCCTGGACAGGATGCCTTCTCTTCCCCCCACTCACTTCCCTCCCACCTGTCTGCCTGCTACTCTCCGTCTGAAATCCTCCACTGTACCTGCACGCTCTGTTGCTTCCTATCTCCCATCTGCTCTCTACATTCACCGTTGAGCAATAAAGGAGGGAATGGGAGCCGAGAAACAGATGACATTATCTATTTGCTCAAAACTGAGAGATGTCTGGAATGCAAATCTGGCAAGTGTTGCCATGATGTTACTTTTCCGACTCGTGCGAAAGAGGGAGAGCTGTGGGAGTGGGAGAGGGTGGTGGTCAAGATGAAAGACTGTATAAACACAGGGAGGGAGAAGACAGCATAGCAGTGGTGAAGAATTGACTGGGAGGGGTAATAAGAGGCAGAGAGGGGAAGCGACTGTTGAAGTAGAGTGGTGATAAGCTTACACCAGCTGAGAGATAATCTGGGCCCTATGTTTCTGTGCCTTTTGAGTGCCGGGTGATTTTCCTCTCTTTAGTAAATGACCTATTTGGAGGGCTCGTTTTCTTATCAGGCATCAAGCAGACTCATATTTCGACACCTAAAAGCGTGTAAGTAAGCTTGTGGGCACGTGTATGGGTGTATTTGGATGAGCCTGTGAGTTGCCACCTCCATTCACTCTAGAACGATTGGACTAAAGTGTTGACAAGCAGGCCATTAGCTAGCTCAAAAAGGGGCCACCGAGAGACGGGATCTGCTTGTGTGCGTGCGTGCCAGCGCGTACGCAGCTCTCAGGCGGTGCAAATGCCTCATCTTCGTGAGCGGCCTTACATCCCCGCCCACCTGCTGATGTGTCATCCTGCGCCCGTCTCTGCCCTCCACTTTGTGCCTCCTCTCCCTCTATCCTCCTCTCTGCCCGTCCCCCTCCTCTTCCTCCAGCCTCCTCTCTGGTGATTCACACTGTCATCTGTCTCCAGATGGCCAGAGCTCTGTCACTGTGCTTTGTCACACTGATCACAGCCACACTAGTGACACACGCACGCTCAGTAATTCATGCACATTACAAGGACCCACAACCCTACCTCCCTCCAAAAAAAAAAAAAAAGACAAAAAAATTACTGTTATGTATTCGTGCAGCCATTCGCCGCTGTACGCAGATTCAGTAACCTTTATACAAACACACGTGTATACACACATACTTATAACACAAACTGGATCATTAGACCTTATGAACTCATAGCTAGATGCACCTGCGCAGAATTTCTTGATTAAAGTGGCACTCAATGAGATGATGATGAGGAACATCCAATTCATTTTCAATAAAGTTCAATTGCTTCTTCTGCTATTTCATCTATTAAATACTTAACAACGGTAGGCTATTAGAGTTTGATGGTATTGCCATAGTAAAAGAGTTTCCTCATTAAATACTACGCATGCACATTCAAACCGTGGCATTTATATATCTGGGTGGTTGTAAAGTCCGTTCAAATCAAACACAAGCAGAGAAAATTCTTGGTGGAAAACAAGGGGGTGGGGGATGGCTGTTTTCTTCAGATATGACTCTCAGCATGTCCCTGAGCTTGGCATTAAATTAATAAATATGTGTGTGTGTGTATATATATATGTATTTATTTCTTTATTTTTTTGGCTGCATTACTTATCCAGGGAATACGAATCCAGCACCGTCGCTTTGTTCTGGCGGTGCTCGTGTTTCACATTCACAACATGCTCCTGTGAGCTCCTCTGGTGAACCGCAGCTATCGGGTATAAGAATTTTAGTATAGTATTTTCAGCTGCTTCAAACAGGCTGGATGGTGGATAGAAGGTTATTCTAAAGAGTCCACTCAAGGACAGGTTAATGATTCTTGAGGCAAAAGTGGTTTTCATTTCCCTTTTTCTGCCCACATTTCCCAATACCAGCTTGTTTGTACTGGGCAGCTGCCAAGATGTGCGTACTGTATGTGCACCAGCTGTGAGGCAAGATATGTCAGGAAAATAACATATGTGCTATGTCAATTTCCCACTGGTAACTCAGGTTAATAATAAATAATAAAATCTAAAACTCCAAAGCTCCCTGATTGAGGTGTGGTAGCAAAGCTATAGCACAGGAGTCTCAATCATGATTTGGATTCTGCTCTTCCTGTTATTATCAGACGTGGAGGAATTTGCTGCAGCTACTGTAAA
The DNA here is from genome assembly GCA_038496675.1 of Rachycentron canadum. NCBI lineage: Eukaryota > Metazoa > Chordata > Actinopteri > Carangiformes > Rachycentridae > Rachycentron > Rachycentron canadum. The sequence goes on along the minus strand of CM076663.1, from coordinate 15,721,655 downwards.
TCCCCACAAATTGAGAGACAGATGTAAATGTCCTGTCTGTCTTGTATGGACACAAAGCTCAGACAGGGGATTCTTCAGCTTCCTGATTTACACTGTTCTTATCAGATATCAGTGATCCCAGAGATTGAAGATTAGGTTCTGGGCAGGAGGTATCTTGTACTTGCCCTTGTCTTTTTTTTTTTCCTTTCCTGTACCTCCTTGTTCAACGTATAGGCAATCTGTCAGTGGTCTTTTTCTGGGAAATAGGCAGAGTCATCACGCGGGGGGGGGGGGGGGGGGGTATTCCTACGCTTGTAAGGTTTGAGTATTGCATCTAAAGCATTTTTAATTTCATTCATTCATATCTTGTAGGGCTCAAATTAAAAATTCAGATCATTAGGATTAACGCAGTGTGGCAATATATAGTCAGTATATTGCCGTCTGTGGTAATGGAAGACTGTTGAAGAATAAACAGTTCAGACAAGGGTTCGTACTTTAAATGTAGTCGGAGAGCGGTTCTAAGAGACTGTGATCAGTCTTGTGTGACCACTTCTAAGGCAGCAATTGCCATTTTGTTTTTTGTTTTTTTTTAAGTTCAAAAACCTCCAGTGTAAAAAGCTCAAGTTGTGTTTACACAGTGGATTTAGTGCTTTCTTTTTGTGTGTGTGTGTGTGTGCGCGTGTGTGTGCGCGTGCGCGCGTGACCAGTAACCTTCAACTCATTGTAACAAACGGGCTACTGATGTCTTGAACTCTCAGCAAGAGAACCAAATAAGAGTAATTCCCCCAAATGTCCAACTGTAGCCATTATGATGCTCGGGTGCCAAGCTTCTATCTCTCCGTGCAAACTGTGCTTGCTTGGAGTTAATCACCCTCAAAGTGTCCAGTGTCCAAAAGCAGTTAACCTTATGTTACAAGAGCTGTCTGCTGGCTCATGTAACATGTTTTGATGCCACGGAGGGTATAAATTCCTAATGAGCAGAAATGAGCGGAAAGCGCTTTGTGACGTTTTTAACTGCAAAGTGCAAGTGAGACAAGAAATGCAATGTCATGAAAAAGCCATGTGAGAAGACCCAGTTGGTTTTAATTAACACGCAAATTTTGCCAATCCAAAGTTTCAAATCCAGCGTGGTCAGTAGATTGATTGATTTTGTTTTATAATCGTATGGGAGTGATGCATGCAGCCCATTAATTGTGACTGTGGTCTGCCTCTGACACTCAAGCCCTCATGGGGGGGGCAGCTTGGATCTGAGTTGAAAGGTTAAAGTGTGCCACAGTAGGTTGAAGTGGGGCTGATTGATCATCCACTGCTCATCCATCTCTCAGTGATAGATACAATAGTCCTGTTGGGATGGTCATGACCTGACCTTTGGATCCCCGTTTCCTCTTGGGTTTAATATACACTGCTCGAGAGGGGATCGGATGTTCATGATTACCCACTGACTAACAGACACATACGCACACATGGGTCAGCATGCCTGTCCAGGATGATCATCTCGTATATGAAACACATCCATAACTGCAGTACCCCACTTCCTCTTGATGCTGTAATTGGTCAGAGTCAGGACAGTGCGGTTTTAGGCGTAAATACATGACAGGATGTACCTAAGATTGGCCTTTCAGCATTGGTTGAGTCTAATGTATCTCAAAGAGCCTGGCTGTCAGATGTGAGGAGAATGAAAATGAGGTGATAATTGACTTTCACTGTTTCGCACATTAGTGTGACACATAATTGTGCTTTTTCTCATAAGTGGCAGGGAGACTGGGCGAGGGAAAAAATGAAATTATATGAGGCATGTACTGTGAATGTTCATGAGGGTGTGTTTGGATGTACTGTATGTGCATGGCTGTGTGTGGGCATTTGTATTTGTAAGATTAAGTGTTAAAGCAGACCCAAGTAATAATACATAATTGAAGGAAGGGATTTGTCTTCATGTATGTTCCTCTGTGTCCCCGTTGCCATGGGAACAACATACAGCTTCTGTGACAGGAGCAGTAAATGATGCTCCTTGAACTGCACTTCTGTCCTCTTCTTTTTTTTCCCCCCACTTCATCTTTTGCTCATCAATACCAATGTGTACACAGGCAAAAAAAAAAAAAAAAAACACGCTCACAAACACACACACATATGCATTTCTCCAGGCGTCCTTGCCTCACTGTGTTATGTGTAGGAGGCCCTTTTTTTTGTTTGTTTTTTTTAATCAGTGCTGAATAAAACTCCCCAGCAAAGACAGGGGTCTTTTCTGAAACGGAAGAACATCAACCGTAACATGCCTTTGACTCTGAATGGGCTACTTTCTTATTGATCAGCTTGAAGCCTTGGTGCGTGGGTTACTGAGGAGCTAGTGTTGCTCGCAGCAGCACCAGCTTCACAGTAGGGCTATTTGAAATTATTGATAAGAGAGACTGAGCGGAATAACACGATGAAGAATGCACAAAACAATATTATCTCGAAAATGTTTGTGTACTTTTGGGGATGGGCTGAAATCGTGTGGAAGCATGTGGGTGGCTTTTTATTTATTTATTTACTTTTTTCCTTGGGTGGGTGGCTAGGTTGCAGGTCCTTTTTACTGGTATGATAATACCACTGGTTAAATATGACCCAGCTGGAGGGAACTGCCTGCCTCCCCCTTCTCTTTCTCTCTGTCTAAGAGAACAGAAGCTCCATTGTGCTCCTGTGTGCGTGCAAGTGTGTGTTTCTGCATACATGTCTTAGCATACAGCCACTTTCTTGGGTGCGTTCGTCTTTGGTTACAACTCTGCACGTGGGTGTTGTTTGTGTTCTCACCCCACACATTTCACCCTCCAGCTGTGCTGCCGTGACAATGTGTTTTTGTGTATTCTGCAAATGTGTGTGTATTAACTACGTCTTGCCATAGGCATCAACAGATCCTTGAAAGAAATGCCAGAGCCTGAGATGAGAATGTCACAAGTGGGACAACACCACATCGAGAGCAGCGGCGTTGTCAGCGTGATGGGGACGTGTGTGTTCCCTCATTTACAGTTGGGAGTGAATGCTGGCAAATATATACACAAATGTGTTTGCTTGAGCATCTTCTCAGCGTGTTTACACAGATGATTTTACTTCACACATTCATGCAGCAGGAAGCCATTCCAAGCTTCAAATGTGGACCATTATGGAATCACAGGCTCCATCTCTCTGCCCTTTTAAAGGAAACAACATTTACCATTCAGCCCAGTGGAAACAACCTGTGTGGGAGGGGGAGGTGGGCTAAGTGGGAGTGAGCCTATCGCTAGTGCCTTCCACTGCATTTGGCTTGTCTGTAATGGCAGACGGTGTCGTCCTGGCCCGGACGTTAGCCTAATGTATTGAGGCAAGCGGGATCGCTGAGCTCAACCATTTCCATTTTAATGGCGGCCATCTAGAGGTTAATTCGGATATGATGCGGTCAAGGCGCACATACGCGCTGACACGTCAAGAGACAAATAGTGGTGCTGAGAGGATCTATGGGGCGGAAGGGTTTATCTTCCCACCAGCGAGGCAGTTACTGACACACACACACACACACACACACACACACACACACACACACACACACACACANACACACACACACACACACACACACACACACACACACACACACACACACACACACACTCACTCATTTAGTTGTTTGAAGTCTACTCATGGGGTAGCTTATATGTGCTATAGGATGGCTTTGTTTCTCTATAAACTCTAAGGGGACTCACTTATTTTGTTGGAAATTATTCCATGTTTGCTCCAACGGGATGCTTATTTTCTATGGATATAGCCCCTGATGGACTACATATATGTAGACTTTATGGTTTCTCTTAGGAATAAGGAAGGAGCTGAATTCTGTATTTTAGCGTTGTGATTGGGTAGGGATATGCAGCTTATGGCCCTGTCTCATTTTAATGGTTTCATGAATGATTGTTGAGTATGAGATTTGCTTAGATAATTCAATTCAGTGTTATTTATACAGTGCCAAATCATAACATTCATTATCTGGCAGCGTTTCACAGAGTAAGATCGAGACCTTATAATACTGTAGAGAGAGAAACCCAGCAATTCCCACTATGAGCAAGCGACTCAGGGTGATCGTCCGTCTGCCTGGACCTTTGAGCTGAGAGAAGTGGCGAAGAGAGAAAGAGGGGTGGCGGGAGCAGCGACAAGCACTGTCGGACTGGTTTTCACAATGATTAGAACATCACACTTACGGGTGTAATATTTCTATTAAATACATTGTACATTATGGCTACAACTGTTACCACAATATCCTGTTGCATTTCAGGGTTTTCTTTGGTGTTTGGCTTGATGTTTGATGACGATATCCAAAACTCACAGTGCGGAGAAATGTTGAAATTCCGTCACATTCATCATGCACAGCATAAGACGTAATAGATTTCTGTTACCTTAGCGCAAGAACTGGATGGTCCACAGGCAAATGTGAATTGTAGATGAGGAGATGAGGAAGAGGCAGGGAGGAGTAAAGAAAAAGACAAGTCCAGAAAGGATTTGATATTTGCTGTTCTTTATTGCTACTTTTGTTTGCGTCTTTATGGTATTATGTGACTGTGATGTTGGGATTATGTTCACCGAGATGAAATTTCCTCCCTTTGAGAGTCACTGGAGCCAGTGTAATTGTATCTCTGCACAGGAGTTACATGCAGATATGTGACACTAAACTCACCCTGGGTATAGGGATTACACTCATACATGTGCAGACAACCGATTCCTCTATCCACAGACATGCGTGCATGCCTCACTTTGTGCTCACATAAACAAAATGCACATATACAAACACACACGCTGCTGAAGGATCCTTCCGAACAGACATCTGGGTTTCGCTAACGGCGCAGATTAAGCGCTGTCTTGCCATGAATGTGACACTGGCTGTCTGTGACCTCGGCACAGGAGGGCAACGAGATGCAGAAAATGGGTTAAAAAAAAAAAAATCTCCCCACCTACATAGTCTCCTTATGCTTTCCAACTCATTTACTCCCATTGGCTGTTGCTCTTCCTCTCGTTGACCTTCTGACATGTTTTCTCCAGTGCACTTTCATTTCTCCCTCGCTCCCTTTTCCACTGCTATTTTTTATTTCCCCCTCAGTCTGTCTCTGGCCTCACCTTTGCGTCCATCGTTTCTCACATCACGTCTTCTAAATCTATTTTCTCATATGTCCACTCAGTCAGTCAGTCAACTCTAGGTCTCTCAGCCTAGCCCCCCCCCTCCCCTGTCGCTGCCTCTTCCTCGTTCTCCTTTTGTTCCCTCCCTGTCTCCTTCCTCTGCTCTGAGGGGTTGCTGTCCTGCCGGAGTACAGCACAGTGACCATCGATTCATCAAAGTGTCACCGCGCACTGCAGCAGCTCTGTAGGCAGCTCGGAACAACTGCCCTGGCAAAGCAAACAATTGCACCTGCACACAAAAACACACACACAAACACAGATGGAACCTGGAGTGCTGCCCCAGCAAGGTCACACTTCTCCCTGTACATCCATTTGGCGGGGTGCAAACCGGAGTTGGTAAGTGCCAAGCGGATGCTGCCAGTGGCACAGTGGGATAAGCAGTGGACAACATATCTGTTGAACATCCACAGATATCAAGCATAGTTAACATTCCAGTACAAGCCAATGCAAACAGTTCCCATAGACATGCTGGGGGATGAATTACGCCAACCACTAGAACAGGTTTGCAGTTTTCCTAATTGCTGAGACAGCATAGTGCATATCACATTCTATTCCGCACAACCATAATGGTTCACCTGAACTTACACAACTTGAGAAAATATGACCTTCTACCTTGCCAGAGGTCTAACTGGACTAAAACAGCATGGCCAGCAGTCTGTTTATGGGGTCTTTATGGTGTGTCAGGGGGGTCAACTGCAGGATGGGCTCTTCCCTGTAGATTTACACTTCGGAGCTTCAGACTAGGTCACCGGCTCCCAGCAGCTAATTTCATAATGCACCCTGGTCGAGGCTTAAATAATTCAACCAAGCTGGAAGTGCAGGATCTACTTCATCAAAGGCTCAGGGTTTTCACAGAGAGTAGATTTACAGTACCTTGGTTAACCTCACCCACACTTGTATCTCAAGTGCTTCGCGAGTGGCGGCGCAAACGACCCAAGGAGAATATGAATCAGTACGACTACGAGGCGCCGCGAAAACATCTGGCCAACATCCCCGTTATTACCGCGTAATGTGGGAATTAAACTCTGAGACGCTGTAAATCGGTCCTTAATGTGCGCACGAGTGCATTCTCGAGTGAACTTTGATGCGCCTGTTTTTGTCCAGTTCAATTCTGAGCATCCATTTCTCAGCAAGGACAAAATGTTTCAAGCTGCAGCCAAAAAAAGCGACCTCGCTCTGAAAGCGCTACCTTGGTCTTTCATCCCAGATTGTGTGCGTCATTATCGATTTAAGATTTGGTTACTTGGCACAGGTGCTCAAACCTCAAAATAGCTTTTGGCTGAGCTCCTGCAGACACAGTAGATTCTCTGTCATGAATTATTACTATTATTATTATTACTTTATTTTATTTATTTAATTTTTTGCTCCACTTAATTGTACCCATAAAACACGGAGCCTGCTTTCCTGCTTAGTTAATCACCTGTCATATATCAGTATGTACAGCGTGTTCCACCCCCTGGTAACACATGCACTCTGATGGTATGAAACACTTATCCAGTTTCAAAATGTACTGCCCTGGTGACCTTTTTAGCTCTCAGGTGTTTTAACGGCTAACACTGCGCACTGCTATTACACTCGAAAGACGTTGATTTTTAACATTTTTATTTATTTTTTTTTTCAGTTGATCCTCAAAAGCTGCAGAGCCATTTCTTTCTTTTCCAAGACCCTGATAATAATAATAATAATAATAAAATAATAATAACAGTAATAATAATAATAACAGTAATAACAATTCAATTGGCTGTCTTGTATTTCAGTCCAGCCTACATGTCCTAACTCATTGCCTATGTACAAGGGGTTCGCAGTCTACTCTGACCCCTATCAAGCTCTGCCATCAGGCAGCTGTATGAGCCATTGATTGGCATTTGTCTGATAGCTGCCTTGTAATGAAGGAGATGATGAGGAGATTATTGACTAGGCAGTGTATATGAAAATCAGGTAGGAGAGGTGGATGTGGAGGTTTTACCTGGATATTAGTATTGACCTGATGGTAATGGCGAGGGTGGATGCTCACTTGCCGGGCCTGTTTAAAGGGTTTAATGAAAGATCTGATGGAGATAGCTCTCGCTTTGATCTTTTTTGTTCTTTTCTCTCTTGTTGCTGCTTAGAGATGAGGACAGAGAAGAGACACTGTGATGCTCGGTTATTTTCAGCACTCGATACAATATATAGGTCATATTTACTTTCTGTTAATCTCTTTTTTACACTATTCTTTTCATCCCATCCCACAGTCTCTCTGAAGAATTCATTGTAACACTTGCAGATCTCAACAGCAAACAAAGAGCTGAACTCTCAATGCAAAATCATAGACCTAGTTGAAGTGTATTCAAGTGGCCAGGGTTCAAATGCACAAACATTAGCATCTTTTGCAAAAGGTCAAGCACATGTGAAGCGCTGAAAAGTGACGGGTGAGAGGCCCGTGCCTGGTTTTTGATGAGACGGGCCCCGGGGAGTCAACAGAGGCATGATGGATATACTGTGACTGGAAATGCTATTATCCTCCTCCTGCTGCTGCTGCTGCTGCCATCAACCAGACAGTCTGGATCTTTACCTCCTGACACGATCTACCCTTTCCCCATCCCTCCAAAAAAAAAAAAAAAAAAATTGATATTATTATATATATATAATTATAGTAATACAGATTTGCTGCGGTGCCTGGAACAAAACGCTAATATTGGTTTTGTTTGTATGTGTGTGTGTCTGTGCGTGTGTCAGTTAGAGCTTTTCCGGCGGCATTTCAGGATTCACGAACACCATGATGTGGCACGTAGCCCCTGAAATCTTAAACACCGGGCTTGATTATTCCTGTGAAAACAAATCCAGCTCGTCTGACTAACCAGGGATTATCCATGTCCATGCATTTTTTCATCATTCTTTTTCTCTAAAAAAAAAAAAAAAACAGTTTTTGTTTATTTCAGCTGCAAATAAGACTGAAAAGGAATAAAAAAAATCTCCCTTGTTATTTCTTTCCCGTTTTCTTCTCTTCTCTTCATGCTTGGTGCCTTATTACCTGTAAATCCCTGCTGATTTTTCAGCCATGATGCATGTTTCAGTGTGAACATTTGGATGGCTTGCCAGCTTTGGGATCGCTCTACCCATCAAAGAGTGTTGCACAAAGTAGCACAGAATCTGTATGTTTTACAAGCATTCAATAATTCAACAGTACCCCCCACCCCTCCCACCCCCAACCCCCCTGCCTGGAGGGATTTAACAAAGCAGCCTTCACTTTTACATGTTTCAAAGCTACAATGTGTTTCCTCAAGATTCCTGTTTTTTAATGCATTGTTTTAATGGCCTCAAGCAGTTTACCTCATTTCCATGCATTGATTTATCACAAACATTTACAAAGTTATGAGAAGGGATATAAATGAACAAAACCAAAATCATATCTACTGTTGCATTGTTTGTGTTGCTGAATAATGTTTGTAATGCAGATAACAGATGTCCTCCTAATTACATTTTAATCAGGCTGCATTATGATTCAGGTTTTGTGGCTGAAGCAAACAAAATGAAAGTAGAGATCATTTGTATACATAGCATGTATTCTTGCATGACGTTCTAATTGAGTCCCTCTGTGAGGATATTAATTAATGCAGGTTCCTTTTGTGTGGCCATAACTTGACTTGTGTTTCTTCAAAGGAAGATCAACTCGGAGCATGTCACTTTCCAGCTGCCTTACTTCAAAAGCAGCAGCAGCATGTCGGGCTACTTATGGTGAATGATTGTCCAGCATGTCCGCATTTCAGCTTGTCACCTGTGCACGGCAGACTGAGAGCTGACTTTCACTTTAACCTTTATTTGATTGGAGGAGATGACCATCGTCACTCAAGATCAAATGAGTGAGTTATTGGCTATCAATGACGCTATCCAAGAAGATATTAATTTGTGCATCAAAAATGACAACATATACAGCTAGACAAAATGTGACTGCACTCACACATAAGCCCACGTTAGTGACATTGATTGAAACTCTCGGCTGTGGTCAGATCTGTCGCTGTCAGATTCAAAAACGCACGCACACGCAGCCTCGGAGCTCACCTGCGACACTTCCACAACATCCTCAGTACTGATAGATGGCAACGTGCAATTACGATTTAAGATTGAAGGCTGTATGAGTGGCTCCTTAGAAACATGCAAGATAAGTACAATTAATGTAGGACTCAAGTGTGAGTCTCTGTCTTCACGTGTGTGTGTGTGTCCTCTCCTCCCCTGCTACCCCCTCATCTTCTCTCCTCCAGCTGTGTCATGTATTAACGTGGGAACCTATTACTAATGCGGTGAAAGGGCCAGTGAGTGAACAAGTGTGTGATGATGGAGGTGGGGAAAGATGGGCGAGGGTGAGCCATTTAGCACTGGTATATTAATGGCTTATGCTGCACGCTGCAGGTGATAATGGATGTTGCAGCACTTGGTGCAAACTGTTTGACTGTGGGTGTGCATTTTCATGTGTGGGTATTTGTAAAATGGAGAGGAAATGTCTTTAATTTGGTCTCAAACCCTTTCCATGTGTGCTAGCTTCTCTAACATGCCTCCCGCCCTTTTAATAGCTGTCTATTTCTTTTTCTCTTCACAGCTCAGAACTGCAGTTACACACTACACAGTCCCAATGGGACGATAGAGAGCCCCGGCTACCCTTACGGTTATCCCAACTATGCCAACTGCACATGGGTGATTGTGGCGGCGGAGCACAACCGGATACAGCTGGTGTTTCAAGGCTTTGCCCTGGAGGAGGACTTCGACATCTTGTCTGTATATGATGGGCCACCCAGCCCCGGGAACCTGCGCACACGGTACAGTTTGCCATAATGTTTTATGATGTACAGGGTTTTATTTGATACCGATGCTGGCATACTGTAGATTGTGTTATGAAGCCCATGGGTAACATTTTCTTTTTTTTTTTTTTTTTTTTTAATGTAGCTGTAACAATTTCTGATTTCAAGCAAACGGCAGTTAAATTAGCTACTGGTAAGGTTTACTATTGCTACATAGCCAGCTGTAGCATTAGCAGTTGTTTACTCGCCAGTCTTTCCAAGCGCTTTTGCCACTGTTGTGTTTACACAACAAGAGGTTATAGTCCACCCTCTGACCCTCTGGGGACTGGACGCTTCGGTGACTCTGTATCGGAAAGTGACACGACCCTTCGGTCGGGTCAGAGCCAGATGGTTAGCATGCTAACAACTGTGCAACCAAAGAGGCGACAGAAATGGTAGCAAAACAGGGCGGTTGCTTTCGAACCACTGCCGACAGCTCCTGAAAAGTCAAAGAATTAAAGTTCATGCTGAACTCAACGTTTCTTCTCGACTGGTTTGTAAACAGCTGCTAATGCTGTGTACGTTTGCCACGTAGCATGGCTAAACTTAGCCCGTTTAAAGAATGATGGAGTATCTTACAATGACGAATGTAACATTGAGCAACATCTAAAGGATAATTCCTGTTTATTTTTTACAACATTAGTTATATTTTCATAGTTATGGAAATTAGTAGAAATTAGTCATAGCACCCAAGAAGTCTACCCCCTAAAATGACTTTTTTTGATAGTTGGACACTTCTAATAAGTATTAAATTAACTAAAAGTATTTGTTGCATCAAAAATGGTAAGAGAGTAGGAAGACACTTTATTTTATCACATCTGAACTCTGGGGACATTGCGATATTGCCAAAAACAAAAGGGCTGAGGACAGAAATAGCAGCTTTTAAACAAACTCCCCACATTAGAAAAACTAATTTGTAAAAAACAAATGTAACAGTAAAAGTGTTATTTAAACTGTCCGTACTAAGCATCTATCAAGGCTTACAGACCAACATCCTGGTTCGGCTGTGACCTACAGGCATTGTACACGTTGGCAGTTTTTCCGTGCTATGTGGGACTACAAGTGACATTTTGGCTTCCCTCACTTTCAGTTTTAAGAGCGGAATAATCTGGCCGAACTCTCGTTTTACAACCTTTCTCTTCATCCAACCGCTCATCTCGTGCATCATTAGATTTTGTTCTGATGTAATCATTTTCTCCGATCTCAGCAATCATTGTAGTCGGTACAATGCTATTGTTGGTAATAACAACGGTGGCCAAAGCCATAGAATTAAACCCCAAGTTGCATTAAACGGAAAGTGTCCTTTATAGAGTCATTTGGACTTAGAGGTATTGATGACGGCAGCGGCCTGGAAACTGGAAAAGAGGCAAAACTATAATCAAGACTATAATCACTGGTGCATTCAGAAGCAGTTAGGGCAGATCCTTTGGTGACTAATTCAAGACTTACTCTGTGGACACTGTGACAGCATCTGAGGTTATTCAGTGGGATTCTGGGCACAATTTGTACTTTGGAGCTACCAGCAAAATGAATTGAAGCCCACTTGGGTGTGAAGAGTCAAACAAACAATTTCTGAATCAGCAGTCTCATCCTCCCGTACAACCGTCAATTTAACAGTCTCAGAAAGTGCTGCCTTGTGCTAACATCGCAAGCTGAAATATTGGCTCTCCGGTTTGCAGAGTTTCATGCTCACTATAAGTTTACACTTTGTCAAGCATTCAGGATTTTCAAAATAATTATTGTTAGTCTCGATTGCCATCTAAAGAGCCAGACTTCTCTTTGTATGTTCTGCAATTAAAAGATAGAGCCAGAGAGCTGTTACTCACTGATGCATTTATGTATTTTGGTATATTATTGCTTCCAGTTTAGTATTGATCAGACCTGGCAGTCCCTCACATACAGGCCAATGTAATTAGTGGCAATTTCAGAATCTGATCAGGTGAAGCCACACCAAAGCTGCTTTTAATTTCTGTCACTTTCTGCCTCGAGCTTGGCCTTGCAAATAGTTTGAAGCATATGTTATACAAGCCCTCTAGAGACAGATGAGAAAAATATTCTTAAGGGCTTTTGTTATTGACACAGTTTTGAGTCTCTGTCGGCCTCTCTGCTGTCCCTGTCAATATCCCCCTCTCTCACTTCTTCTCTTACCCCCCCGCATCTCTCATTTTGGGCCAGTGGTGCCTCCATTGCATCTCGCTGCAGAAAGCGAATGAAAGAGAGAAGAAAATCCATTATGGATCGGTGTTGTGCTGTTCTCCTCAGCCTTTCTCCTGTTTGGACCTTTGGGCTCTGTTGTATATTGATTCTCCAGTGGGACAGAAGGAAAGTGTTCCACTCTCACTGTCTAAGCGCTTTGAAAATAAGTGAGAGGAAAGAAAATGAATTTGGAAGAAAAAAAAAAGGGAAAGATGGAAAAAAGGGTCGGGAAAAGAGAGATAAAAAACAGAAGAAGCGATGTAGATTCTGTAGGGAACACAGACGTCCTTTAGTCTGGTGCTGTTGTCTTTGACCAGACTTTCTCCTGATTCAAAGGAGGCGTTTTGTAAAGACTGGGAAGAGGCAAGCAGCAGCTCTTTCTAGTCGACAGCAGTGTGTCAGAACATGCATGTATATTTACACTCATAAACAATCCTACTTACACCACGCACACATCCACTGGCAGATTTCCATAAACGCACAAAGGTGCACATCTGATAATTCTGCCCTCCCTTTGCTCTCATCTCTCGCTTGTGTCAAAAGTAATTTTCTTTCCATCTCTCTTGCTCCTCTTCCTCCAATTTCTCTCTCACTCCTCTCATTTCCTCTTCACCTATTTTTTTTTTTAATATCTTATCTCTTCTGCCTGTTCTCCATTTTGTGTCCTGCACACTGTGTTGGCTGAATTTGATCAGCCTTTCATGTATACCACACTATAGGTTGTAGTGCTTGGAATTTTCTTTAATCTCAAGTAGTCATCAAAAATGAATGTTTTGCCTCACTTGATATTCAAATGATCACCTTTGATTTCTTTTTCAAAACAGTCATTTTTCCTTATATTTGTTTATTTATCTATTATTATTCATTGCTGTCACAGCAAAGCCGATAGACTCAGGAAGAATGCCAGCTTACAAATAAGTTCAGCTGTATATGTACCGCTTGTCTTCCTAATTATACAGTCTCTGCACAGTGGTGCGTGTGCTCCTGCAGCAGTTTCTTTATGAGTCACAGTCAATCCTTAGAAAATGCATATATGAGTCAGTCTGTTGCTGCAGCACTTCATTAAACCCTGATCCCAACTGACACCTGGGAAGCAGGGAGACAATTCAATATGGGTTTCAGTTCTTTGAAATGTAAAAACTGAAAAATCATATACAATGACATACACGCCAGAACACAAGCTGCTGTCATATTTGATTGCTCTTAATTAAGCATTGATTTTCAGAGATTATATAGCGGTTAAGTGGTTCAGTGCATCATGTGCCCTCAGAGTTTTGGAAGCTATCAGTTGCTTCACGCAGGGACAGGCTGAAATACAGAAAAACCAACCTCAAGGCGAAATCAGTTATGCTAAGTAAGTGCAGTGTCAATAAAAAATATCTCGTATCAACAAATTTGCAGTTAGTTTGTCTTTATTGCAACAGCATTAGCATGGTAGCATTGTTATTTCATTTTGAAATTAATTCAGATTATTCTAATGGCTGTACTTTGACAGTTGCCAGACAAAAATTTATTTCAAAAATGAAAATAAACTTGTCTGGATCCATCAGAGGAAGATGTGCAGAGGATCAAACCCTTAGTTTTGCACGTTTTGGCCAATTATGTCCATTCATGACACACAAATACACAAAGGAATAGTTTCACATCATCAATCACTGCTTATTTACAATTGTGGTATATCTAACTAGGCATGTACCCAGTCTGGCAACATCACTGTGGCAATAAAACCTGTTTCTGTTTAGATTCGATAAACAAGATGCAGGTTAATTTGTGTTTAAGAAGTGTAGTGTTCATCAGCCATATTTTAGAATTTGGCTCAAAATACCTTAATTCCAGCTCTGTACTTGCACAACATTAAAACATGAAGTGCATCAGTAATGAGCTTCTCATTTAAAGGACCTATTTGTAAGTTATGCTATCGCTAACTTTAGCATTAACAGCTATTTAACAGTCAACATTCTAGAGGAAATGTGAGTTCAGCATCAAACTACGTTCCTTTTCAGTTTACGTCACGTAAACTTGTCTGCAGTGGTTTGAAAGCGACCTTTTTGTTTTGCTACTATTTCTGTTAGCTCTTTTATTGGACTGGTGTTAGCATGCTAACCAGCTGGCTCTGATCTGTCCGGAAGACCTAGCACCTGTTAAGAGGGGATGTTATAATCACCACCAGGCAAACATGTTTAGCAGCAGAGAAGACTTCAAATTAACTGTAAAGCTATTCCTCTTCCAGATATTGAACGTTTTCCTTCTTAGATCGATTTCCGAACCTCCAGGAAGAAATTTTACTAAACTCCAACATCGGAGACATTACGAGTCACATTATGAGTTTTACAATATCCATGTTATTGCTTGTTCACAGCAGTTTCTGATTGTGAAGCTTTGCAAACATCTGTGACCCTCAACTCAGTGATGAAGGGACTAGTTTTTGAATGTGGCAGTTGAAAACAGGCCCAGCTGCAGTACCACGTCACCACAGCACAACCTTAGGAAGTGAAATGATTTCCGTGATGGACTGCCTCCGTATAGTTTCTGCAAGTTTCTGCAAATTGATTTGAACGTACCAAACTTTATGAAATAACTGACTGCATGAAAGGTGGAACGTAAATAAATAAATCAGGGCATATTTTGAAAAATGGTTGGTCGAGAGGTAGCGTGCATGAATTGCTGCAAGGATACAAAAAAAAAGCTAAAAAGGCTAAAAAAAATAAAAAAAGGTATGGTATATCAGGTATGGCCAAACATTTTTCACAATTTCCATTTTAATACCCCTTTTCCTAATTGCCTCATGTCTGCTGTCAGAACTGTGTTTGCAGTAGTTAATCACATTTTATTAACGCGGTTAAATGACAAGTTAAGTGATTGTTTGGCCATTTATCCACAGTTTAAGTATTGTTATGAAATGATTTAACACACTAGCCACCTCAGTGTGCTGGGTTAAACAGAGCCTTGGGTATTGTAGCACAGTAGCCAGAGAGACCTTCCCGTGTCTAAACCAACAGCCAGCTTGACCTTAAGGGAAACACTGAACCACCACCAGCTTACTCGCTGTCTCTCAGAGTGCACATTTCTTACTTGTAAAAAGCAGCCTCTTTTTTTCTTCTTCTTTTTTTTTTTTTTTTTTTTTTTTACACTCTTGTGTCACATTTCACCTTGTAGCTGCCAATCCGGGAACGCTGAGTACATTTCAGCAGACGGAAAAGCTATTGGGGTGTGTGAAGGCATCTCTCTCTCCACATGCCTTCCTCTCAGTGATGGAGTGATGGAACGGAGGGACTTAAGGCCTGGCAGTCTGGCAGGGGCGGGAAAGTGAGAAAGAGGAGGAGGCGTGGAAGAGACAGATTTTCAGCCTGTGGGCTTGATAGGACCTAAATAAGGAGCGCTAGTGCATGGTGCTGGGAGTGGCATTAACACTACAGTCAGCCCTCAGTGCTGTGAGGTTCGGGTGTCACAATATCGGTTTGTGTGTGTGTGTGTGTGTGTGTGTGTGTGTGTGTGTGTGTGTGTGTGTGTGTGTGTGTGTGTGTGTGTGTGTGTGTGTGTGTGAGTGAGAGAGTGAGTGCGCGCACGCCTAGACTTTGCTTACAAAGGGGATCTAGGTTAGTGTGCAGCCCATTCCAGCAAGCTGATTCAGTGTCAACAAATTCAAGTTTTATTGGAATGCAGATAAAATGAACAGCACATTCACAAACACACATTCAGACACACACTTTTAAGCACAGAGTAAACGGCAGTGGGCTGGAAAACTGTTAACCGTATAATTTTTCAGACGCGTACGGTTTCAGAGACGTCGCTGCTTTCAAGAAAGCACTCCACAGCACACAAGCTTTCCAGAATTCGCATCAGAAGGAAACACATTATGGGTGTGCTTTCATTTGGCTGCTGCTTATAGTTCAAAGTTTGGATTTGTGCTGCACAGTTTCACAGTTTTTAACTAATTGATGGGCAACAAAGGACCCCAAAAGAATGCTTAGACAATCAGCAGATTTGTTTCTTGTCCAAAAATGAGTTGACGGTCTTTAGTCATACATTTTGTTATTATCGATCAAAAAACTACAATGACATGTGGGCATTTACTGATTTTGATCTCTAAATGCATCATCTCTTTGGATTTAGGAACACTGGTTGAATAAATTAAGCAATTTCACCTCGTTCTCTAAGAATTCGCGACGAGATGGTGGTCCTGATTTTATAACGTTTAATAAATCAAACTAGTGGTTAAACCTGTAATAACCCATGTCTTGGGTTATTGGAGGGCAGTGGAAACAAACTGTGAACACAACATTGTGATATTGCTTTTTAAGTTGATTTGGCAAACTTGTTCACATTAAGTTTCTCATTCCGACATAAGACATGAAACAGCTGAATTAATATTCATTTGGAATAATTTTCCCACCCACCTGAATTTAAATCCTATATTCACTCTCATTTTAGGTCAGATTTTTTTTTTTTTTAAGTGTAAAAATGTGGCTCTTTAGCAGCAAAATGAAATGAAATGTAAAATTCACCAGCTTGCCTAGTTATATATTGTTTGGTGGCGGTCTGTAACATCCAAAAAGCAACGTTAATGGGACTGAACCAGACAGTAAAGCTGCAGGCCTGAAAACCAAAACAAAGAACTAAAAGATGCTATAAAAAAAAAAAACTCCACGTGCAGAGCTGAGGGGAACTGCAGAGACGCATGATTATTTTCTGCGGGTTTGTCTGTAGAAGTGACCCCTTTCACGTGACACAGTTGATATCAAAGATATTGCTGTAGCTGCTTTAAAGTTCATTTAAAAAAAAAAAAAAAAACATCCTTTACTGCAGTTTTTATCATACTACACTCAAAGGATATCGGCTGCTTGCATTAAGAAAGGTGTTTGCATGCTGTTTCATTTTCTGTAACACGTGTATAATGCTTTAAAGCAGCTTTGATGCCAGTCATATACCAGACATTCATATACAGTAGCGGCTGTTAGCGTGGAGCCTCCTCTCTTAGCTCTTGCAACATTTGGTGTGCTTGTGTGCAGCCATATATAATACTTGTGCTATACGTGTGAATGAGGACGGTGTTAGTCAATGAGTCGAGCCTGTACAGAGCCAATGTGTGCAGGTCAGGGTGAGAGTGGGTGACGCACAGCGGCACTTCCTGCCTGAACGCTCGCCACGGCAGTAATTCTTCCTCAGCGAAGGCCTTGGCCATCAATCAGTCTTCGAACACATACTTTGGAAAATGGACTCCAGTACGCAAACACTGTGATGCTCACGTGTTCAGTAGCCATTTGCATGCGCGCATGGTTCTTCCATTTGGGTTTTTGCCCGAGTTCACAGGTTGCGTGACATCCATGCACAAGCCTGAATGAGGCGAATGTAGCTTCACGGCGGCAGGGTTGCACTTGTTTGCGGTGGTCATGATTGTGCATATTATTTGCCAGTTTCCCCACCGCGGCAGACACGTGCAAGCAGACGAGCTCACACAACCACGTCCACACCCACACACCCGCACTGTTGGATTTATGGTCCCTTTGAATCTGGGCTGTTAATGGAGAGACTGCCACTTATCAACGCCAGCTTTAACGACAGACTGCTAAAAACAGGAGGAAGAGTGATAGTTTGTTTTTCATCATCTCACGCAGGGAAAAAGTGAAACGATGTTGAGATTTATGGCATCTGCTCACCTGTGAGGCAGAATTATTAGGCCCTGTAACCCCAGATTAGAGAAATAATCAACTAGATGGCTGTGAATTTATATCCTACATCCTGTGTATCACTCATTGTGCGCATTGCTATTGACATTCTCCCATCCCCAGGCCTATCAATGTTCTTAACAGGATACACTTCAGCAGCGGCATGAAATGAAATGTTTTCCCGCCGAGATAAACGATTAGATATGCAGTACACCCTTCAGAAAGATGTGTCATTTTCAGCCCTTCTGAACTCAATTGCTCATTTGAGTTGAAGGAATGCACCAATTTTTTTTTGTTTTGTTTTTTTTTTTGGGGGTAGGGGGGGCCTGTTGAGTCGTTTAAGCCCTCAGGGTTGAAAACATAATCACTAAAAATAGAGGTGTAATTACGCCCATGCAGTGCACCCTGCTCACATTTTAGCCAATATGTATTCACAAAACGTAGAAAGTATATAATTCTACCTTTTGACTCGTAGAGCCTGAGTTGAAATGAAATTTCGACGTGAACCTTTTTGCTTTGTGCGTCTGTAAATAGAACTCGTTGTGCTCTTCAGGCGGCTGACAGGCACATTCTGTACGGACACTTGCACTCGTAATGTTAATAGGGACGGAATCAGCCTTAATTAAAATAATCTCAGTTGACTTGACAGCAGTTTTGTGCAGCAATTGGTAAAATTATTGGTAGTGATTTTGTTCAGATGTGATTAGTTATGGCATAGCACGGCAGCAGAGGCTCAAAATCATTGCCAATACCAGCAGCTGAAGCGGCTCATGTGATATATTTCCAGAATTGGACTTGACCAGATCAAAGATATTGAGTTAATTATGTTTTATATTTAAAATTCACTGATCTATGGCCTTACATAAAACAAAAAAAAATGTTCCCAATTAGTCCTGTTTAGAAAAACCAATATGCATTGTTTTCATTTAAATGTTTGTTACTGAACAATCACACATAATATGACGGGAGCTAAGACAAAGCCAAGAATTTCATGATAACTGATGAACGCAACCTAACAAAGGGATGGCGGGAGGCGGATGCTTTCTCACTGCAGGGAATTAATTTTGTTGATTCGCCCGACAACCTATGCAAATCAAGTCAGTCACAATCCCCCGATTACAGTACCTAAGGCACAGTGCGGACGGGTCGGGAGCGCGCATGTGCTGCCGGTTTAACTCGTTCAACACTGTAGCAGTGGCAGAGCGGAGAGGGGGGCGCCGCTTGTCACAGCTCATTTCACCGCTGGCACGACTTCTCTTTGTTTCCAGTAATTTTGGATTGATCAAGCTGTAATAAAGCCGCATTTATAATTCAAAATAATCATGATAAACAATGACTTTGACAATCTATAATTTGTGTGAAAGAGAGCAATTTTCGAGTGGGAACTTCATCAGCTGTGCCTCTGAAGAAATAGCTGCAGCAGCAGCAACAGTTTTGTCATGTTGAAACCTTTATTTATGTGAGACACAGGGCGTTATTTTTCACATTTTAGTTAAGGAAGTGAATGGAAGTAATTCATTTGAAATCTTCTCTATTTGTGTGCTGCACCATTACCATTTTACCATTACTGTTGCTCAAAATACCACGTGGCTTCAGCTTGAGCTACAATTACTTTTTTTTCACTACACTTAGGGGACAAATACTGTACCTTTGACTCCTCTACATTTCTATGAAGTACCTGTTACCTTGAAGCAAAGCTTTTAGTCAGTGAAAATGCAACTGGCCGCATGCTGTGTTCGTCATAGGAGAAAAACTTATCAAAGCCAACTCCTACGCTGTCAGTCATGTTATGCCTGCTGCACTTTTGAATAGCTCAGTCTGAACCTGTCAGAGATCTAAAGATGTTTACCTTAGATGAAGATGAGGCAGACGATTCTCCACCAGAGCACCCGGGTGGCCTTATCTTAAGTCCATATTTGACATATTAGGAATTTTCGAAATACAGTTTCCTTTCATTTCATATGCTTTAAATGTTTACCACAACCAAAGCTTGTTCTTTATTTGCTGTTTTTATGCTATGGTTGGTCAAATCACTCGTGGTTTTGCATCATCTTCTACATTCTAATGGTTATTCTTGTGATTCAGTGTTTTCAGTAGGTTGCTTCAGCGTCATAAGGTTCTGTAAGTGCATTGTGGAACAATACAACGATGCACTGACGTGAAAAAGCATTTCTGAATACTTGACTTATACAATACACTTCAGTGTAAAAGCAATTTTATTCTTGTATAGGAGCTGTGCTTTTTGTCTACCTCTGACTAAGGCCACTTTTCCAACCAATCATGGACGACTGGGCATTTGACCAACATCTCATTACTGCAGGTCAATGGCGATGAAATGATTAGGTCGATGGGCGCCAGCCGAGGGCTGTTGGAAAACCTAGTGACTGTTGTACATACAAATAAACATATCAGTCCTTGGAGTAACACTTAATCACGTTCTTGTGCATCTGTATCTCCACGAGTACCAAAAAAAAAAAAAAAAAAAATCTTTTAACCATTGCTCTAAGCCAGAACACCCAGTTTTCCCGAATCGGTTCTCTGATCAGTTTATGTGATCGGTTGATGTGATAAAAATGGGAGACTTCTTTGGTTGTTTGGAGTTTTTTTTTTTTTTTTCAGTGGTGGGTTTGATATTCAAAGCTTTAAACCAAAGTCAGAGGCAATATGCTGGTGCTGTTTATACATAATCGTGTCTCTCATGCATATACAAGTGCTGGTTAACACATATCATATGTATGCTCTCAAGCACTTTCCAAATATTCATAAACATCTCTGCAGCACTAAACAGTTTGAAAAATAACAGCGTCGAGAGCTCCGTAACCACTCAGCCCCCATAACATGCAGACACACACGCGCTCCCCCTGCTCTTATCTTTCATATCAAAGTTTTAGTAATTACATGTTCTGCCATTTTGTTGGCATGCATGCTGTTAATCATGCGTTCCTTTGAGAAAGAGAAGGATAAGACACGGCTGGTTGAAATAGCGTTTGCCGCTGAAAGAAAGCACCCAAATTTAACATGAATGTGTCGGCAATTCCAGCACAGAACAGAGGCGCATCAGGCGGAGCGCACGGGTTAAAGAGGACGCTCCGGCCTGCTGAGCAATTTTCCGTCTTGATTGGAGGACGAACGGCAGTCCTGCAGCCCGCCTCCTCTTTACGTCCTCACTGCCAAATTTGCCACGGCTAAATAGGACAAGGCAAATGGCGTAGGTCTACTGACAGAACTGAAGGAATACTCAGCAAACACCGAAAGAAACAGACAAATCTGTTCAGCTGTGTGCGACACGTGAGCGACGCGATCACTGCTTTGGGATTTAGCCAGTCCGGGATAATATTTGAGCTCAGTAGAAACGAGGACTGACACAAAATGGCCTAATGTAAAATGATGCCACCAATTTTTTGTTTGTTAGTCACTTAAACAATTTTGGCAAACGTGTGCTAGCACGTAAGCATCTTGTCATGGAATGACCAGATGTCTGAGCTTCTTTTAATCCTTCGAATTGTCTCATATAGTCACAGTAAAAGCAACCGACAGAAACCTCTTCTCATGTTTAGACTTTGTAGAAGAATAAATTGCTGTGTTTTTGCCGTATTTCTGTTTCCGTTTGGTCGAGACATTCAAGGTTCGTGAGTCACTTTCCAAAACATGACTTGACATTTCAAATAATTGCGGCCCCTATTATATATGAGAAATCATTTGTCAGACTGATCTTAGTCTGTACAGATTTTGGTTCTGTGGGCTTCCACTCATAACAGTACAACACTGAGACACGTGGGGTGGAAGTAAAAAAAAAAAAAAGTAATGAAAACGAAGGTGATGAAAAATCAAATGTGAACAGAATGATTGATGATAAATTATCAAGTGATGTGTAGGTTACATTATTGTATCTGACTTACAGTCATCATTCATCATTTGACTATTTATGATTTAAAGAAAGTGGCCTCGTGGGTGGATGTAACAAAAACCTAATTGAATAAAGAGGAAGGGATGAAAATCCTTAGGAATTAACAATCAATATGATTCATGTATGGGAGTTGAAAAAAACAAGAAAATTTATCAGTTTGATAAACCGGATTGATATTTTATTTGAAATGGTGTCGGAATTTATCGTTTACACGCAGGTCATTTTTGTTATTTGCGCCCTATCAAAAAAAACCAAACAATTTACCACTGGCGCGGTTGTCAGTGGATAAAATTTGGTCTGTATTTGGCTTGAAAATATAACGTTTGTTGCTGCTTGTTAGTTTGAGAGGATGAAGCTGAACACATTTGAACAACAGGGCTGTGTCTGTGGATTCTTGAGTTTCATTAGTGTAAGTGCATCTTTTACCACAAATAAAAAGTCTGTTTGTGGATATTTGAGTTAATATTATTTTAGTACAGTCAGGTGCAGCTTAGAGCTGTCTATCAGTCAGTGGGCGTGGTTTTTGACTGGCATTTAAAAAAAAAGAAAAAGAAAAAAGGCAGCCGTAACAAACTATGGCGTGAACTATATTTGTGAGCGCTACTTCAAATAAAATATCAATAAGGTTTGTCAAATCAAGTGGCAATTTATCACAGTTTTTTTTCTTTCACGTGTTTCATTGGTTCCATTGTTAATTCATGAGCATTTTCATCACTTGAGGCCACTTTCCTGAAATGGTAAATGATAAATGGTAAATGTTTTGTTGTGAATAATGAATGTAAGCCAGGGAAAATGATGGAATGTGCCTCTTTTTTCATCGTATCTAGACTGTTTTAATCAAATCGGCTTTAAATTAATCAAATCACCCCATAATTCATCCCTCCGCATTTCTTCTCAAATCCATTCCAACGCTCCATTTTTCCAATTCAAGTGCATTTTCATCACCTACGTTTTTATCAATTAATTCTGTTACCCTTTCTATTAAGATAAGCCAACAAAAAGAGCAACATGGTGGCGTCGAACCTTTGCTACCACGTGCCTAAAAACAGAAGGAATACATTCCCCCTCAGCTGTAAATCTATGGGACTGTGAGACACAGACGTTCTCCTTGTGCACCATTTGTTTCCTGGCTTAGGCAAATCCCTCGCATATTTTTCCAGCCTGTGTTGAGTTTTTTTTGTTTTTTTTTTTTTTCCTTCCCCCCTCAGTGTTGCTGCAGTCACGTTTCCCTTTCTTGATTTCATCCTTTCCCTTTGTTTTCTCTTGTTCATCCCTTGGAGACATAGAGCATAGCAGTCTAATTAGTTATCCAAACACCTTGTGAAACGTGATAATGGATAAAGCACACGTGTTGAGCGTGCGTGCACACACACACACACACACACACACACACACATATGCACACACAAGCCATGCTGTGTCGAAAGGATTTACCTGGTATGTAATTAGGCACTTGTTGGATGGGACCAGTTGCACTTGTGCTTATTTAGTTGCTGGAAAGGTGAAGGTTAACACTCCATATCCTGCTGTAAACATTGTGATCGATTCCATCAGAAAGGATGTGAGTCAGTCAAATTGCATACAGTGCAGGGATGTTGAGGGCTGGAACAGGACAGATTGATTCAGTCTCCAAAAAAAGACACATAATTAACAGATAGAGGGCATTAATGTTGAGATCTTCAGGCAGAGAGGGGCTTAAGGAGAGACTGACCGACTGTAGACAGACACAAGACGAATGGCGTACCAGGGCATCGGTGTTTGTGAGAGCCTGCAGCTAATTCTACATCAGAACCGGTGCTTTTTTCAGTAAGACACACACACACACACACACACACACACACAAAAACACACCGTCGCCCTCCACTCCTCCTCCTCTCTTTTCCCTCTGTCTCCTTTCCTCCACTGCTCTTTGATCATCCTTGCCACAGGAGCAAAAGAGGAGCGATGGGTAGAAAGTAAATAGCATTGGTTGGGCGCTCCATCGGTCACTGTGTCCCTATTAGCCCTGCTGGCTAATCAGATCTTCTGCCCAACCTTCTTTTTTTTTTCTTTTCTTTTTGGAGTTTATTAGTGGCGTCCCTCTGTGGAAAAACCAAAGATCACTGTGAGAGAGTGGTTTTGTAGAGTCAGTGCTCGTACGCATACATACTTTCCAGTTATAAACAGACAATCGGTGAACTAGACGCTACATGACCGAGACCACGTGGACACCTGAATATTAGACCCATGTGCGCTTGTTGAACATTTCATTCCAAAATAATGGCCGTTAATTATGATGCCTGCACTACTCTCTAGATTTTAGGTACACGGCTGCAGGGATTTTCTCCCATTCAGCCCCAAGGGCATTAGTGAAGGCATTGATGTTCAGCAACAAGGCCTGGTTTTCAAGGTGTGCGCAAGCCAGTCACCAGGTCTTTATGGACTTTATGGCTTCATGTGCAAGGGTACTATGGTGCTGAAATTGGATAGGGCACTCCCACAGTAAAAGCCCACTACTGTCTATAAAAATATCATTGTATTCTCTAGTGCCAAACCATGAAATTCTAGCCTGCTCGTAGATCTTTGTGTTGTGGTTCAGACTCAAATAGGTCTGGTCTAATGGTTTCCACTGATAGCTATTTCCAACAGTAATTATCCAGTCGGAGCCTTAATAGTGTGGGCTGGGATAAGAATATGTATTTTATCTGTCTACACAAAAACTGTACGCAAAAAAAAAAAAAAAAAAAAGTGTGGATATTTTTTTTTTTTTTTGGAGCTGAACAAGTTGTGCTATAAATCAACATTTAACAAAACAACCACTCTTAAACCAGCATTTTAAAAATTACCCTGAAAAAAATAACAGAAACACGATGTCAGACTGGATGAATGAAACAAGGTCTGACTATAAGGCTCATGAAAAACAGCCTCACACCCAAAGTAGACAAACAGAGGTGCCCACATGCTTTTGGCTGTTTATTACACCGTGAGCGAGAGACAGAGAGAGAAGGATACAGTACACAAGCAAAAGCCTCAACTGGTTAAAGAGGGATTGCCTGTGCTCTATACTAAGTGGCAAACGGCTGCATTTGATTAGATAATATATCCTTTTAATCTGAGAGATTCTGGGAACGGCGACGTTGCACTCAGCCATTACCCAAGTGCACATTAGCGGTTTTTGTTTGTTTGTTTTCACCTTCATTTCCATCATGTCACATGCCCCCACGTCGCTTCGTTTTACCAACTCTGCTGCGCATCAAGATCTTAAAGCTTAAGGCTGACTCATCAACACACTGTCTGTTCTATGCGTTATTTATTTCATCTATGTGTTACATAACATGTTTATTTAGGCATAACACACTGCTACTGTTTGAATAATTACTTCCATATGCATATCTCTTTACACAACATACTATCTGATCATGCTAGCCTATACTTATCGCTGCAACTGCCAGTAGCAGCACTGTAATAACTAACCCCCCCCCATGACATTTATAAGTATGTCTGAGAAAATAGAAATGGTAAAATTGGACTAATATCACTAAATACGTGAAATGCAAGACGGTTGTATAGTGTTTGTGGTCACAGGATATCTTTCACCTTGTTCCCTGATTGCTTTCAATGGAGTCTCTCATGTCCATGTCTGTCCTTATTTTCCCCTTGATCATTTACGACATCCTTCGGTGTCATAATTGCTCTATCCACTTACACACACACACACACTGATGGACTGACCTGCGCGCTGGCACCGGCGAGTAAACAACAGCATATCTCACAGCTACCGCTTAGCTTTGTCACTTTCCTAGGGCGAGAGTGGCACGGCATTGAATTAGTTTTATTTTATCCCTAATTGTTTTCTGCCTGAGGATTATTGCAAAGCGATTTGTGCGGAGCAGGGGAAAACACAGTGGACGTGTGAACGTCACCTTGTTTCATTTGTCAGCCTTGATTTGTTTGCTGTAAGTGTAATTGACTTATGTCTCTACAAGCGGGAACAAATGAACAAAGAATGCAATTCTTTTTGGAGTTTTTTTTTTTTTTTTTTGTTCATTTAAGGATGTAACACTTGTGCTTGTAATTACTTTACATTGCTTTATGGCATATATCACGTCCATAAGTGCGCATCTGTCAGGAATATTAGTTCATTTCTGTTTTGCTGGCATTTGTGGATACAAAACTGGCAGTTTCGTTGTGTAAAGTTGTCAAAAGTATTGAAATCATCATTCAAATACTATGCATTGGCCTTTTAAAGTTGCGTTATCTGCCGGTATGTAACACGATGGGGGATTGTGTGGCCCACTGTATTGCTTCACAGGTATCTATGTTGGGCTGAGGCAGATAGCATCAGGGCAATGTAATGCACTGTTAATGGAGTGCAGATAGCCTGGAGATAAACCGGTCACATCACTCACTCTCTTGCTGACCGGTAGACACTCCAAGGGAAGTAAATCATGCATGCGTGTGTGTGTGTGTGTGCGCGTGCGCATAAAAAACCATAACAGTGCACTTACTGTGACCCTTATGTAGAATTTGATTTTTTTTTTTTTTTTAAATAATAGATATAGGAGCTCTTATCGCCAGCACAGAGTTCTTTAACTCCTCCACTCATTCATACGCTCGCATCCGTTAATTGAGCTGGTGATGACTTTAGCTATTCTGCGTAGCAAATGACAACTAATCAGCCCTGCGTTGCCACCCGTGTCTTTTTATGGCCCAAAACTGAACACAGCAGATGAGTGAGGCATTCAGTCTGTGTCCTGACACTGTAAATTATTCACTTGTTTTCATCATGGGATTGGTTTTCTCTTTCACCCTTGCCACACTCTCTGCTCAGGAGTTTGTGCTCAATTATTTTGCTGTTTGAGTTTTCACACTTTGTCACCTGCTTCATCTGTTCAAATCAGCTCAACTTGCTGCTAATATTTTCTCCTCCCACTCCTTTTCCTCTCCTTCTTCTTCTTCCTCTCAACGTTCATTCCAGTCTGATCCCCCCCCCCCCCCCCCACACACACACACACACACACACACACACACACACACACATCAGCCTCCGTCTCTCTCCCTCTCTTTCTCTAGAAACGCTGGCCTGTTAATGACTTCACTGCGGTTTGTCTCTCAGTCGGCTCCGACTGCGGTTGATTATCTCAACATCAGCATTCAGCGTCGGAGACATCTGAGAGACTCTCCCCGCCCTATGCCGTTCGACCTCAATGCGCAAACACCTTATGATGTCACACGCGCATGAATATTAACAAGTGCTTACACACTACAGCCCGTCCTTTTTTTCTTTCTCGCCCATTTAATTCAGGAAGATGTCAGTCTTGCTTGAAATATTGATGGCTTGTGGGATCTGTGGAAAGCTGTGTATGAGATTTACAAATTGTTGCTGCCTCCAGCTTGTTTGTTGTGGAGCTGGGTTCTTCCTGGACAATGTAATCTGATGATGAACAGCCATAAAAAGCAGGAACCTCTCAACTCAAACTAAAAAGTGACATATTATATTGTTCACGTTTACAATGATGAACATTTTCAAATTCATCTAACCCCTGTGATTACTGGGAACACATTTGCAGGCTCTCAGATTAAATACCGTGAGTTTTTAACTGAAATTGAGAGCGCTGAAGGCGAACCATAAAGCTCTATCAAGGCGAGATCACGCCCTTGGGCAAAGTGATGTGGTACATTACAGCTTAGCCAAAGAGAAAGGATGAGAAGGCTGATAGAAATACAGTCTAAGTGCTTGTGAAAGTCTTCCTATTAGCTGGAGGAATCAAATCATGTGTGTGGGAACGGAGTGCCATTTTAACCTCTGCGAGGCTACACACTCAGCTTTTTTTTTTTTTTTTTCCACTGTAAGGAGAGTGAGCTATGACTCATATACAGACACACGCACAACAGTTTAAATTTTGATTTTATTTTTTACATTTCAGTCATTTTTAAAACAACTACTATAAAATAAAAATGTTTAATTTAGTAATGACCAAAAATATAAGAAAAAGCTGGATCTAGACCCATTCATATGTATTTGCGTGTGTGTGTGTGTGTGTGTGTGTGTGTGTGTGTGTGTGTGTGTGTGTATTGCAATGGCTGGACACTAGTTCTCAGCATTGCCCTTAGTACCGTGGGCATTCTGTGGAGAGTTGGAGCTTATTGGGCACTGAACGACCGACCCTGGCCTTGACAAGTTATAGCTGCATATGGTCTGGTATAGAAAGAGTATACACACACAAACACAACACACTCTTGCACTAATACACATAAGAATGCACATTGTTCTTCATTCTGCACTTCAACTCCCTCTCCCCCTGTGTCTCTCTCACCACCCATCATTTATTGGCTAATGTCTCCCCTCCACTCAGCCATCAAAATCTTGCTGCTGTATCTATTTTTCTTCTTTTTTTTTTTCCCTTCCTCCTCTTTTTTTTTCTTTTTTTCCTCCTCCATCCCTCCTTCTGGGGGAGAATCGGCTGTATCAGCACTCTGCTTACCTTCCACCCTTGAACACACACACATTGACTGAGAGTTTAAAGGACGAATGACCTCATTTGGTCTCTTGTCTGTTTACAGCTGTAAACACACATATATTTGAGGGTGGGCTGGATCACTGACACACGCACACGCACGATGATGTTCAAATTAATGTATGTTTGTGCGTGTGAGAGAGCATGAATCCCTGAATAGCCGTAAAGCCTAATGAAGGAGTTTTTCACCATGACTCATCCTCAACTCAACTTAGCCTCATAGTTGGAGTTCTCACTTTGCCACATACTGATGCATTTCTCTCACCTCCCTACTTTTCATATTCCGTCCTCCCTCAGCCTGCTCCTCAGCACTGACATCTCCTCATTACAATATCCCCACTCTTTTCCCATGCAGCCATCTTTCTACACGCAATGCCTGTCTCCCTCTTCTGCCTGTCTAACCCCACGCTCCCATGGGTAGTGGTTGCATAATTGGAAGCAGAGGTTCTTCATTGAGATGATGCTGAGGCCAGTCAGGTGGAAAGCCCTCTTAATAGACCTCTGCTCTCTCCATGCGCAGACACACATGCACTTATGGAAACACTTACACACACATACACAGCATATACTCCTCAGTGTGGATGCAACCATCCGAAAATACACCTATTCTTCTTATTTCAGGCACTCATTTCAGAGATTACTCAGCTTTCCATACAGTAGAAACGGCCGACGATTTCCTAAAGCTGCGTTATTTTTCTTAAATTCTTTATCTCTTTCTCTCTTCCTGTCCCTCAATCTTGTTCGCCCGCCCTCCATCAGTTTACCACTCACTTGAGACACCTGTGCTGCATATCCATTTTTTTTTTTTTTTTTTTTTTTTTTGTATCGCTCAGTTGCAATCATATCTGGCATCTATTTCTTGATAACAGGCAATCCCCCAGCTGGCTTTTTTCACAATACCGTCTGCACGCCTCAGATTGCCACAGCTCATATCTCATGGCAATATTTAATCTCCCCTTCGCACGTGAAGCCTGTTACCGCATGTTTTCTGCAGGAATCCATTTTGTTTTCTCTTAGCTTAGAGAAATGACTTAGGGCTGTATCTGGCTTAAGCCAGAAGGTCGCGATTTGGAGGCGGCAAGAATCCCTTTCAGTTTGTAGACCACCTCCCCACCTCTTCAGCCCCTCCATCATACTCTATCAACCCCCTCTTCCCCGCAGTGTGCTGCTGAACCAAGATGGCTACCTTCCAACTCAATTTGTGGTCAGCGACGGGGCTATTTGCATGAACATGTGTCCCATCGTTTAGCTGATATCCCACCGTGACAATCTCACAGAGAGGAGTGAAATCATGCATATATTAAAGTCCTCTTCCCTTTTTGGTCCAATTCATCTTTCCCGCACTGGTGTTTTGCAATTTTTCCCAACCTCCAATGTGATACTTAAGGATTAAGTGAAACACTGAGGCCTCTCTTAACACCTGGAGATAAAAGAGAAGGATGTAATAGACTGTAAAGAGTGGGATACACATACACTGAGAGAGTACATGTGGGAACCGAAAATGAAAATTAAAATGACACCTGGGAAGGAAAATTTCAAGGATGAGCTAAAAGTAAGATGAGAAACATTGTCCTTTATCACAATCTGTAAATCACTCGCTCACACACACACACACACACACACACACACACACACACACACACACACATTCATGTCTAAGAACAGATAAATCAACCTGTGGTGGCAACAAATAAATGGTGGACACCAGTTTTTTTTTTCTTAATAAGCATGTGCATGTCTCTGTGAGTCCTGCCAGTATGTGGGAGGGAAACATGTGAAATGGATTTAATAGCTGAACCTGTTGAAGCTGGTACTAAAAGCTAATAATGCAAGGCTCATTACTCAAAGCCATACAGTAGCTTGTTTCCAACATAATTTTAGCACACTGGTTATTAATCCCTCAGAGATATTACTTGCCACAATACTTGCTACAGTATTTTCATTAAACATCTCTAAACATAGTGGCTCTGTCTGGTTTTACCTCTGAAAATCAGGATTGCTTTACAATAGTTTGACCCAGTGATTGTTCAAGGTAGCAAGAAGTAAGTTTGAACTAAGATTATCTATGCGTGGCACCATAGTTTATGTAAAACCTATTAGATCATTATTATTAGATAGTTATAGCCTACATAAATTACTGATTTTATTCATTTCAAACCAGAAAAAGCACAGATCTACTACTAATTCAAAATCAGTTTATGCAGTTCACATTTACCAGAGGACACTAAAACGTTAGCCATTACCATTGGTACCGCATGTGTATTTATAAAACAGCGTTCAGGCAAGAGAACTTAAAAGAACAACAAGGATGACAACGTTCGCCAGCAGCCAAGTCAGTAAAACTTATTTAAGCGAAAGGAAAATTGAAAAACGAACGTGACACTGATAGAAAAACAAGCTTTAAAGAGACATTTACTAATAAAAGGAACCGAAAGTTTTTCACTGCCCCTATAAATAGCCCGTATTTCCTGTTCCAGTTGAACTCCACATATAAAAACTACCGGTCGGTTGTTAGATCAGAGTCTGACAAACTTTCTGTTTGTTGCCTGTTCATCTGTTGGTTCATTCCCCCCGCTGGCTGCTGTGTTTCTAATTCACTGCGGGTAAATGATTGCAGTTACTCTGTCTTCACTGATGGAGAGAAATCTGTTGAGGTTTTCTGTCCTGTTGAGGTCTTGGCATTTTAATAATTTGTGGATGATTCAGAGCCTCGTTACACAAAAAAGTTATCCTTGAATGCCTGAGGGAACAGCTGGCTTGATGGAAGCGGGCTTCATACCTGACCTTGTAACCAACTGTGCTGCTGATTGGATCTTTTTTTTTTTCTCTCTCTCTCTTCTCTCTGTCTGAACGTTATTGTCCTTCTGTCCATTTGTTCTCAGGTTAACGGGGTTCCAGCTGCCTTCACCCATTGTGAGTACAGGCTCCAGGCTTACACTGTGGCTACTGTCAGACTACGCAGTCAGCGGGCAGGGATTTAAAGCCGTCTATGAAGGTAACACCACTTCCATGTTGTTTTGATTCTCTTTTGTGCTTGTATTTTTGTATTTTGTATTTTTTTTTTTTTTTTTTGTCCTTTCAGCATGAAAAAAAAAAATAAGGGTCAGTCTCAAAGCTGCAGCTAGTCACTTCTCAGATTTGTGACCACTCAACTTACATTCAAGTCTTAATTCATCTCCACATCATCACTCTCAGTAATTTATGATGTTCATTTTCTGTTCAAACTGAACAAGCTTCAGTGCTACTGAGCAAAACCTCTTAAATATCCTAAGAAAAGGGAGAAAATAAACTGTGAAGGAGCGAATATGGCGCATGCTGTGACTCATATTCTTGAGTAAAGGTGGCACTGTGTGCTGGACTAATTGTATCACGAGGCGGTTTCATTCAAAGCCATTCTATCCAGATAGGTTATCATCTCTCCCTTTCCCAGGCCAGGACAGGGACCTTTATCACGGTGACATGGAAAGCTCTATGACCCATGGCGGGATGATATTAATGATGGCACTCCTCAAACCCACGCAGGAGAAAATTCGAGCCTAGGGAGAAGAGGCAAATGCAAGCCAGTGACTAATTAGGCTAATTACCTGACAGGAGTTTGTCAGTCTTTTTGAGATATCGTGTATGTGGGGATGTGGCTCGATGGAGCAACATCAAGCGACTCTGGAGGCCCAAGACCGTATTCCGTGACTCGATAAAACCAAAGATAAAAGAGCAAAGAGAGTGTTTGTTCACTCCACTGGGAGGCAATTGGGGCATTGGGTGCCTTTCTTTCTCACCAGTGAAAACAAATCTGTCAGACTTGTCAAGCTTCTGACCTTGCGTGATGAAATTGTCTTTTGCTGCAAGTACATTTGCGGAAATGCTTAAATCATCGGTGACTGTAGTAGTTTAACACTCTAAATGATTAATTTTGCTAGTTGGAACACTTTTAGGAGCTGAGGTACTACTTTCTTTATATTCTTGACCTCATTTACACTCACATAAAGACATTCTATGGCATACATCAGCACAGTTAACAACATAAGATAATATAAATCTTAAGTCTTGAGGTGGCTTTGGTACCAGGGAGACTGAATGAGGGATATCAAGCCTGTTGATCAATCCAGGACACGAGTGCAAAGCCATAATTACCTTTCACCCTTCTTATATGACACTGGGGAAACCAAATGCAGTGACCCATGTCACTTTGGGAAAAAGAAAGGTCCCCCGCCGCGCTGACACGTGGCGCTGCCCTGTAGGTTAGAGGAGATATGCAAGGTACGGCATCATTTCCCTGCCGGTGAATGGATGGAAGACCACCCACCGTCAGCTTCTTATTATACAGTGCCTGCACTTGTATGAATCATAGTGCTCTGTTCCTTATTCCTCAGATCAGGCAGAACCGCGAACCCTTGTTCTGCTTCCCTTCATTCAGTTTTTCTATTATATCTTATTTCATTCTTCCTTTGAACCGGTTTCAGAATTTCTTCATGGCACACGTACAGTAACTTCTTTGACTTGACTTGCCACACGACGGAAAACCCCACAAGGCCTCCCTGGCACAAAGGCCAAAGATAATGAAGCTCTACCCGGTGGCTACACCTGTTTTATCTGGTTCCAGATTAGAATTAACATAAAGCATAAAATCAGATGGATGGTAAGATCAGCAATGATAAACAAACAGTACCTTCAGGGTGTGTTCCATGCCAACCAGTAAATACTGAAGTAAATATAGTAAAGTCAATACTGATGTGTTATATAAATATTTGTTGTATAAGGTCTATCACTATCTATATCTCTCCATATCTAGGTCTATATCTGAAACATGTAGTGACAAGATTAAAGGAGATTTTAAGGTTTTCCTTTAAAATTTGCCCAATTCATTTTCACTTGCAGAGCTACTCCCTCATCTTATTTGGCAGTCTCACACTTGCTGTCGGCATGAGTCATTTGAAGTTTCAAATAACTTTTCTGCTATTGAACTACCCAGGAAGCAGAGAAACACCGGGAAGATGTCACGGAACCAGACACACTGCTTTGTGGTGCTTTGTATGAAGTCGGTTTGACCAGAAGCCACTGGCATAGAGCCACAGTTTGGCTTTGATTTGATTAGTTCACAGTTAGGAATAGTGCACACTGGTCAGCGGGGAGCTTAGTCTGAGAACAGGCAACGACCACAGATTGTACATAATCAGAGATCTCGCGGCGTCTCTTCTAAGGGAGTTACCAGCATCTGTAGCTCAAGCTCTGTCTGCCCTTTCCTCTTTTTTTCTGTCCGTCTCCACAATTGCTGTTTATTTAAGCAGTTTGTTGCACTCCATTTGAAGCCAGATACTCATAAGCAAATAACTTAGTGCATGACCAGTCTTTTTTTTTCTCTTCTAACTCCACACGTTGCACTGTTTTATAGTAGAAAAATGGGACTGACAACTACAAGACTATATGCATAATGGAATTCTACAGTACATAATCTCATTTTATTGTCTGACAGAAAGCACCATTTATTACTGCATGTCAACAGCTTCTCTTGAGCTGCAGTCCTTAATAGACCAAGTTATACTGTAACTAGCCTGTCAAATTATATGTTTATTCCGGGGCGTCTTCGTTACTCCCATAACTTTCCATTTTGCAACACAGACTCTCTGCTATCAGGTTTTTCCCCAAACAAAAAAAGTGCAAGTCTGGTTGGTGTGTGTGTGTGTGCGTGTGCGTGTGTGTTTAATGTTCACACAAGTTCTGACCATATCCATATGAGTGAAGAACGCCACCTTAGTAGTCGGCATCACCATGCGTGCCGTTTTGTTACGTCACAGCTGTGATCCAGCTGTGCCATGCCTCTGCTGTGGTTTCAGTGTGTCAGAGGTGAGCAGCCAGATGTTTGGTTCTGCTGACTTTTAAACTTGAGCGTACATACATCCAAATTCTAGCAATACTGTAGATACAAATCGGTATAAACTACTATACCTCTTTTCGCACGTCCTAATCCTCTGCTCCAGGAGCAAATGTCTCTAATTATGGATTTTTACAGGGACACAATCGAAATGTCGGCTATTCCAGTTACGGCGAAAGATGGTCGAAGTCTTGCTCCTTTTGTTTTACTCCAAAGCTTGATGGACAGGAAGCCACGGTCACCATCTTTAGCTGTTGTGCCTGCCCATTGCATGTGAGCCACTGCGTTGCCAAAGACGACAACTGTTGTTCTTAGCTTTGTAGTAATAAAGTGCTTGTACTTGGCTGTTGTCTGGAGGGGATCAGTGTGTCTCTCTCTGTGATTGTGTATCTGTGCACATATGTGCATACATTTGGATGTGCGCCTTTGCATGTCTCTGCGTAGATGTCACTGATTGTGTGTGTGTGTGTGTGTGTGTGTGTGTGTGTGTGTGTGTGTGTGTGTGTGTGTGTGTGTGTGTGTGTTTGTTTTACTCACTGGATATCCATCCATTCTCTCAAATAGGATAAAAAGTCTTTTTTTTTTTTTTTTTTTACTTTTCTTAGCCTGGCTGCTTTTTCTCAGAACAGCCTTTGGTAGTAAAACCCCAGTATTGTACACCCTTTTTTAAATTTTTTTTTTTATAAGGCCCGTGCTCACCATCCACCATTTTGGTGTGAGCCCATCTCGTCTATATTAGATATCTGTTCTGTTTCAGCCCACACTGCAATAAGCCTAAGTGCTGCATAGTCCATCTCCCCAACACACTGCGTAATGGCCGAGACCACTCTGGAATCTCTCCTCCTCTCATCGCCATGGCAACCAGCAGACTCCTTTTTTCCGTCTTATTCTTCTCTTTCTCTTCCCCATCTCTTTGCAAACTCTTTATTCATGTATAATCTGTAGCCATAGAGAAGGAGGCTAACGGAGGCAAAGGGAATTAGAAACATTTGCTGAGCCTCTGAAAATATCTGCTGGGAATAGAAGAGAAGCCTTATCTCTTCATGTCTTACTGCATTCCTCACGCTCCACCATTGCACTTGTTTTTTTTCCTCCATCTTTTTCTTCTCCTTCCTGAGTCCTCATCTCCCCTTTTTCCTTCTGCAACGCGGCTCTCAACCTCAGTGGCTCCCATATTGTGTTGCCTTTCCCCTAATGTTATCACTCGCTCTCCCTCTCCCTCTTGAATATTAAAGTACTGTGATGATTATCCAGTCATGTGTTGCCAAGTTTCTCTTCCGTCTGTGTCTTAGTTGCATAGTCAATGTGCCTCCCAACTGGGTCAGCCGGAGGAGAAAAAAAAACAAAAGAAAAAAAAACACAGCTATCCCTGCAGCACGACTCAAGCAGTCTGCCTCCTCAGCATAAAGTCAATGCAGGTGTCTGAAATAGGAAAAAAAAGACAATATTCCTCCAGTCCTGCATGTTTTTCTTTCTCCAACTTTAAATTAATTACTTACAGTATATGTGAGGTCTGAGGGGAATTACAAATGCGCCTGTGTTCTATGTATTGATAGTATTGTATCAGAAAAACTGAACAAAATCAGAATCAAACAGTATTTGTTAAGTCACCATGGGCAGACATATTTTTTTCTGAAAGCGAGTAGAGGGATTCCTCCCAGCAACATAGCCTTCTCCTGCATCCATCAGAGCCGATCTACAATAGTGTCTCTATCTACTCCCCCTCGACCACTGCCGCCCCCCGCTCTCCTCTTCATTCATATTAGCATGAGAGAGAGGAAGGGGGGCCGAATAGATGGGGGTGATGAGAGAGCAGTGAAGCGCGAGTGAATCGGACGCCTAATTGAAAAAAATGTGGCCTGTCCCCTTAAGTCCGGGAGATGGCCAAACGTAGGTGCAGTGACAGAGGCGACTGTGGCTCAAATCTCACAGTCCGGGGACTAATGCGCATTTCAACTTATGGTGTTTGCCCGTATGAATTAAAGGAAGGGGTTGAGGGGATTTCATCACCTGCCGAGCACCTCAGAGATGCTTTCCTGTTGCTGCTGGCTCTGGCTTTGATTAGGAAAGATGTGCTAAAGTAATTGTTTTCCAAAGAGCAATTTACACAGAACAACCTTGATTTCATATTCAGCATCATTCAGCAGCAGTAAGCAGTCTGTTTTTTTTCTTTATTAATATATACCGCCTTCTCGCAATATTAGCAATGCAGTGTGTGCTTCAGAGATTTTATTTGGCAACTAAAAATCTGGTCCCCTTCTTGATTAAATGTGACCAGTAGCCTCCAGCACGAAATAATCATCAGTGTGAAAGAAGAAAACAAATTGAAAAAAACCAAATGTGTCAATAACATGTGTAAATAACACGTGGGCACAAATGGCCATAATATGTACATTGTTATCTGGGAAGCTGCAAAGTATGCATTTCTTATTTTTGGCAATGTACACGCACTTGTGTGTCAGTGTTTATATTTGAATGAGGGTATGGCTGTTGCCCCATCATTCCACAGATGACTTTGTAGCTGTTATGGACCTTTGGCTCTGTCAGGAAGCATTAGCGTTGCTTAAATTGCCGCTTCCAGAGGTTTGGCACACAGTTGCAGGCTATTGTCATATTATTGTTAGTTTTATGTCAAAACAATCTCAGCTACAATGGAGCTAAACCGGAGATGAAGTTAATTTAACATGGAGTTGTGGAATAAAGGAATTACACTATTGAAATGAATTACTTGTTTCAGGTTTAGTGTGTTTTTTTACGTGTTTACTATAACAAATAAATAAATGTTCAACTATTGATAATAATAACTAGCACCTATAACTATTTAATTCAGTAACGGGACTAATAAACAGGATGAGGAACTAATATGTGGCTACCATAAAAACTTATAAGCGTTTCCTAGCTCATTTCAAATTAACTCCAGAATATTAGTGTTGTTCACATTTACATTACAGTGGCCACAGTGGAAAGTATAAATATAAAAATATATTAATGTATTAAAATACAAATTTGTGCCTAGAGCTTAATTTCGATTAGAAAAAGATAATTAATCAAATCAGACTTTAAAAACTATTTAGAATTTAGCCGAGCTGTGACACGACAAAATATGAAACAAGTGGAACCATGTAACTGCTTTTAATGTCGTTATCCTCACTACAGCACAGCATCCTGGTAAACAAATGATCTTGACATGGTGTACGGTGTACTGGTGTGCGCTATGCATAAGGCTGAAATGCTACTAACCTTGTGTAACTGCAGTGACTTGCCTGCTCGCTGCACAGGTTACGAATGCACTTTGCGCGTGAGTGCGCGTGTGTCTACACGCACATATGCCCAGCAACAGCAGTAATGCCCCTTTTTCACACACAGTCACAAAGTTTTCAAACTGAGGTTGGCTCATCTGCTTGAATGTCTCCATTGAGTCCTAATCGTGTTGGGATAGAGGAGAACACTGATGATGACGCTGATAATAATAATAATTCACAGTTTTGAGGTAGGCACGGCAAATTGGCAAGTTGTGCTGTCATGACGACTCAACCTCTAATTATGCCGCGAGTCTAAAAGGGATACATGAAAGGGGCAGGGAAGAATCAAATTCATTTCATGAAATGAATCCCAATACAAATATTTTAGGCTTAATTCCACTGTTTATTGGCTGATCGTATGATAGCTCTACGGGAAACACTGCTTTCCAGCACAATTAGAGGGGAACACGTGTAGCTGAACCCAGAACACAACTAGCGCGTGCCTTTAACACACAACTGCAGGTACACGCGTCTTTAAAATAGGTGCGACCCCCTGATTTAATAACCAGATATTCCTGGAACGAAGGACCGTACAGCCAGACGGAAAGCTGATTTTTATGGCCCCGGTTTCGGTCTCAATTTCAATTTGTCATAATAATCAGCCTTGTTTGGTTCATGCTAATGCAGATGCAATTGGCTCAGCAGCCACTGTTGCTCACATGATGTGAACTTTTAATACGAACCTTTAATGTGACTTATAACCTTGAGGAGGTTTCAGACAGCTTTGCGACATATACTCACCTATGTTGTATATCTTTGTAAAGACTGGGGCCCTAATTCAGCCAATAGTTACCCACCTGTGTGCCCCCCACGACTTATTATTTCTCATTATTGTAGAAGATACAGCGGTTTCTTCGACCCCCTGATTTAGTTCAGTGCTGTTATTAATGGGCTGCCTTTAAACAGCAGCTTTATCATGCTGTATTAGTGCCAATTGACTATACTACTTAGCACCTTGCCACTGGGACACCTCTGTGTAGTTTAGCTATCATTAATGCCATTAGTTAAAACCATTGTTTGACTAGTCAAAATCTCTGCCCTAAGAAAGGTTTATTACATTGAGTGAAGCGCAGCTAGTAGCCAGGTGGCAGAAATTATATTTCCTTGCTGGTTGGACTTAGTTGTTTGTATCTAATGAAAATATAACTCCTTACGAGACTTTGCTGCGAAGGGCGAGCCAGTTGGAAAACAAAAATAAAGGATGTCGGACAAAATTAATATGCCCAACTGATGAGTTCAGAAAAGACGTATAAATACTGAATGACAGAACATGAATGAGGATAAAGGGCATCAAGTCCCCTAACATCCTGTATTGTTTTTTAGACAGTAGCAGTCTGTCACTGGAGTTGTGCAGTTGCCATAGCAGCACCAAAGCCTTTTGTAATTTGAATTTCAAATGGCAACCATGTTAAAGTTCAATAGAGCCTCTAACACAAACCTACTGTAAGACATTAGAGCCGTGTAGATGCCTCCAGACTTGGCCGCAGTCCATTTTTTTGTGCGTCCACGGGCAAATTAAGATGCAAATTTTGTTTATTATATGACTGCCACTGCACATGCATGACTCAGTGCAGTGGCATTTCTATGCCATTTTTCTCCTTTACAGAAATCTATATAGAATTTTATAGATTTTTTTTTTTTTTTTTTTTTTTTTTTTTGTGAGAACTAATTCAACAGCGCAGCCTTACAAGTCCTCTGTTCAGCCCTCCAACAAAACAGTATTTAGTTTGCAATTTCTGCATGTTTTTCCATAAGCCTATTTAAACCTTACACCACATTATTTATTTTTTCTGAGCCACTGCTGCGCGTTCTTACAGTTATCTATAAAACTGCAGCTTCAGTAAAACTTCTGATCTCAAAATGTTACAGCACTTCCTGTAATTGATTGCACATAGTGTTGTTGTTAGTGTTTTTCCGAAAAGCCAAAGCATATTTAGTCATTTTTGGACACAATAGTCCTACAAAGAAACCCAAAAAAATAAAAAAAAATAAAAATCTGGTTGGACTGTTAATTACACACCTGCCCTCACGAGAGCAGGATGTCATTCTAATTTTGTCATAGAGACAGTGGGTCCAATGTATTTGCTGCACAAATTAAAAACTGCTCCTAGCAACAATTGGTCCCTTTATGTGTCTTGGATGTAATGGTGCAGCATCTGCTCCAGAGAGCGCCGCAGTGTCGGACATATACACTGTAATAGGAAGAAGTGTTTCCTATTAGAAACAGGTTCAAGAGCCTGGACTTGTTAATGTTAATGTTAAGTGGAAACCCAGCTCTTATGGCTGCAATTTTACTGAATGTATGCTCTCATTTTCCTGGAGAATGCGTGCTGTCTGGCACGTCCGTGTAAGCAGAGCTTCGGCTCTGGCAGATTGTAGCTGTTATTAGTGTCTGGCATGGGAATCGGCCGCCAGCGTGTCTGACCGTTAAATGCTTCTGACACTTAATTAATGGCTGATTGTTGAGCGGCAGTTCTCCGTCAGCCTAATGAAGACTGTTTCAGCTCCCGTGCACACACAGCTATGCAAACACACACGTGCGCGCTTAGCGCAAACACACACACATGCTACTACCTCTTGCATGCACGCTGACTTTCACAAGCACACACTATGCATCAATATTCCAATACTCCAGAAACATTTAGACAACTCTCCAGAATTGTTGATTAATTTTGTGCATCTTGCCCACAGTGCATTTGTATTTTAAGTCTGTTTTTCATCTCTACCACTAAATCAGTAATTAGCTTTTTTTTTTTGAATAATTCAGATGAAAAATAATGTTTTCTGGCTCCATTTCTCTGTATCTTGTATTGTCCATAGAGACACTTAAATATTTTTGACTTCTAAACAACCTGAATTATTTGTATACTCATCAGATGACTGAAGTTAAACATCAGCTCCTTACACTTAGTTCGAGTGCAATCGAGCATGATATTGTTCTTAACTTTAAATGG
This sequence comes from Rachycentron canadum, assembly GCA_038496675.1. Lineage (NCBI taxonomy): Eukaryota > Metazoa > Chordata > Actinopteri > Carangiformes > Rachycentridae > Rachycentron > Rachycentron canadum. The sequence continues at coordinate 15,681,302 of CM076663.1, read as the reverse complement.
TGTGGTTGGGTTAAGAGAGTGATGCAGTTGTTGAAACCCTTCCAGCTGTCTCTTTTCCTGCTTCACATTATGTTAATATTTGATACTGGATCCCACATCTCTGCCTTTTTGGGACTATTTTTCATATTTTCTTTATTCCTTTCTCTTTTTATAGAACTGACATGAGCTAAGAGCGCTCTTGACAGTTCCCATTGCCCCGCAAGTCATTGCCAGGCACGTCTGCTCTCCACAGCACTGCAAGACGCACTCATTTTTTTGGGTCTCTACCCTCATTCCTTCTTGCCCTCTATTTGTTTTCTGGGTGAATGGGCGGAAAGACAGGGTCTAGTCCGTGGTCAGGACAAGTTGTTGTTTTGCTCTCCAGATAAAACAGCACTCCCGCACCATAGCTGCACTCAGACGCACAGACACATCTGCACACAGTAGACATCCGAGCGCACCCATTCGCGCAAGTGGAACACAGGAGTGCACACTCAAACATAGCATGATGTATCCGCTGCTCGGTGGAGCATGAGCAAAAAGGTCACCCTTCCCTGAGAACCCCTGGCTTTGGTTGAGGTTTTTTTTTTTTTTTTGCAATCCCTCAGAGCATCCCAAAAAAAAAAAAAAAAAAGTGCAGGCATATGTCCATCTGTAACACCATTTCTCCGTAAGGAAAAAGCCAGTTTGGTGCAGCATTCACACACATTCTCGAGTCCATGGGGAAGATATCTGCTGCAGATGCAGGCTGTTTGCGTGGTGTAAGTTATGTTCGTAAATATGCAAACAATAAAGTTTTTAACTGTGCTGCTGCAGCAGACCCGAACGACTGATTTCAATGATCACCCATCTGTGCTCCTCTGTTGTAAAGATTCGTATCCCTCACTCCATGAATCATCCAACACCTTTGAACTCTGCCATTGTTTCCTCAGCTTCCAGTATCTGTGTGATTCTTATATATATAAAAAAAACACCTCAGTTTCTAATTTCATAGAGAAGTAGTGGAGGGAAAAAAAACAAACAAACAAACAAAAAAAAAAAACGGCCAACAATCTTTATCACACCTTAATAGTTAGTATGTGATAAAACAAGAAAAAGGAGGCGCTTGTAAAACACTTAACGCTAACGTAAAATCAATAATTAAACACGGGGAAATAAGTGAGCTCACATTTAAAGAAATCTGCAAAATGTTCCTACTCGTGTTTCTAAAAAAAAACAAGCATTTCCTCTGGAAATATGACCCTGTCCTGTGGGGATGTTTGACCAAGTGCCTGGAGCAAGCAGACTGTGTGTGTGCGTGCGTGCGTGCGTGCGTGCATGCGTGTGTGCGTGCGTGTGTGCGCATGTATGCATATTGTGCCTGCATGACAGCGCATTTGTGTGGGACCTTGTAACGGACTGAACACATGTTGGTGGAGCTCAGCAGAGGAAGCCTGTCCCACTGTGGGGAAGCGTCTGAGGTGTGAGCAGTGCGACAGTGGCGCAAAGTGGCAGACAGAGTGAGGCAAACACGAAGGCAGTGGGCAGGATGTGTTGGCAGTATTGTGCACCTGTTTGTGTGCGCGCGCGCTCGAGCGCCTGCGTGTGGTTTTTCTATACTGCGGATACAGGTTGTAGAGGGTTGTCTGTGTGCAGCCGGGAAGAGTGAACGTTGAGGTGTTTTCTCGCATGCCTGTCTTTATTTTAGCTTCTGTGAAAGGCCCCTCTGTGCTCCCTGCTGTTTCCACACTGACAGACTACACGCTGACAGGGCCTATCCTCATTGCATCCAAACAAAGAGAGAGGGAGATGGCGAGGAAGGGGGAGACACAGGAAAAGAGACATCAGCTGGTTGAGAGGGGGTTAGAAGGAAATGAAGGGGAGATTGAAAGGTAGGGAGTATGGAAAGGCAGAAGGAAATAGGAAAAAATGGGAATATAAAAAAAAAAAAAAAGAGCTGCAACGATTTAAGCCCTATAGATAGATAGATGAGGCTGGTCTGAGGTAATGGATGAAGCTATGGGTGTAGAAAAAAAAAAAATCTTCTTCCTCCACCCCGTTGGAGATGTACTGTCAAGAAAAGCAGGTCAGAGGAACACAAGGAACACCACACGGCACATTTGCTGCACCGCTACTCATGCACAGCGCTCACCCTTCTCCACGGCCATGCATTTTTTAGAGCAGTGAGCTCATCCCCACCACCACCGCCACCGCTGCCGCCGCCACCCCAGTAAAAAAGGCACAGAGAACGCCAAAGTGCTCTCACCTCTCTGACATAGCACTTCGTTATTGGGTTTTGACCGCATAAAATGTCACCCAAAACACTTCATTCCCTTTACCTGTTTTGTTTGACTTCTCCAAAAGGTTGCTAGTGTTGTTATTCCTCCGCTGTTTGTGTGGGGTACCAGCCTGGCACACTAATTCTGCCACTTTATGAAAGTGTGTAATTAAGCGCCTTGGTTGGCCTCTTGTAAATGTCATCTGCTCAGCCCTCTGGATCGTAGACTTTGATGTAATTAATTCCAGCCTGAGATAACCCCCATCAGCCAACTTGCTGTAAGTAAGGGTGATGGTTCACCTTTTGAAACTGCGCCCTCTTTTTCAGCGAAGGGTGTTTGGATAAAACCAATTCTTTGTACGATGTGCTCAGCACCTTCAATAACAGGAAGTGAGTTAGGGATCTAAATGACTTCTTTCTTTCTGCTCGCAGAGAATAGCTGTGACACAATAACTGACTATCAAATACGAACAGCTTCGTCGGTGGTGTTGGTTTGAACTTTAAGTTTTTGTGCGGCCTGGCTCCTTTTTTTTTTTTTTTCCTCACGGTTTTCTCTTTGCTTGAAGATTGAATCAACCCAATAAGTTTTCAGTCACAGTGGAAATTAATTACTTTGGCTCGATGTTTGGTGAGTGGTAACACAAAAGCCAATCAATTCAGGGGGGGGGGGTCCACAAAAGTCACCTTGAGTGTTTAAAGTGGAAGAATTATTGTGTGTGCGTTTTGTGGCAGCTTGTCATGGGTGGATTTTATCAGCTGTAGCTTATTAACGCTACTTTGTGAGTTGGCCAACCTCAAAATTCAAATCTTTGTTCGATTGGACCGTTTTATGTCCGAACCCTGCTTTTACCTCTCTCTCTTTTTCAAACTTGCGTTCTCCTGCTCCCTCCTCTTGCTCCATCTGTCTCGCCCTCCTGAACAGTCATTTTTTATCCCCCTCTCCAGGCCTCTATCTCTCATCAGGATTAGTCTCCTTTGCTTGTTAGTGTTCTAGCTCTTTTTCTCCCCCGCTCCCACGTTTGTCTCTCCGTACAATCCCTGTTTTGTGTGGATTAGTGCCCGTATTGTCCTCGGATTAGGGTGTCATTGTTTCTGAGCTGGGATGAGGTAGAGACGTGCGTCTGAATATGCGCAAGTGCGTGTGCGCACAGTATGTTCAAGTGTGTATCTGGATTTGAGACCGAGGTGACGAATCTTCTTTTGTACATGAAGCTTTTTTTTTTTTTTTTTTTTAAATACACACACACAAGTAGCACAAAGTAGGATGCTTTATAGTGGCTGAGAAAGCTCTGCGACCTATGTGCCCTTTCCTTGTGTATCTAATTGGCATTTGTCTTCTTCGCTGCCAAGCGTCGATGCAAGAGTATGCATAAGCGCTACTGTTGAAAATGCTCGGAACTCGGAGTTCGCATTAGTGCCCACTTATGCCCAGGTAATTGAAGGGCCGGACGAGCGAGGGTGAGGATGAGGGGTGAGGGAGTGGAGACGGGAAGTGTGCGTTTTCATGTCATGTTCAGTCACTCATCATAGACACAGCGAGAGGCGGAGAGAAAGGGAGACAGAGAGAGAGACAATTACGCTATTAGGGGAGGTAGGTACTGCAGGTGGGAGGCAGGGGAGGTCCTCTGATATGCTGTGAGTATTGACATCCACAAGAAACTCCAGGCAACACCATATCAGACTTCTCATCTATTGTTTGTGACAGTATGGTATTTAATGGCTTATTTACTCTCCTCTCCCGCAGGTAAATTGGTGTGACAGTTTATTGATCCAGAAAATGTTCAGCTGTTGGAGTTAAAAAGTTATTCAGAAAGACAACATACAGTATAATCATCCCATCTTTTGTGTTGGGTATTCGTTGCCGCCTTTTGGTTCCCCTCAATTGCTTTTTTTCCCAATTAGTTCGATTGGAATTAAACTTTTAACAGCGTGAAGTGTATTTACTGAAGACACCAGTGTAGGCGACGAAACCCGCATTTATCATTAAGCAGCTGTGTAATCTAATACATCATCGAGATTGCCTTGCACGCGCGTTACCATCCATGAAGAAATACCCAGCGACGGTTATGAACAGTAACCAGTGCCTACCCCTCTCTCATCGCTTTAATTGATATCAACCAAGCGGCTCCTTCTTGGCTGCTGTGTTTTAATCATCCCTCCGTTTACTAGGCTGCCGTAATGTGCAGCCATTCATCAGACTGGACTTATCGACCAGCCATTACCAATTCCCTCTACTCATCCCTTTCAGACCTTATCGACTGTTGAGTATTCACTTGTTAGCCCCCTAAATGTCAAAGGTCAAATTTAAGGTCTTGTACATTTGTTCTGGGAAGTTGCGAGTGTAGTCAAAGCTCTGTTGATTGAGTCTTCATATAGATTTCTTGGATGACATTTTAAAATCGGTGTGTAAATTTAATGGAATTACCATGGCTGGTAATATACTCATACTGTATGTTTGAAGTCATGGTTGCTGACTAGATATAGGTTTGCTGAATGTTCTGTATTGGATTGTGAATTGTGCAGTCCATACTGTGATAAACTGTGGTGCTGAATCTTTACAAATAGTCCTACACAGACACATAAGCCTGGAGAAATGTGGACAAAAATGTAGACATGCACACAAGCGCTGCATAATATCGTTCCCTCAACACAATCACACGGGTCAGCTGTGTTTGTTCGAGTTCCTCTTCATTTATAGAGAATCAATGTTTGCCGTACTCGGCCGCATTTCCGCTGTTTTGACGCCGACAGCGGAGAAACAGCCTGGGCCCATTTCGGGTTGATTTACTGGAGGGAAGGGAGACAACCGGGAGGTGTCGCGGAGAAACAAACCTTCCTCCGCAGACTGCTTGGAAGAAGACAGACATCTTCACGAGTCGCAGAGACACTGGGCTTTTAGCTGATTTGTGTTCATCCGTCGTGATGATTTGTGTCCTTCTCTCTCGGCGTGTCTCACCGTCCGCCTCTCTGTGTCGCCCTGACAGGCTCTTGCTGAAGCTCACGGTTGCAAACGCACCATCACTGGAGCGTAAAGCGAGAGCACACCTGTTTGTTTTGTGTCTGTCTCTTACCCATCATTTGGCATCGCTACCTGCTCTATTTGAGGCCTTAATTCACAGTTGCTGTTGTGGTGTAATGATGCAAGGACAGGGAACGAGCAGCGGCGTTGTGTCAAAGGGAGGAGATGTGGAGAGGCTTGGGTGAGCCATCTTCATACAAGTGGGCGGGAAGTAAATTGCCATCCATCGTGTGAGTTAAAAGTGGAATTCGGATTTGTGTACTTGGGTGTTTACCCTTTGTTTTTTGAGTGACAATGAGATGATCACATGGTTTATTGGATCACCTATAACGGCCACTCGATTTAGCTTCAGCGTGAACGTGGAGCTCTCTTTGCATATTTCCCACAGTGTATGGATTTACAGCTCTATGCAATTTCGCAGGATATTGCTGGGTCTGAATAATGTATTTCCTTCTGGGCCACATGTATTGGTGTCTGTTACAAAATAACTGTCTTAACTGTGATCCCTAAGTTGAAAGGAAACACAAAGAATGAAGCAAACATTGACTATAGAGTGGTACATCCCCCGGGAACAATAGGTCTGGAATCAAAAGAAGAGAGTAGCTTGGGGAATACTGGGTGGGATTTGGATGAAACAGGGAGGCAGTAATACCAGTACCATCAAGTCGCCCAGATTCTTTTGGGCTGCAGGGAGTAGAGGAAGAAAAGGAACAGTGCAGAGTATGTAGATAAGATGCTTACATAATGTACATCGTATAGAAAATGCCTGAAGCAAAGCATAATATGGAATAAGGCAAGTGTTGGGGGGTAGGGGGTGGGAATAGGAGGTTAAATAAAGGAGAGGAAGGCGTGCTCTGGTGGATTATCATAGTGTGATTATTATAGTGAGTCAGAAGTGAAGAAATCCATATCGCAACAGAGCACCATCCATGTACCGAAACACAGCAATTTAATGGATTTTATGATTGCATGACTCATCCCGTATAACTATGGTTCAATAATTGGCCAAATGTAGCTTCTTTTAGTCTTACAAAAGTTCCTGATACGGTTCGCCTGATGCTTATTGCAGGGTCGACAAGGGAGGCAGCTACAGAAATGCAACAGATGACCTAAATGAAACCAGTCTAACCACAGATATTGCTGGAAGAAGAGTATGTTCTAAATGGGAATGCTCTCAGAAACAGTGGCAATATCAACAAATTGTTTCTTAGGGGTCTTTCACAGCTCCTGATTCTTCGCTAATTTAGTTTCTGTCTCCTGTTATTGTCTCATCTGGAGGCGAAGGCAACCGAAGCTCCCGTTCTATTAAAAATAAACTTCAATGCATTTCCTGCTGTCATACAGACAGATTAGGCACTTGGTGTTTAAAAAAAAAAAAAAAAACTGTGACCATAAGAAATAAGGATGACAGGATGATTTAAGTGGTGAAGCAGAGCTTACAGACTAAAGGCCATGCTGCCAGTTAGAGTTGAGCCAAAAACAGAACTGCATAGAGTAAAGAGGCTTCATTCGGCCACAGGACACTCACTCCTCTGGACTAAAATACTTCCGTCGACCTTTAGTCCAGCAAGACCTTCATCAGAATGTGATCCTTTGCGTTCTTCACATGTTCAGTGTGATTCATTTCTACCGATCATATATCAACAACTTACAGATGTAGAGAAATGGTGCCAGTCTTAAACAAGAGCACTTAGTGAGCAAATAGATAATATTTTATATTGTCAACTTTATTTCCCAGTGACCCTGTTTTGCTTTTGAATAATAAAAGTAGAGGATTCTATATTATTTTATCAGCCTTTAACAAACACCATAAAAACATGAAATTAAGTTTCATGACTTGTCATATTGATTAATAAACCAGTAGAGACAGGAAGAGATTGTGGCGACAGCGAGGTGGGTGATAGCGACATGATTTGTTTCGAAGATTCACACAGTGCTATAATTAAATATCCCTGACCAGTAAAACTGATATTAAGCCTGACTGGCTTTGCTGCTCTCCTCAGACAGACCACCGACCTGTATTTCCCTCAGGTTTAGTATTTATTTTGTAGTAGTTAGCCGCATGGAGGGGGGTGGAGGTGTAGGCAGCTGTAAACCACACTGAGCAACAGGAATCAATACCATTTCTGAGCAAAACAACACATAATTCAGAGGTTGAGTAATAACTGCAAATTAACACTCCATTCTGGGAGATTTTTTTCAATCCGGCTGCACATTCAGCTGCAGTTTGGGCTTCACAAACCTGTCTGTCAAATGTTGCTATAACTGCCAATGTTTGGCTGAGTCTGGATTTGGCATTTATGGGAGTGAGTGCAGCATTTACCTCTTACTTACATTACTTATTGTTGCAGAACAGCAATATGAATCTAGCATTGTCTACTGCTTTATGATGCTAATCATGTCTGGAAAAACCTATTCCATTTTGGGTTTGTACTATTTATACAGCACAGTATGACAGGAACAGGAAATGATCAGATGTCAAAGTCAACCTCAGAAACTATATCAGTCATACCAGGTGGACACACTTTTGATGTCAGGGCCAGTGGATCAAGAACAAAGAACCATTTTTGCTGAGTTTAAAGTATGAAGTGTGGTGAATCTGGAATTCTCCTGTCTTTCACCGTGGCGAACAACAGGAAGAGTCTCTCTCTTCCTGAGGGAGAGAGTTAGGGGAAAAGCCAAGGTTAAATGAAGGTATTGATTAATCTTTCCAATGCACCTTTGCTTCATCAAGCCATCGCTGCTCTATTCTCTGCACAAGTCAGATAACAAAACTGATGGAAAACTAAAGTGAATTGAAGGACACGTGGTCAATGGGATGTCGACTGAATCTGCATTTGCCCTGTTGACCCGACAAAGAGAGGGATGCTTCTGTATAATTATTGGCAGCACGTTTATTCCTCTCATATACTACGCGGCAAAGGTTTTCCCCGCCATATCCCTTTTTGCGTGACGCATGAAATAGGAGTGTAAACATGCCAAGATGGTAAGAAGTACATGACCAAGAGGGTCTGCGCACGGCAGAGGATTGACAGATTTGTTGCCTTCGAGGAGCAGAGATGCATTTGTTTTTGTCACATTCCCCACAAACCTGCATGTTTACGCATCGACACTTCCCTTTCTCCACCAAGTCCTCTCTGGTGGGCCTTTACTGTTTCCACGGCAACTTGCAGAGCAGGGGAGAGAAGATTGGCTGAGAGCGAGGCCAAAGCAAGACAAAATGCAGGAAAGCATGATAGGAGAGCAAAAGGCTTCTCATGTCTGCCCCAACATCAGGGCCTAAATATGTCAGGGCCGTCTGTGCATCATACTCAGGCCGGGTTGCCATGGTAATGGTATTGATGCTACCGTGTACATTAATGTATTAGTAAATAGTATTGATATTCCTTTTCCCCAGAGGATAGATGTTATTGTCTTTGTTGACCACCTTTCTTAAGTGATAATTTCAATTTCCTAATAGAAAATCCTGATAGATTGCTCACGCTGTATTAATTCCCAAATATGATTCCAAGCACTGATTGGTCAATACCCTCATTCAATACTGGTTGAAGACAATTTTCTAAATGTAATGCAACTGACTTAGCTATAGGTGTTAGTGGAAACACGCAACATTCCTTCAACACACTGTAATTACTAATGTATGTGATGTGTCATTACCTAATTTGTGTAAATTTCAAACACCTAGCTACCTGTTTAAATGATTTTCCTTCTAGAATGAGACATTTTTTTAATTCATTTATTGTATTCATACAAGTGTTTGCAATCGTGTGAGTCAGTACACCTTCAGTATCAATAGCACAGTCACAAGTATAAATTGACAGCTATTAAAAAGAAAAGAAAACAAACAAACAAAAAAAAAAACTGTGCAGTTGGAGTTTATTTCATCTTCTTGATTTTGGATCGACATCTGTGGGCGCCTCTACTCTTGAGCTTGCAGGTGCGACCGCAGGATTTCTGTTGGGTTTTTTTTTTTTGTTCGTTTTTTTTTGTTTGCAAGCGCAACATCAGTGGAGAGATAAGCCGGGAAGCCAGAGGGGATTTAGATGCTTCAAGCCAGACAGAGTTGAGGCTATTCACAGATGTGTTGATCTCTCCTCCCAGCTCCTCCAGGCCTGTCTCTCATCTGTCTGCTGGCTTTCCTTGAGGACTCTCATGCTCCCCAGTCCGTCTTAGTTTAGTCTCATATTTAGTGAATGGCTACTGAATGGCGCATTATTCCGTTTTGCAGACAGTGTCGGCAGCCATCAATTCTGTATGAGCTCTCCTTCACACCTCGCCGCCTCCCACACAGCAACTGGCCCTTTTACTGCACCTGCTGTTGTGTGCATGGGAAATGCGGAGATACAGAGTTCATTCCACTCTGCATTTGGTTCGCATTTTCTGTGTGTGTATGTTTGATTGTGTGTGCGCAGACGTTTCAAGTAAGAGAAGCTTTATAAGCAGCTAAGCTCAAAATAAGATGGGATTTTCAAAGTTGGATCTCTAACCCCAAACCATTTAGGCAGTGTGACACCCACGCGTACACATACTTTATATAAAACGCACTCAAATGTGATTTTATACAGCAACTTTGAAGCCCCCCCCCCATGGGAACATCTGGAAACCCTTAAACTTCTCCAGAGAGCACACAAACAGTCAAAATATAAACCCACACTGACCAGCATCTCCATAATGAAGTATATTCATCGTGGATGAAACTTATATGAGCCACCTGTATACAATCGTCACTTTAACCTACACTACAGATGTATAACGAGACATAGTTCAGTAGTTCAAGGCAAAAAAATTCTGACTAACACTGGGCTAAGTGTTTGTTTCCAGTGCCTCAAAATCTGCATTTAGAAAATAAGCATTACAGGGAAGCCATGCTGCAGAGAACACAGTAATTAATTGATAACTTGTGATAAAAATATGATGAGGCAAATCTAGTGCATGACATTCTCGGGATGAAAGGCTTCCAAGTACTGGAGCTCCGGCTCTTGTTCTAAAAAACCACACCATGCAGCATTTATCCTTCCTCCTCCGGCCTGAAAGCAGTTGTTACCTGAATTGTTTTCCACCAGACTTTGAGAAAATGGTGAATCTTAATGCCACTTAGTGGTTAAACAAGGACAGATGCACTGTGACAACAATGCAGCCCATCAGCACTGTTCACTGTTCACAGATCTTACATTTATTGAGACAAATTCTATGTTAGCGCATATATATATATATATATATACTGTCTCTTATACA
>CM076663.1:15593227-15656028 GCA_038496675.1 Rachycentron canadum | reverse complement strand
TATATATATATATATATATATGTATATATATACACATATATAATGTGTGTGTATAGTGCAGTGATCAAGTCTGTATTTCCACAAATTCCACACAATAATTTCATTCCAGATATCATATAAGAACGTATTGTAGAAAGCTTTAATGAAGATATCAGAAGCTGGGCAAGAGAATTATCCTGGCAAGACATTAAATACATGCTTTATTATTTAATGGTCTCCTTAAAGCAGTCTTGAGGAGGGAAGAGTTGCTTTGATTAACACAAATCTGAATTAATCAGAATTTAATCACTTCCCCACACGTTGCATTCAGTTGCATCACACATCCTACCCTGCTCCCCGCTGACTGTAAAAACACCATGGGGCATTTTGAAATCCTATGACTGCCGTCTCTCTGGCCTATGGCAAAAATTTCAGACAAAGTAACAATATGCTGTAACTCGCTGCACATTTTCATGCCCCTGAATTTGAAAATCTGCTCTTTGGCTCATGGCAAAAAGATCATTTGCGGCCAAGAAAAAACAAAACAAAAAAAAAACAAAACCCCAAAACAAATAAATAATAAATGCATACACAAAACTTCACCCCCACCAAGTTCCCGCTAGGTTAAGGCTATGCGACAAAGTTCGGAAGACTTTTCTTGTCAAATCACGATGGCCGTGTCGTCAGTTTTATCGGCCATGAGCGTCTGTCCTCGACACATTTTCTCACAGGGGTTGAGCAGGCTTGATAATAATTCCGCTTAACTTGCATCTGTCAGAATAGGTGACAACATTTTACACATTTAGGTCATGTGTTATTGCCTGGAAACTCTTTTAAAATGTAGTGTTACGATATTATATGTTTGCACATTCACAACATCAGAAGGCCTTGTGTTAAAGAGTGAGCCTGTTACTTTCAGAGTGCGTTGTACTATGGGTCTTTTGAAGCAGTTTTCTATCTGAAGGTATGTACTGCAGTCAGCTGGTCTCCAAAGCTCGGCACGCCACGCACTCGGTTTAAGTGGAGTTTCCTGCCGGGCTGTCTTATATCATTCTTGCTTGATATATATTCCTAACACGTGGAAAGCATCTCCTGGTGTCTTTATCACAGAAAATGGATCAGACAACACCCAAGGACAAGTGTAAAAATCAGTCCAAAAGACAGACAGTGAAAAACTTTCTTTAGTCTTAAAACTGACAGCTCCTAAGAGCTTGACAGGTTAGCGTATGAGTCTAAGTTTCTCCAGAACAGCTGTTGCAGAAAGTGCATTTGCATAATCAGTGCAGTCTTGTTCCAATATGGTGCCAATTCTTACTTGGAGGGTCAAACCTTTGGCTACAGTTTTTCTGTGTTTGTTCGCCATTTTACTACCTTCACTCTCCTGCTGTTTCCATTTGTCTGTACATCTTCAATTATCTCTGCACCACAGGTTTATGATTGTGTTTGTCTACATTTTCCTCTTTTACTAAGCCTTTTTCTTGTCTGTGCTCCCCGCAGCGGATGATGGGTGTGGCGGCACACTGCGAGGCCAGAGCGGGGTGATCAAGACTCCCAATTACCCTGCTGAGTACAACAACAACGCTGACTGCACCTGGACTGTGCTGGCTGAGCCAGGAGACACCATAGCCCTTGTTTTCTCTGATTTTCAGCTGGAGGACGACTATGACCTTCTGGAGGTCAGCGGCACTGAGGGCTCTTCACAGTGGTGAGTAGTCAGCCCGCAGCATTTTGCCTGGGGAGTGGGCTGAGCTGGGGGACAGGAAACGAAGGGGAGTCCTCCCGAGCTCCACCTGCCCATAGGCACTTTTTCAGATGAAGGAGTGAGCTGCTTAAAGCATGGTTGAAAGTGGATGTGTGTCGGGTGGGTCCAGTGGAATTTCGGTTGATAAGGTCAGCACCATAGCTGGCTGAGATGTCTCTGGCAAAAGAAACAAGAATCATCTCAATGTAGATGGCAACTGTACTTCGTAATTGAAAATAATTGAAAGCATTTGATTTGCAGTTCTGTTTTTTTTTTTTTTTTCCCCCAATCGGGGTGCATCATGTAGTCTGTGGTTTCAAGCTTTAATGTGAACACTCAATCTCGGTCGCTCACTCACTCGTTCTCTTACTCAGTCTCACACAAACACACATGAGTCTCGGCTCTAATGATGGAGAGGTAGGATATCCTGGCGTCAGTGCGGGTCTCTCACCATCTGTGGCAGCTCCTCCTCTCACTGACAACTCTCTCAGCTCAGGAAGTAATTAGTGAGCTCGATTACCACCGCCAGCCATATAGTGTCGTTTTCCTCACACTCACGCGTACGTACGTACGCACACACACACACACACACACGCAGAGTAAAGCCCATATGGGCGCAAATGGACATGTGCACGTAAGTATTCACACTTTCAGCCACACTTCCATATATTTGTGCTGGCACTCTTAAGAACTTGCACAAACAGATGTACTCTTTCACACTGTCTCTGCCACATTGATACCACACATTTTAACACACAAGACTAATACCGGCGTGAAAAATACACATGGGTTTAATATAGATGAACGGATTGCACCTGTTATTTTGCCAGCGCACCTTTTTTTTTTTTTTTTTGTCTTGAGCGAAATGTAAAAAAAATGCAGGTTTAGTTTTAGGATCATGTGGAAGATTGGCAGCTCAGATAAACAAGAAAAGGCAGAGGAGACTTTGAAGTTATAGCCACAGGCGGTTGGCTTGAAGGGACAGGGGGGTAGCACTGGCTGAGCTATTAAACACTTGAAATACACAGACATAGAGAGAGAAAGACAGAGGGATAGAGGGCCATCCATACAGCAGATAGGTTCAGAAAGAATAAATCAAGAGTCATCTTAGGGTGAGGTGGCCCCTGGAAACTTGTGTCAGTTTCACTCATTCACTTAGTAGTTAAGCAATAACACTTCCCAAGAAGAACTTGATTGACAGTGAGTGGTCTTAAAACTGAGAATTGTGCCTCACAGTCTGATATTAAAGTCTCTTTGAATCTCTGCTTGGCCAACTGAGAGTTCATTGCTTCTCGGAGTCCCACAGACAGCAGCCTGACTATGCTTCTTATGCACATTTTACCATGTCATCATCTCCTCGTCTCAGGCTTTGATTTTGTCTCTGTTGTCGTCCGGGCCACCCAAATCTCTACCGTGTCTGCCATCTTTGTGGTGACTGTTTCCGGGGGCGCCTGTCGCGATGCACCTGCGGCATGGCGCCACCATCCCAAAGAGCAAGGGAAAACAGTGAGGGGGGGGTTGACTAGAAAGAAGGGAGAGGGGCTATTGGCAAGCAATGCAGAGCACAAGTCACAGTTGATCATGCACATTGCAAGGAAAAGGCAGCGCAGGGGACAGAGGACACGGTGCAGACATGCTGGCTTGCCTCTATTGTTTCTTTTTTTTTTCTAGTCATGCTGGCTTAGGTTTTACCCACAGACGCTTCAAAAGTGTTTGCTGTCTTGTTCCGAAACACAAAAACTCACCAGCCTATTTTCACCACAATAACTTTATCTCTCAGGTGCCTTAAGTCGCTCGTGTATATATAATTTTAGGGTGAGCCAGGAGCGGTAGGTGGGGAGAATGGGGAGTGACGGGGTCAAATGTTGAGAGTGAGCCGACGCCAGAGGAGAGAAGTGGAGACGAGGGCAGGACCTTTGGTGGCGAGGATGGACGTGGAAGTGGAGGACAAGATAGATGGGCGGAGGGATTATGACTTTCCAGCCGGTGGCTAGTTAGAGAGGTCAGACGGAGCACTATGACGACGCTGACCTCAAGCACGCATCCTCTCGGTGAATGGCTCAGTGAGCCCTCTGCCCTGTTGGGGCTTGAAGCGGCCCGCAGTCTCTCGCCTTCTCCTATCACATAATTGGACTGGTCTGCGATTTAATCAGACTGGTTCGTATACATGGATATGTTACGGGTCAGTTTAAAACTCCTATCCGTTTCTGGGTGTGCTATTAGCTGTGAATCCGGGTTTGCAGCTCAACTCGGGATCGATGCATTTTCTCATTAAGCTGCTTGGATGAGGAAGTATGACGCATTGCCTCCGATCAGGAGAGGTGTACGTCGTACCTGGCTTCTTGTTTTTTCCCTCTTGATTCTTATCTTCTTTCATCGGTTTTAAGGATCATAGGACAGAAGCGGATTATATTCTTGTGGCCTGACTGAACAGCAAGGATGAATGTTAGTGAGGCCAAGGATTTCCTCATTGATCTGCAACAGCTCAGACAAAAGTCGGCCGCATTTGTGGTCCTCGTGTCCTCTTGTTGTGTGTTTGCATGCCGGCATCTATACTTTACTGAGTGGAAGAAAATGAACCGGCCTCAGCACCATCAATCACTATCAAGAACATCACCCCTTTGCATATGCGAATCTCATCTTGCTCACTTGTGTTCTTGTTTACCATAGCATCCAGCTATTTGATCGACGGCCCTACAGGGTTAGCATTCTGAAAAGGCAGCGGGAAAAGATGGTCTCGAAGACTTGACTTCGGGAAACAAAAAACAAAACAAACAAACAACAACAACTGAATTCTACCTTCCTCTCGGCGTTACCCTGACAGGACTACTTCGGTGTTGCTTGCCCAGGGGAACGCATTACTCTGCCATTACACTGTTTGCATCCACATTGATTTTCCTCCCCATCACCATCCACTTTGAGGCAATGTAAATAACGCCTGACGCTCACCAACTGCCAGATGCTCATTCGCCTGCTTGCTACTAAGTGGAACTCACAGCTATTTGACTTGTAATGTTTTTTGGCGTGCAATTGTTTTGCAAAGCACCATAATACATTTTCATCTACCAGCAGCGTTCCCTTGAGATGTTGAAAGCAACTCCTGCAGCACCTTGGATACTGTAAATAGAGAGTATAAAGTGGCTGAATCTGGAGTTGAAAGCACTCTGAATATTGGCTGTACTTCTTTGGTTCCACAAAAAAAAAAAAAAAAAAAAAGGCTTTCTGTTGAGGGGGGAAAAAAAAGGGGGAAAAAAATGCTGCATCACAGCTCAGTAATCCCACCATTTTACAGAAAGTGTTTCCAAACAAAACTTGCGTCTTCACCAACTTTTGCAAACTCCCAGGAGGTTTTCTTGTCTTCTTTTTTTTTTTTTTTTTTTTTGTGCATCCATCGCTGACAACACTAAAGCTCCCTGGGTAAATGCAACTTATTTCTTCCTGTTTGGAGATCTGAGAGCCCAATGAGTTTGGATCCCCGGAGGAAGCCTCCCATCCTTTCTCCTCTCTTTTAACCCTTATACCCTGTGGACTGACATTTTGTGAAACATATAGATTATCCCCCCGCGCTGCTGATATGTGTCAACTTGTGCCAGCCCGTGGAGGCAGCACATCTGTGTGTGTCTGAGAGCAAGTGAAACAGAAAGCGATAAAGAGTTGTTGGAGCAGAGTACAGAACACTGGATATATATTGATTGGCTGTTAGGTTGACTCACCTGAGAGTGAGTGAACAGCGTTTTAAGTCCAGGGGCTGTTTTCTCTGGCTTCCGAGGGGAGTTACAGCAATATGAGTATGTTTCATTTTTGTGGAGATAAATGCCTCAACTTTTATTTTTGTGTTTTCAAAAAAATTCGTTAAGTTTTTTTTTTTGTTTTTTTTTCATGCCAGGCTCATGAGATTTTGAGTTTTGGTTTACTGCAGCTCAAATTCAGTTGAAATTTACCTTAGATGATCCATTTCCAGTTTCTTATGTGTTGTTGTGTTGTGTTGTGTATTGTTTTCATGCAACCGTGGCATTGTGTATGTATACATTTTTGTGTAAATGTGTTTACAGCTGCTGTTCACTGTGGGGGTAACACACTCATCCCATACTCCCTCCCAGTGGGACTCTGCAGCAGGCTATTGACTGCCAGTCGTGTGCTTTCCATTTTAGTATTTGCTGTAATAAAACAGTCAGAGTGAGTGATTGCACAATGTATCCTCTGACCATTGTTTGCTTGGCAGCTGAAGAATAGGTGGTTACCCACCTGTGATCCTTGAAGTCCCCTGCTTGGAAACATTAATGCATGTTCAGACACTACAGCAGTTATTTTTGGCGTATGAATACGCAGTATTGGCAGTGTGCGCAGGGGCATTTTGCATAGATATGTCTTTAAATGGATCCTGTGTGATAGTCGAGTGGGCGTATATTCTCAGTCTGAATGCTGATATTGTTTTTTTTTTTTTCTATCCATTTCTTCAGCTGCAGCCTGTTTCGCACAACACAGACCGGTCTGAAGCGTTTCACTTTGGAGCTTTACCTGTAATTCACTGTAACATCACTAGTCTGGTCATGTACAGGAGGTGGTCTGATGTTGGCGATTCTCTCCTTCTCACTGTCTCTCTCACTCTCTCTCCCTCCCTCCCAAACCTTCCCGATCCTGTCTCTGCGGGTCTCATAAAGCATCTCAGTGCATAGTTTGGCCTGATTGTCTAATGAAAGTCTATAGTCTTACATTATACATTTCGTAGCCATTGACTGCAAGTGCCTCTCTCATCATAAAACCCACATATACATCATCCAAAACAAAAGTAAACTATGAAGAATGAATAGCGTTTGCATTCAGTAAAGTTTTCCAGATTCCAGAGTTTTTCGATGTAGCCCAAGGCATTTGTGCAGTGCATGTCAGAAGATTTGTTTTTGATTTGTGCATTCACAAACACCGGTTACTGTCTCATGTGCTCCCCGAGCATCGCGTGTCTATTGCAACGGGGACGATGTGCATATCCAAAAGCCCACAACCATACTTCTCTAAACTTAACAATGGAGAGAGCTCATGCGGAGATAAACTTTGGTTAGGATGGAAATGTTTCACGGCTGATGTGAGGGATGGTAATGAAGCCCTGACGCGCGTCAAGGATCATCACGTCAAAGGCAAAAAACAGAAAAGAAGAAGACGACAAAAAAAGAGGCCCCCAGATCGTGCTGTGAGGGGGTTATATATACCAGCCACATCGATCACATCCTCTTATCTAGCTGCATCTAGATCCCTGTCTGGTTCTCTCTGTCTTACACAGTCTTCCTTTCATTTTCTTTCCTCCACAGACTCTCTATCTACTTCTTCCATGATTCTTAACTGCTGTACAGCTCTTGGTCAGGTCCCCGAAGGGGTAAATTTTGCAGACACCACAATTTTTTTTTTTTTTTTTAATCTAAATGGACAGATTGCAGATGTATATGACAGTTAAATCCCTAAAGTATTTATTTTCATACAATACTGCTTTTTACCATTCTAGATACGCACCTGTGTCCACCAATGTAGGTCACAGTGATTTGCCGTGTGATATATGGCGGTTTTTACGTTGGGTGCTCTGCTAGACAGATGTATTGTTTTTACAGGTTGTGTTTGTGCTGGAATAAATAGATAGATAGAAATAGATAGAGTAGGTTAACTTGAGAAAAGAATCAGTGTGATTCACCTGAATGTTACATGCTGTTCTGAAAAAATCTGTACAACCAGTTTTAATATAGTAGATCACAATGTCATCTCTGCTGTCCTCTTGAATGCTTTTTTTTTTTTTTTTCCCCATTCTTCACTTCTTTTTCCTGCAGTGTCAGCTTTGTACTTCTAAAACCATAGTTTGGCTTATCGTCCTGTGCTCAACCAGTGGATCGATAGCTGTCGTTGCCAGTCTTTCCACCGTAGCCCCCCCCCACACTCAAAGTATGTTTGTGTGAGTCAGGATTTATTAACAACAGCTCTTGGTTGAGGACTCAATCTGCAACCTGCCATCGATCAAAACTGCAGTCATGATGAACTTTGCGCCACCCGCCAAGAAATACTCCGGCGGAACATTATCTCCAACACCTGGTGCCGCGCTGCAGATTGGCTAACCGCAGCACTCCACACTTTGTTACTCACTCTGTCACATTGCTCAGGCTAAGAGCTGGAGAGGAAAAGGGATTTGGAGTGCAGAGAGCAAGGTTAGCAAAAATGGGCCAAGCCTCCATCAACCTTCAAGGCTTGCTTGTGTTTTTTTTTTGTTTTCTTTTTTTTTTTCCTGTCAAGGTGAGGCCTATTTCAGGTTTGTTACATAAAAAAAAAAAAAAACTCCACAGCAAACGAAGGAACACGTTCCATTCTTGATGATTATATGTCATTAATTGCCATTGATCAGCTGTGTTATGTTGAGAAACAGCAGGTGCAGCAATTTACTGGGCAATATTTAGTCTAACCTATAAACCAGCTCCCCTGAGGCGAGCAGCCTGGATAGCAATGTGACTGTGTAAGCATGTCTAGCCATGTGTTACCTCAACGTCCCCCCCCCGCCATCCCACATCCCACTGAGACCAGAGAACACGCAGAGGTTAGAGGTAATGGGCCAGATCACTGTGCACTGACTGGGTGTCTCTTTAGTTGTGTTTACTAAGCACTGCACCACTGGGATCCAATCTGTCGCTTTTAACAGTCCCACAGATGCACTAATGGCTTATGATTTGTACACAGAGACATATTTGAAGTTATGCACATTGGAGTCCTGGGCCTGCAAATGGATTGGAGGCTTTTTTAAGGTGCACTAGTTCGCTTAAGCAAAAAATAAAAAATAAAAAAAGCGTCAACTTGATATAAGTAAGTAATGTCCTTATCTCAGTAGCTTTACTGTAGTGCGTTTGTGACAATTAGGAAAAAAAAAAAAATTTAAATAATCCTCTTATCCAAGCGTTTCTACTGTTTTTCTCTTCAGAACTCTTAATTCCGCCCTTTAGGACATTGTAGTAGGCAGTCTGTCTATCCTCTTTGCTTAATAGTGTCGTCTCTCGTCCTACTTACATTATTTGATTCATTATATGAAGTGATGAGTCATGGATCTGTTGATACTGTAAGTTCACAGATCAGCATAGTCAAAGCAAAAATAATCTCTTGCTCCCCTTTGTTTTTCATCATCTGTCACCTTTGTGAAAAACAACTGCTGTATGTTCATGTTTGTTCTGCAGCTTCGCCCCACTGCTCACTTTGATCCCTTAATTCACTTCCTGGGTCAAGTGCTGCTAACCTAAAGGAGGATGCCTTGCTTCAGAGGTTTTATTTGTCATGGTGTGATCAAAAGACTAGTAGAAGAGTCGTGGCTGTATGGAAATCGCCTTTTAAGCACCTTTTTTTTTTTGGTCAACGTCACTGTTTTCTGCCAGATTTTTGTGCCTTTAAGCTTCACATAGCTGTGAGCGACGTCACGCCAGTCGATTAATCAATCACTGTAATTAGCTGAGATAGAGCAATAGGAGGAGGGAGGGCTGAGTGGAGAGGCTTAGAAGGATAGGAACATATGAAATCAATCGGCCAAAAGCACAAGGCACTCAGTGGTCTTTTGTAGAGGACACTGGGTACAGCAATTAGATTGTAAAAGCAGGGCAGTGAGGACAAGTACACACAGCTCTTTAATGCCAAGTCACTGCATTACATCTGATTTTGTGTGTGTGTGTGTGTGTGTGCGTGTGTGTGCGTGTGTGCTTGGACTTCACAAGGTTCTCCTGCACTGAAAAATTCAACAGGTCCTTAAAAGTATTGAGTCTGAAACTCTGATTTTAACTCTCTGGTGGAATAAACCCCTTCAAATGAAAAAAGGGCAGGAGTGAGCACTACATCCCCAAAAGTCCGTGATAAGTGAGTGATAGATTTGAGTGAGTGATGAACTTACACCATTGGTAGGTTGAGTGTTCAATTTTTCTCATTATTGCTCATTTGAAAGGACTTGCCGCAAGTTTTTGTTCCATCAATGAGCATTTACAGTGGATCCACAACAGTTTTCGGCTACCGTATTTCCTCAAACAGTGAGTGGGACCTTTATTTATGTGCAAAAGGTAAAGGACCTTTATTTGAAGCAGTCCTTTGAGGCAGCAGCTCAGGTTGCACTGGTGAGGATAGATTATATTTGTGAGCACAGTCGTAGTATATTCTCAGCGAATGAATGAGTGACAGGTACACAGAGAGGGCCGGTAAAAACCTTTTTTGGATTCTGGATTTTTTTGACTGACCCACAGACATAGTTGCATAACCATAACCAGTCCAACTGTGGAAGAGTCTATAATGCAAACAACAGTAAAATCAGAAATGGACTGGAAGATGTCACCCATTGGGTTGTGAACTGCTGTTTTGAAGCCTGGATTTTGTAATTTGAACGTCACCA
The DNA here is from genome assembly GCA_038496675.1 of Rachycentron canadum. Classification (NCBI taxonomy): domain Eukaryota; kingdom Metazoa; phylum Chordata; class Actinopteri; order Carangiformes; family Rachycentridae; genus Rachycentron; species Rachycentron canadum. Next base: position 15,645,925 of record CM076663.1, on the reverse strand, counting down.
TCTTGGTTTTTTGAAACAAGAAGGAATCGTGTTTGGAGGAGAAGGTGGAGCTGAGGAGGAGTGAGGGGTGGATCTGACCTGCTCTGTACCTGTCTGATTGTCAGACAGGTCACAAGTCTGTTAATCATGGGGTATCCACGCCCCAATGCATACCCTGCTTTATGGTCTATTTTGCACTAAATGGGACGATAATTTAAAAAATGAGCGTCATGTTGTATTGAAGAAGACTTGAAACTAGAGACTGAGACCATAAAATCGTTAGGAAGACATTTACTGAGGTAATAAATCAAGTGAGAAGTAGGGTTATTATCCCATAGATTTAAATACAATCTGGTTTTCTTGCAACAGTGGAGTTGCCCCCCCCCCCCCCCCGGTGGTCATTAGATAGAATGCAGGTTCAAGGCACTTTGTTCACTTTTGAAACCCGGAGTCAACCCGGAGTTTTTATTCTGTCAAGTCTTGCCTCACAGTCTTAAGAGCTTGGAGTGACAGTCTACAATGGTATGAGCCTCTCTCAGAACCTGCTTCCTCACTTTAATTACTTTACGAGCAAATTATTATCTCAAAAAACATTTCCAAAACCAAGACACCATGATATATGAAACAGTAATGATTATTTTATGAATTATTACATTTGCTGATGTTATTTCAACACGACTTTGTTGTTTCGAAAAAAAAAGATGTATACAAGATATATATATATATATATATATATAGACAAATACGAGACAAAATGACTTTTAGGGTTTGTTTGCAGTGTGACCATGCTGCTGTAACAGCAGAACATCTTGTTCCTGAGCATCCCTCGAGTGGACAGAGATGTCACTGTCTGATCTGGGTCACCGCTCAACCACAGCACATCGCTATTCTCCGTTTCTGACCTCCCCTTTTTCACAGAACAGCTTGTAGATATAACAACAAAGGGCACAAACACACCACATGCGTAGCCTCTGCTTTGTCTTGACAGGTAATTTAACGTCAGCCAAGGGCGTCAGATAATTCCCCTTCTTTTCAATGCAGATCAGCTTGTTTTGTTGAATCAAGCACCATTGTGCTAGTACTGATCTGGTGTTTGCAGATGTTGGGACTTGTTTCTACCAGATCTGAAACCAATAGAATAAATTCCAAACCTGGTATCACGAGAGAGTCTGATCTTAAAACTTCAAAAGTCTTAAGTCTTAACAATTTAGTCATTCAAGACTCCTTGTAACAGACAATTAATGCAGCGGACGTAGAGAATGAATCGTTCTCACCTTTGAGGACACATCACTCACACAGTGGGGGTCCTCCTCTGCACGCTTCGAAACTCATGATCATTCATAAAATATCCCTGAATTATAGGGTCACATTCGTGGCTGGTGATGAAAGAAGAAAAGAGGGATCAAAAGAGGAGGAGGGAACCTGCAAGGTGAAATAAAGCAAGGACGTGCTCGCTGGTTTGGAGTGTAATATATCTTAATCTTCTCTGGAACAGCAGGACAGGTTGCCTGTGTGTATATGTGTGCGCGGCTGTACATCCAGTATGTGTTTGCTTCTCATCTGGTGCCACCGTGAACGCGTTTGTGTATGTGCAGAGTGGTGGTGAAACACCCCTCCTCTTTCCATTCATCAGACAGAGGTTGTCTTTTTTTTTTTTGTAGGAGGTGACACTAGGCCAACCTGATTATATTTACAGAGGAACCTTTATGAACTCTGGTGAACGTGCTTTGACCGGCAATTACAGGCCGCACAGCAGCGTGCCTCCATAAAAACTCTTCTCAACTGCATCAATAAACAAGGGGAGGCAAAGAGAGACGGGCAGTGCTGTCCCTTAGCGTAAAAAGCCTTAGCCACACTGTCCAACCTATAGAGGGGAAGTCAGTGTCTCAGATTCAAAATCTTGTGTCAGTTCCTCAAAATAACCAAGAAAAAAACTTGTCAATTTATCAAATTTTCATGAGAAATGTCATGAACCATAGCAAACTCCAATTACTGCAAAATCTAACAACTTAATACGTTACAGGACAAAAGGTGTTACATTGTGTATTCAGCATTTTATTGCATGATAGGTGAAAGATTATCATATTGCATTGTTATAACTTTGGCAGCACTTCCTCCATTATGAGTTTCTGCTCAGTTTAGTTTCTTTTCGAGTATCCAGTTATATTCATTGTTGACAAAACCATCGCAAAGCAAGAGTGATATAGTGGTTATGTGGTACATTAGACCCCCTCCCTCGCTCTGTAAGTGAGTTTTTGCTTGGTAGAGATTTTTGGGCAGTGCCAGCAAGGTGTCAGCATCATATTGATCCCTCAGCACTGCAATCTTTCTTAATCGCACTTTCTCCACTGACAGAATGAGACAGAAGCAAAGACAGAGAGACAGGCAAAGAAACTTTTATCTTGACAAAGCTTTAACGTATTAAGTCTGCGGTGACAGCCCTCCAAAGAGCAAATTATTGGATGTCTTGTAATTGTAGTCATCTTAAAATAGTAAAGGTTATTCTACTGTTGATCTCACAGAGTTGCAAGGAATTGGAATCTAAATGCTGAAAACACACACACTCACACACACACACACTCACACACACACACACACACACACACACACACACACACACACACACACCAAACGTAGCAAAGGCTATCAGTGTTACCCCTCCGCTAACATGTCCACCTCATATCCGTCTGAGGTGTTGAAGCTGCCTGTTTGCCGCCCTTCCTGTCTTTTAATTATATGGTGTGATTAGAGAACATTGACAAGAGGGGTACATGGTGGGGCAAAGAGAAAAAAAATAATTAAAATAGGGATTAGTCTGGTCCGGGGCTCATGTGGACAGAATTAACAGATATGGCTGCCTGCCTCTATCACTCGCAGATCAGTGTTGCTAATATCATGGTGTTATTAGCTCCACTATCCTCCCCAACTGTGTGATAACGGAGGATTACGGAAGGTGCTGTGGCCAGTGAACCAGGAAAAAACAGTGTGATTTGTCTTAGCATGGCTAATTAGTGCGCTGTTTGCATGGATGAAATGGATAAGGGATGAAGCTGTTCCTTTGACAGTGGGCCAGTTTTGGAGGCTATACTGTAGCTCAGTACAAACACACATGAGCAAGCGGAGCTGGGTGCTGTCTTGTGCGTACGCGCGAATAAACAGAAGAGGGCATTACATTTGGATTGTTTACTTGGTCAGGGTATAGTGGAGGAGGCAAAGAAGTCGTGTCTGAGGGCCTGCCTCCAAACAATGAGCTTTTTCCCCTGTCTGTTTGCTCATACTGCTCTGTCATGTTAATTACTGTTGCTAACGTGCCCTGGGTCTGGGATACTGCATAATGGAGTGCTTGCGTTTGATCTATTGGTTTGCATGGATGCAGGTTAGTAGCACCTACTGTATGTTCCACTTGCGCTCTCTCAACCTGAATCACAAAAGAAAATAAATCCTGTTTTCTAGAAACGGAGATTTTAGATGAACATTTGAGTGACGAGGAAGGGTTTTTTTTTTTTTATAAAGGTAAAGCATCTACCCACCCTCATATCTCACCGTAACTCTGTAAGGCTGTTATTCCTACAGCATTTCAATTAGGGTGGCACGATATGAAAAAAATAAATGAATAAAATAATTGTGATTATATTGGCAGATGCGATTTCAGTTAGACGGGTTGTTTTTGTATTTAATTTTCACTGAAAAAAAAATATCTAAAAGTGATGTGATTTTACACGTGACTTTGTATCTGGAGAATATGGTTTATGGGCTGTTGGCTCCCTTTAGCACCACCACGCATATGGCGCTAAACGCATTTCACCTTAGCTTCCTGGACTTGAATTTTGCACCTGGCCATATTGCAAATTTGATTATATTTTGAGTAGTTTTGCGGCCCTAATCTCACTGCAGTTAAAAAGGAAAATATTCACTGTTTAATGGGCAAACCTTGATGTTTGGCTGCATGATTAGCCGCAACAGATACACAGTGTATTCTATGTGGGACAAGGATATCTCTGTGAAATATTATTGGCTGATTTTTTTTTTTTTTTTGTGTGTGTGTTGCTGTTGTGAAATTACTGGGTCAGCATAAAGTGGTGTTGGTGCTTTTTCATTACATCCATTGTATTCATAATTAGCCCCAGTAATGTCAGTGCAATTAGCTGCAGGCTGCCATACCTATGAGAAGAAACTTTTTGATCCTTTCACATGGTTATGAATTCTCTTTGCAGTGTAAATTAAAATCAGGTCTGAGCTTAAAGGTGTCTTCTCTGATAAAGCAGAAAAAAGTAGTATTTTATTTGAAGAATATGTTTCTGGATAACCCTTGACTCGGGGAGCTGTGTTCTTTCTTTCTCTCTTTCCCCTTTTTGTTTGAGTTGCCTTTGCTCACACACTTGATCCTGTTAATAGAGCTTTAACTTTGAAGGGTATTTTATGGTTTGTGTTGGAGATGAAGGAAAGGCATATTTACCCCTTTTTAATGAGCTATAAATAGAACCACTAGAGCCAGTCAGATAAATACTACTGCTGAGGGATTATTCTGCCTTTTCCTAGGTGTGGAAACCATGGGGAGGGAATTGAAAGGTTGACTATAGGGTATACTGAAGCTAATACATCTAGTACCTCTCTAGCGTCCTTCCTTTTCTTTCCCTACAGCTCACTGCAGCAGTCTTTGTTTGGATGCTCTGCCCTCTAGTTCCCCCCCCCCCAGTTCATTACAGCATTTACCATTCTCATCGTGGTTTTTTATCTTTTCTCTCCATGTCATAACAACACCTCCCCTCACAGCACACTCTTCTCCAGGATGCCTAATTGGCCTCCTCTATTGTATTTCTCTGCTCATTTATGCTTCGAAAAACTGTATATATTGTGGCTTCCACTATATTTACCACCAAAATGCTCTCATAGGTTTCATAGATAATGCCCCCCTTTGTCTACTACATCAAATATACAACTGTAACATATAAATGTCATTTTATTTTGAAATATTATTAACCTTGAAGTGAAAAGTTACATTACACTTCAATTATCAATTGCTGAAAAAAGTAAAATTTTCTCTAAATAGATTTAGAAATGAATATTCTTCAGTGTTTTTCTTCTTCTGTTCTTCATTCATTCATTCCATGGTTTTCTTGCTTTGGCCCCTGTGCCACGTTCTCGATTCCAACCCTTGGCCTGCTTGTGGCTCAGGAAGACCCACAGCAGATTAGCTCAGGCTTTAGCTGTGGTTCTGACATCAAAGGTGCAAGGAAAGAGGGAGGGAAACAGCAGAGGAGCAGAGACACAGGACAGCAAATACTGGCACTCGATGTGAAAGGGGTGTGGGGACGACATAGTACAAGGCTGAGCAAGAGATGTGGCGGATGAAGGGCCTCAGAAACAGCAGGGCAGCTGGAACTGTTTAACCTAACTAAAAAGAAAGCAGATAGATGGATAGAGAGGAAGTGAAGTAATGAGTATAGGGTATTCAGATCAAACTAAGGTCAAATATTGTTTGTGCAGCTCCATTTTATTTCTTATTTTAGCATATTTACTGTAGCTGCCAGATCAGATTGATTTCCTTCGTCTAATGACACCAAATGAGAATTGGACCAATACAAGAATGTAGTGGAAAGTTTGTTTTGTAACTTTTCTGTTACCATTTCACCCTATTTCAGTCCAACCCCAACTATTGTGTACTACAAGCAGATTCAAAGCAAAGTATATCAATTATTAAAATTTAACAACACTAAACAGGTCTTGTTGGGCATACACAGAGGGATATAAATACTAAATGCACATTATTCCCCAGGGCCAAGCAATTGATGTTCCTTGTCAGAATTAAACTGAATTAGAGATGATGATTCATGATCCCATGGGGAAATCTGATCATAGTGGTTAGAAAGACATCTATGATCATTTAGCAAATATAGATCAGAAGATTGTATAATTACAGCACACCACATAGCATATTACAATCACATACTACACATACTGTAGCTGATATGACCTAAACTGAGGGTAAATTCTGATATACAGTGATCTAGCAAGTGATTGAACTTCTAAATTCTGCACCCCAATAGCATATAGCTTACAACACAGTCTTTGTATTTACCTTCTTATGAGTATGTGTCCCTTTGGTAGATATACTCAAAATATTGCATATTCATGCAGTATTCATGCATGTTTTGTTTTTGTTAATTTTTTATTATACCTTCAGAGCAATCTGTGACAAAGTGGGGTTTTAATAATGTTGTATTCTCAACATTTTATTGATTATTTCACAAAGAAAATAAACATTTAACAGCATGAGAGGGGAAACAATTAAAGAATAAGCTTATGGCTAAATTAAACCAACATTTACCCCTGATTATAAGCTAATGCTATTAACAGATTTGAGGGTACTTTCATTGTTGCAACAGCTTCAAATGGCAGCAAAGCAGTAACAAGTAGAGTTAAGTAACTCTTAACAACACATAGTGGGTTTTGCACATCTGTGATACTTCATACCAAAGAAATGTGAGAGGAAGAGTGTGATTCCAGCTTTTTCATCCACACTACGTCCTCATCCTTTCTGGCTCATCACCTCTTCTAACCTCACTTTCTACTCCCTGTTGCAAGCTGCCTGTCCAAAGCAGCATGATCCATGCACCAGAGTATCATGATGTACTTTCAAGTGGCTCCATTTGTTTCATTTTTAGAGGTGGCCAAGAGATGAAAGTGTTTTTTAGAGAAGCTATTTTCACCTATTTGCTATTTGCTCTTGCTATGTAGCCTAGCATTACTATCAGCAACTTTTTACTATCAGTTTACAAGAAATATTGCAAGTAAAGCATCAAACTTTATTCCTTTATCCACCAAGAGCTTCAGTCAACTTTAACTCTTGTTTCTATTATTATTCAGGCATTTCCTCGACTGAAGTCAGCACGCTCACCTGCTAGCCCCGGCCCATGACTTCAATTTATGATACCGAGTCGCTCTAGCTTCCAATGCCCTGACGGTGTAGCGCTGCTCGGACGGTGTATCGTAACCTCATGTATCACGGGGTCAACAATGGGGGACGCTCCTGTCAAACGACAATCACCACCACCTGCTCCGGGAAAGAAACCACGTTCAGCAGCAGAGAAAAATCACAAATAGCACTTTTAATGCACATGAAAGAAACATTTGAAAATAAACATCAGGTATATTGGCTGTCATTTTCCTTCTTTTATCATCTTATTTCGTAACCATTGAACATTCCTGACCTATACTGGTCAGAAAATTTTACTTTCTCTATTATAGTGTTACTTCATGTGGAAAATGTTCATAGCTGGAATCAGCACAGGATTTGGTCCAATAGAAATAAACAGGACCCAGCTAGCTGCAACACTCAATGCTGCATTTGAATGACCAACAATATGGTTGTAATTTTGAAGGCCTGAGAACATTTCAGTGTTTGCTAGTCCAACTGATGAACGTAACAAATTGTAATACGATTTGGATGATGACACGTTTGATTTGTCAGAAGAATGTGAGAACCTGTGCGGTGAACTGCTATAATAGTCGGTCAAAACCTGACCACTTGTTGCTGGTATGTGCACGTGTTAGAACTGTAATACTTGGTCCTTCCTGCTCTATTTGCCGTGTACTCAATGGTTGTCCCTCTGAGCCTGCATAGACACTATTTAAGGAGACTGATAAAAAGGGAAGGGAAGACTCCATTGAAACTTGAGCTCTGTTAGTTGTCACTGGATATGGGTAGTGGATGATAGTCACTCATAGCATTCACCCTTCCCTGAGGCAGCCCTCCCTCTGCCAACCCAGGCATGTGTTCACAGAATTGGTGAATTTGAGGCTAATTATCAAGCACACACTGCTGCTCAGGGAGCTCAGTGGCAGATCCCAAGACAGAGGAAGTGTGAAAATAAAGTCACACACACACAAGCATTCACCCCTATACACACCTACACACACATAAGAGATGTATTTTTAGTGGGGAGATATTTGGGGGTGCTCATGGGCAGGGCATGAAAGTCACAGCATTTATTTAACTGTAGCTAATTGAGTCCAGTGGGATTGTTTGTTGTGATTGAGTTTTCTTTATGAGGCAAAGAAAGGGAGGAGGGGGGTGGGGGGGTGGACGTGAGACAGAACTTAACTCGCACATGCGTATGTCTTATATAATGTTGTTCACAGCCTCCGTCTGTTTCCCCTTTCTGCCCCAATTGCAGTCCACAGGAAATATACAATACGTTTTCTCTGCTTGTCCCTGTTATTATGGTATTACACACGATTCTAAATAGATTATTATATTTGATTCTAACAAAATTCTGTAAAACAGTTTAGCATCATTAGTTTAATTTTTAACCCGAGAACACATTCCTGTTAAAATACAGTATCTGTCAGTGGTGGTTAATGATGTGCTTTGGGTATTACTTCTGGGATGTCATATTATTTAGAGATGTAACATTAGTCTTTTTAGACAGTGCAGAGACTCATGTTTTGCTCAGAGTGATAAAATACCTTTGATTACCTTTGTTCAAACAAACAGACTGGCACTGTCGTGGAGTCTGGCTGTATACCTTGTTTACAGACAAACTGTGTTCCTTGTTTGGCATCTTCACAATAGCGGAATGACTAGCAAGTAATTGCAGTTCCTGTGGGTTTAAAGAAAAGTATTCTTTATTTCCACTTGTCTTTTTCCGGTCACACTAAAAAGGCTTCTACTTCTACTTGGTGTGAAGTGCTCGTATTTTACTGAGAGATATATTTGTCAGTCTAAGACCATAATTCATCTTTACAGCTTCTGAAGTGCATTGTTTTTTTGTTTTGTTTTTTTGTTTTTACAAAAGTCCATGTTCTTTTTGGGCAATATGTTTTGTCAGTACCAGAGTTCCTGTCAGAGTAAAAATGTCAGGAATAGAAGTGCCAATTAACCAGAAAAGATTCACTGGACTTCAATATTTTTTCATCTATCTCAGGGTAGACAGATGGGGGTGGGGGGGAGAATCACTTGTCAGAGGCAAATCATTAATGTCCTGCTCTTGTTAATTATCCTCTGGTGACTTTGACCTGTTTCACTTCAGGAAAGCATTGCCAGACATGGCTCTACTTCAGGGCCTCTTACTGAGGATCAGAACGTATAGCACTTCACACTGTAAGAGTGTGTTACCGCAGGCTTTCTGCCTGTCAGGGAAAGACTGATGCTGATTGACAGCAAACACAAGGTCGCTGTCACAGCTACTGTAATCACATTCACCATGGCAGGACTGAGAAGTACAGTATTTGATGCCTTGATGGACTCAAGGTATCAAATGCATAAAAGATATTTTTATAACGCAGTCTTGATATAGTGGAGCTCAAGTACATGCTATACCATCTAGATAACTCTTCTCTCTGCTCCTATGATTTTACTGTGATGTTGTGCCTTATAAGTGTGATTTTCTTAAGTGACCAGTCTTTGCATACAAAGCTAATCAGCGGCTAATGTCATGGAGCATGTTGCCATGCCTCCACATCAGTTACCTTCTGGCTGTCACAAAAGCGCTGGAAGAAAGAGTAATAATAGTCCCTGACCTCAGTTTGCCTTTTGCTTTCCCTTGACTCTCAGCTGTCAAGTTACATGCTAATGGACAAGTAAAGGCTATGTAGACATCTGCTGGTTCATTTGTCACATACTAATGACTTGATCCTGCAAAAGTAAATGCTAATAAAGACGCGTCATACAAAGTGCAGCAAACTTTAATTCTTATAAGCTGACAGAAACATCATAATGATTCATTATATTACATGCCTTTTTTTTTTTTTCATTTGTCGAGGTATTTATTGAAAATAGATTTTGTTTCTGTCAAAGCCACTCCATCTTCACATCCACCCCCACAACATGTTTGATTGCTCGTAAGTGCTTCCTGCTTGGGGTTCCAATATTAATGAGGGCAGAATTAACAACAGTGACATTGTCCTGTCATTAGGCGACTCCTGCCCCAATTAACTGGCTACTGTCATTCTCACTATGGCGCCTTACCATTTACAAATTTGAAGCTGCAATTGATATCAATTACAGCGCACGTTGAGTAGACCCATTTTGAGAAAGGCTAATAAAGTTTGTTTGTTGAGCCAATGAGCGGTGTGTGACAACTTAAAAGCTTTGCCGCAATATTAGATTTGCATGTCTGAGTGATGAGAACAAAGGTTGAGTGATGAGGTGCAGAGCGAGGAGGCAGCTGCCACAAATACAGCTGCACCTGCACGCGCATCTAAATGCCCGCATGTCTGGGCATCCAGTGTACAGTAGGCTGAGGTGTTTGTGCACATAAATAGACCAGTAACAGAGGATTTTGTGGCTTTAAATAGCAATATAAGACGGATTTACTACATAGGCCTGGCAGGAGGGTTTGACTCATAGCTGTCATCAGTAAAGTCTGCTCTTCTGTCATGCAACTTTGAATAACCAGGCTTATCCAAAGCCTGAAGCAGGCACGTCTTCTTCTCACCCTGCATCCTGCTTCTGTTTATCTCTGCTGGCGTCTTTCCATTGACTGTTTGCATTGATGTTACATCTGAACATTGTAAAATACAACTGCAAAGCACCATTCAACACTATCTGCTATAGATGGTTAGTGGCCTATACCATTAGATTTCTTCTTATTAAGTTCTGATTGAGGGAAGTTGAATGTATGTATGTATGTATGTATGTATGTATGTACGTACTGTATGTTGCAGACACACCAATAACCCCTACACCCCAAGGAGGAGATGTAAGCTACTACAATCTGGATGTTTTCTGTTGGGCAGAAGGAGGTAGGCAGCATCTTGGTGTGTGAGTGTTCAAACACAAGTGTTATTGAGGACCACAGAAAGTCGTGTGGGTTGTTTGGAATAATGATGCAGCTCTCGTCTATATTTGAAGAGCCGGTCTTACTGCGCTCTTCACCGTCTTTGCAGTTTCCACTCAGAGCGGCATGAACTTGGTTTTGATGCCAAGGAAAAGCAAAAAAAACAAAAAAAACAACTCTCTTCCCTCCAGTGTTTTCCACTCTCACACCTCTCACCTCACTCATTGTCCCCCATCATTTGTTGTGCGTAGCATGCTCACATCTGACTGGCAGACATGCTGCTGATTAATGTGTATATAATCACTGCAGAGACAGAGAAGGGTGATTAATACTAGTCATTTAACATAGTTAGAACCTCCACTGAGAATGTTTGTCTGAGCGTGTTTGTGTGCCTTCCTGGCCCAGGTTTTTGTCCATGAATGACTGTGTGTGCTGATGTTGATGTCATTGTGTGTGTATAGCACATGTCAAAGGAATGATTTATGTTTTTCCACTCTAATGACTCTAGGGTAATTGTTTCGAAATGAAAGCATGTTTACACCTATTTGTGTGTCATTGTATCAGTGGCTTGCAGCCTTTGGATGAAGATGGAATTCAAGGGTGAGCAGGCAAAGCTTCACATCCTTGTCTTTCAAAGTTTCCACCTGGATTGACAGACACCTCTTAGTTAAACATATCCTTTGAGACAGAATGGAATAGCACTTCTGCGCTGCCAGCAGCCTAGTCTCTGCTTTATGTCTGTACACTGGCCTATAGTATATTATTATGAAAGAATCTTGAGAGTGTTGCAATCTAGTCAGTGTCCACCCAGCCTAATGACATGGGCTATTAAGGTTTCATTAATCCACACAGTGAGGGAATGAGGATGACGTGTCTGCTGTCATACTGCAGTCACTGCATTGTCCTCCACGGACCTAGATTTTTTTATATTTATCCTACAGTAGAGTGTATCTTTGTCAGCAACAGTGAAAGAGCATTTTGTTTTCCACTGAGATCAGCTAAAAGCGTCGATGTGCACAGACACATGTACAGTGAACATACACACACACACACACACACACATACACCGGCCCTATTTATCCTTATCGTCATTATCATCATTACCATCTTCATCACCGTCAGTAGAATATCAAAAAGTAAAAAACATACTTTATTAAAACAGTGAGAATAATTGCTCTCCCTTGTCTGTCAGTGTTTCCTCTCCTGCTTCATGTGCAGTTTTCTCTTATTCTACTTTACAATAATTTTAAGCAATTGATCCCAGTCAGTAATTGTGCTTTCAAATGACCCCAAATTTAGAGTATAAGTAGGATTTGATTTCCAGCTCTGTACATTAATGAAGAAAGATTAATGGAATTTTTTTTTTCTTTTTTTTGTAGATTGTAAAATGACTTTTTACAGCATTTAAAGATTCTGATGCCACTTGTATGTATATTCTGTTTTGTGGTGCCACTAACGTGTGGCTGAGTGTTTTGAATTTATCTTTAAGTGGATAATTTAAAATCTAAAATAAAGGCAGCAATTTAAGGCAGACTTAGCATCACTGCATGGTTGGAAAATACACAACTATCCTCGGCTGAACCGCAACTGCCGTCATTTTTGCCCAAAGTTCATGTTTTTTTTTTTGTTTTTTTTTTTGTGTGTGTGTTATCATGAGACTGGTGAAGATGAATAATGTAAATAAGCAAATGACATGTACCAGAATAATATTGCTGAGAGGCACAGTGACCCACAGTGAAAGTTCTGCCTCTGAATTCTGTGCAGGCAATTACTGTGAACTCATACAAAGCTATATTTAACCGACAACAAAAACAGCTGTAACCAGCCAGCCCTGACTCACTCCGCAGTAACGTCCATGGGCAGAAAGCTTTTAAGGTAGTTGTACATTTCTCTCTTTGCTGCTCATAATCTAAAAAAAAAAAAAATCCTTTCTATAGCTTAGTTGTACCACTTTTCTTTTTTTTTTCTATTTAGACACCATGTGAGTCTACTCTGGCAAAGAGTAATAGACACACATGTACACACACAGTTACACTTCCTTGTGTTGTGTTTTCTCCATACAAACTCAAGTAGTTGCTGGGTGCTCTCTATCATTTGTATCGTAACACACACCTGCAGTGAGCAGAGACAGTGGATATATCACGGCTGAGGTGAGAGGGGGAGGGTGAAAGGTCAGCGCTGACTCAGGAGGAAGCAGATGGAGAGTCCTATTTTAATTGGATGGTAGTTTTACGACAAATCGGTCACGGTCATGGGCGAGGTATAAAAGATGGCTCTTCTTTCCTCCTCTTCTCTTCTCTTCTCCTCTCTTCTCTTCTCTTCTCCTCTCTTCTGCCTTTGAGGTGTTTTCCATCCTTTCCCCTCACACTTTACTTGATTGATGACTTTAATATTTACCTGCAATCTCCCTCTCCCAACATTGGGCAAGACAATAAAAACTAGCAGAAACACATGATAGACATTCATATATTTTAAAGCTGAATAAAGTATATGACTACAAAAGAATATATGAGTGCACGTTATCTCCCTCGTATGGTTTTAGACTGCAAGACCAATAAAGGCTAATGGAAGAAGAGATCAGACTCTATCAGCCTGGGTGAATATCTTCACTCTCTGCTGTGTAATGGAAGGGAACTTGGCCAACGTCCACTTTGCACCTTAATATTTCTTACATCTTAATCAGTTTTCTTAGCTGGAGCTAAGCAAATATCCCCGTTAGGTGCTCTAAGAGGCTGTCATCAAAGTTCACGTCTCAGTCACGTGCCAACCCACAATCACTCCCCGAGCAGTGCCAGCCATCTGGATTTGGGATTGGGATTTTCTGTTTTTTCTGATTTTGATAGTCTGTCACCTCACTGCTTGCCTACATGTATGATTCCTACCCCAAATCGTTTGCAGACCCAAAATGTAAGATATAACAGGCACTGTGCCTGTTATATCTTACATTTTGGGTCTGCAATGTTCACAGACATTTCATTCTCATCCCCGCCTTTTCTTTCTTCTGACTTGAAAGAGAAAGACAGGCCAGATAATACTGACGATGGCAACCATTTGCATTGCATATTGTCCCAAATATAGGCATGGAGCAGCAGAGTAAGACAGAGGGAGGGATTACAGGGACTGATGGCAAAAGAGAGTGAACAAACGCTAATCTCTAAAACTGACAGTGAAAGCCAGACAAAGGGCCAGCAAACACAACGATGAAATAAAGGCCCTCTCTTGTCTTGTTTTGCGGCACTATACTTTTCATTTCACGCATTTGGAAGAACCTTTGAATCGGCGCACAACAGAATGGCTTTGTCAGCGACCCTCAAACTAACTGAAGGAAAACAAATACATGGAGCTCCTGGGAGGAAAAGGTACTGTGGGTGGACAGAAGGTGGGACAGTGAGGAAGAAGGGGAGCTAAAAGTTGAGGTTTGTGGTTTTGGCAGGTCTTGGTGCCTGGATGACTCATTCCCTACATCCTCCGGAAGCTGCTCATCTCTTGCCTGTTCTTCCTTCCTCTCCTCCTCCCACATTGGCCATTCTTGCGTGATGGAAGACTCAAAACTCACATCTATTCCCACAACCTGATGAGATCTTGATCTCAAAAGTCTTGAAAAACTGAAGTTCTACTCTCCCTACACACGTAGGAAAAGAGATACGAACTGTAATATGGTCTGACATTGAGTCAGCAATACCACAAGGGACTGAGCAGTCTGGCTGAGATGAAAGAGGAGAGCAACTGGGACACCAGATGTCCATCTGGGGTTCATCCACTATCATTTCCACATGCTGGATTTGTGGCTTTCAGGGTAGGAAAATCACTTTTAGTTTTACAAGGAGTTGCAAGGCACAAATACACATCTCAAATAAATTCCAGAAGCAGATAATGTCCCTTTTTTAAGTTGGATTTATATTTCTGGACACAGTGTAGTTACTGTCTGAGGGTAATGATGCACAGAATCAAAACTACCTCAGGTAGTAGTAAAATAAAATGTTTTTTCATTTCACTTTCATGTTGTTGCTTATTTCTCACACTGTTTGACCTATGTACAGATATGTAGAGTGCATTCCTCAGAATGGAGATAGCAAAAGGAACGGGGCTATTCATTCTCCCGTGTGATAGCTTCAGGAATTGAACCTCATAAAAGGCAAAGAACATTACACATCCTACAGGTTATTGTGGGTAACGTCGTTAAGAGTAAGCCAGACTCTGCCTTCGCTGCATTTTAAAATCTATATTGATAATCACTTAAAGTGTGCTCTGCAAACCTCAAAATAAAATATACACAATTCAGCATATGTGAAAGTGTCTTACATGCTTTTTGTGAGGTCACCTTTTGCCTCCCCCCAATGAAAGGCACATAAATTGCTCTACATATGCTTACTTTTAAGATTATAAGTGGTCTGAGTAGGTGGTAATGTGTGCAACTTCTTGCCAAAAAGGTTTCAAAAACTGCATAATCACAACCTCAGTTGCTCTACTCCACCCACCTTGATGTAATGCAAGGGGGAGCATTTGGATCCTGGAACAAGTGCAAGCGCAAAAAAAAATAAATAAATAAATAAAATAAAAGGGACTTGACAAAAATGACACTGTGGCCATGTTGGTGATATCAACAGCTTCGAGGCGGCATAAAAATAGAGTTTTAGTCTTATTTATTTCTGCGTGGAGAGATTCTTCAGAGTTTATCGGAAAACATGCCAGAAAAAGCAGTTCAGCGGGAATTGAGTAAGAAATCATTGATAACTAACAATAGTGAAAGATAAGAAAACCATTGCAGGGCATATAAGAGCTAAAATAGCAGTTGTATATTGGAGTGGGTGATTTAGAGTAAAACTGAAGCGTGTGGGTTGTAGCCATTGAACCCAAAAATGATGCACAAGTTTAGAAGTGATGGATTTTTTTTTTTTCTCTTCCCCTGGTGTGGTAAAATTGTCTCCCTGTCATTGATCCTCCCCTGGTCTATTTTTTCATCGTGTACAAATCTGAGCAGACTTTTGTGAGTTTGCGTATTTGTGTAAGACATGTAAAAAAATAAACGCATAACCTTCAAATGATGAAGAATAAATGAGCCTTTGACTTCCCCACAAATAGCCCTTCAAAATAAACGTAGATGGATTTTAATGGTCGTTATTACTTTGTATATTTTTCCCACTTGTAGTTAATTAGCTTGCTTTATCCTTTATGTCGACCTTTATGTACTGCACTACCCTTTAATGCGTAGGGAGCCTTGGGGCTTATTGTTTTAAAGGGAAAATTCTGACTCTGCACTTTTCAGCGCCTTCATTATAAAAAGTGCACAGGAGCAGATTGTATAGCAACATAGGTTTATATGCCATTTAGTTTTATGATTGCCAGTAAGTTGCTGTTACTAATGGGCTGCTGTTAAATCATGCATGAATTTAATGTCCACATGAACCTAAAAATAACAAAAAAATTATGCATTTATTGGGCAATTCCTGAAAGTAACAGCACTGATCTGCGGTGTGCTTCTGTAAAAGTGATACATCATCTTGTTGACGTAGCACTGAACAATTCATCAATACAGGTGAAAACTCGCAGGTATATACGGCTACAAAGAAAGGAGGACTGGTGCTTCTTGAGTGCTGAATCATGCAAATGCTAATTCTCAGTCTGGCGAGGACATGCTAGCATCTGTCATTAAATGCATTTGTCTTTTCAAACATATTCAGACAGGCTCACACTGTGCACGGACATCCAATCGTACACATGCACAAATAAATACAAGCAGAAATTCATGCAAAACCCCACAGATCCTTCTCTACGAACACAACAATGTAGTTATTTCGGGATGTGCTGGTATCAAGGGAATACAATGTGCCGGCTGTGTTTGGGGGATTTGACAGTGTTGCCAGGTTCAATATCATTAGCATGGTTTCACCTGTCTCCTCGCATACAGCGTCATCACAGACTCACTTTGAAAAACTAACAGCTCATACACACAAACCACAGGGGGAGACAGAGAGTGAGAGAGACAGGCAGAGAGAGGGAGGGGAAGGGAGGGAGGGTAATTGCACAGCGTGGCATATGTGTCCGTCTAAAACCGACTGATATTGAATCTTGGTATTATCAAAACCAGTGAAAAAAGATCACTCCACTTGCCTCGGGGACCACGACTCCTACAGATTAAACAAACAAGGTGGAATGAGCTAACCGATGAGTTTTAAGTGTGCTCGTACGCGGGTTTTGTATCCTTGACAGCGCCGAACGAGTTATTTCTCCCTGTTTGCGATCTTCAAGCTAAGCTAAGCAAAAAGACTGTGTGCAGCAGCTTTAGCAGTAGTAGAGTGTTTTTGACTGTCCCATCTAACTCTCAGCAAGAGAAGTAAATACTATATTTCTTAAAATTTCAAACTATTCCTTTAAAAAAAAAGGATGAAAAACAAGAGGAATAAATATATAATCGAATATATAATCGAAATCGATAATCGCTGCACATATGTGTTTGGCACTTAACCTCTAGAATCATAAAGGATAAGACCATAGTCAACAACACATGGCACCATGTGAATCTCCATGGCTCCTGCTATATGAGTTGTAGCAGAGTATTAGCGCAATGTGATTCTCATTTTGGTTTCTCTGGAGGAAACGTCAAAGCATATTTTTTTCCAGTGCTTGGTTTGCAGTCATTAGAATTTGTTTCTTTTTGCCATTGTCACCTCGACTTTATTCTGAGGCAAATGAAAGATCAATTGTAGAACATGACTTGCTTGGTAGAGGGAGAGAAGGCAACTAGTTAAACAATGGAGGTGACTCTCAGAATCATTAAGTGAGCACTGACGGTACAATTTTAGGATTGTATGTTTTAGCCTTGAGGATGCTTCATTCAAAATAACACTCGTGCGTTCTCTAAATGGCTTTTCTTCATCACATTATGTCGGCGGCTTTGTCTTTCTTTCCGACCTATATCTCCTCAAGCCTCCTGCCAAAGAAAAGGACCGTGTTCCTGCGATCGGCCCGAGGATATTATTGGCGTTTGTTTATTGTTGTGTTTTATAGATCTGCAGGGAGGGCTCAATTATCACTGCCGTTTTTTAAGGGTGACCTTGGAAACTCATTTGTTTTTCTCCCGCTAACCACAGATCCAATACCGCCCGCAGACGATTACACCCAGCGAGACTTGCGCAGATATTGTTTTGAGAAGTGCGATGTGATTGATGGTGTGTACACAGTACGTGTGTTTGTTTGCGTCTCTATCAACCTTCGATGATGGTGAAACGTGTCATCTGTGTTTGACAGGAATTAAACGGAGAGGGAAAGAAATGGAGTTGAATAGCAAGCGGTTCGACAACATCTGTCTGTATTTAGCCTCAACTTAGAGAGGTAGTTTTGTGCCTGCGTTGGACATTTTGTTATTGAAAAAACATGTAGTGATCTAAGTCACTGGGCTCTGTGTGGTTTCCTCACCAGCATTGTTCCACAGTCCATTCAATAGCAGTTCAGCCCTATGGCTTTGCTCTTTGTGACTTTGCCCACATCTACCTTGACTTTTAGAGCAACAGTAATAAATCACACTGATGCTGGGATCAATTGCAGGACAAGTGGCACTAAATTCTTTACTTCCATGAATTAAGCCACTTGAGTTTATGTTTTTTTTTGCCCAGTTGGTCTGCTCGTCTGTTTTTTCTTTTGCCTGTTTCCAAAATATCTCCAGAAGGTCACGATGCAAGAACCTGATTAACTCTCCAGACAGATTCTCTCAAAATTTACTTTAGTGGGTGAATTAATGGGGTCCTCCTCCTCTTCTGTTGTTTTTTTTTTTTCTTTGGAGAGTGGATTGGCATAAAAATGTGCTTGAAAAAGAGTGGATGAACTCACAGATCGCAACTGTGCCAAAAGAAGCAACCAGAGGGGTGCCAGTCCACTGGTAAATGATAGGAAATTATATTTATTGGCCAGCTATTGTTACATCCTTAGTTTCGTATGCACATTGTAGGTTGTAATTACTGCAATACAAGTCGATCTTTAGAAATACACTGTTGTATTTATCAGCGCCATCCAGATACCCAACTGACAGTCTCTCTGCTTTCACTGTTAATCTGACAGATCATGAACCTAAACTATGCAGACATGACACATTGCTTGAGGATTTCCTGTCCCTGCAAGGAAAATTGACACTTCTCTCAGCATCTAGACTTGAGCTTGTGTGGCCTCTTTTCATTTCTCTTTGGTGAAAATGAAACAGCATGGCCGAGCAGCCAACATCAGGGTAGTTTCCATTTGCGTAGGTTTTAAAACCAGCTTTAAAGCTTTGTGTCTTCTCCTGTCTTTGAAAAAGAAATCTGAGTCAGGATTGAGGAGCCAACATGTATCGGACATGGCAAGATATTTGTACCCGCAGTAACTCTATGGGCAACCCAAGCTTGACGTGGAATTTAACACCGACTGTATCTCAGCTGTTTTTGAAATGATTTAAACTCAAAACATAAATTTGCAGGAAGCTCCTATGTAGGTTTCAGGAAAGATTAAGAAAAATAAAAAAAATTTTAAAAAATAAAAAAAGAAGAAGGGAGTGGAAACTAAGATGAAGGCTGGTGCGTTGTTCTTCCCAAAAGGAAATTTCTTTCAATCAGTGTCCATATTATATGCTCTGTGAGGGCAGAAAATGAGTTGTGGGAAGAGGAAGAAAGGAATCCCTCAGATGATTTAACAAGGCTTTCTGATGGGGCCAGAGGTCTGTGCATGAATAAAACATGATGGACTGAGAGAGGAACAAGAACAGACATTTAGGCTCTGTTGGACCAGGGAGTTTAAGGGAAGAGCAGGCATGTTGGCTCTGATGGGTCTACAGTTTTACTGGCTTGGTCAGTGGTGGTTTTCAACCGCCTCTGCAGTGCCTTTTTTTTTTTTTTTGCACTCAGAGCTTGGCCCAGTGCAGCACAGACTCAGGAGACATATCTGCCCCGGAGGCCTCTCTTAATACTTTTGCCTTAACTTACAGTGTAAGGTTGATGGTTTTTACTGCCTGGGTTGTTGTCGGGTTGTTGAGGAAATGAATAGCCACTGTGTTGTGTGTATGTGTTATTAGGAGCAGGGGGCTCCGGTGGTTCATTTAAACCCCCAGTGTATGTCTGGTGTCCGTTACATATGAAGGTCACAGCTACAGCTCCGACTAATATTGCCATTCTGGACTTAGGGGTCTTCTGCACTGATTGGTTTTACCTCAGAAAGATGTGCAGTGCGTGCGTGTGTGCGTGCGTGCCTGTGTGTGTTTGTGAATGTGCGTATGAGTGAGTGTATGTTTGGGAAATTGACAGAGAGAGAGAAAATTTGATATCAGGATACAGTACAGTGTTTTTTTTTTTTTCAGTGGGCATTTGCTGGTGGTGGTGGTGTGTGCGTGTTTGCATGTAGATCTGGATAAACTAGCTTGTGCTATAATTCACATAGCCTCATTAAGATGCTAAAACCTTTGGCTTTAAAGTCGCAGTGACCCGTGGTCTGCTGTAAGCACTAGGACCTGCATACTGAGCAGAGCTCTGATTGATCTGCCTAAGTAGCTGCAATTAAGATGTTCTTCTCCCAGAATTGTCCCTCTCCCTCTCCCTATTGCATGCACGCAAACAACCAAACACGAGCACACCTGATCATCAGATGAACAAATTTGTTATCTAATGCGCTTAATCCTAATGCGGAGTTGACACTGAAACTCCACCCGTGATTGATTATGCACAGAGGAACTTGACACATTGCCCCTTGAACAGAAAACAGATGACATGAAATGAGGAATATAAAGCGGGAAAGAAGGCAGGTTCCACTGAGGAAAGGTTGTTGAATTGCCTGATGAAGATGACCTTTGTCCAAAATCCCAAAAGGCATTAAGAATTGAATGAGTCACCTTACATCAATATGTAAGGTGACTCTGTGCTAGTGTTACATAAAATAGATTCTGACTAGTCTTGCGTATCCTTAAGACCATTGGTAATAATATGACAGGTCGACAAAACAGACTTCAGATTCCAGCAAATCAGATGTTGCTTATAAAGGTTGTGTAGTCGTTTTGAACTTTTTATGAATGTTGATATCACACAGTTTGAATGGAGATAAGAGAGCTGTATTGATGCCCAGCTGTGTGTGTCAGTGCGTGGTTCACAGCTCAGCCCCCTCAGTCAAGCACACCACTGCCTCTATCACCTTGCCTTTTCCCAAAATACATTTCTTGGACAATCATCAAAAGTTTGACTCAGTCTGAGGAGCTTTGGGGCCTAGAAATGGAAACTGATTTAGCACCTCTCTCTCAAGACAATTCCGCATAAAATCTAATATGTTCAGCCACAGCGAGAGCGAGGGGGTGACGTGAAAAGGGAACTGTAGAGGTAGCCACAACACCCTTCAGGAGACCTCCATCAGCCTGCTCAGGAGTTTTTCTGTTGCTCCCCATGGCCACTTTCAGCCTAAAACTTTAATGTTCAGAGCGAAAAATAGGGGTGGACCGTGAAATAGGGAAAGGCAGAGGTGACATTGGGTCAAAATGATATTTATGGTGGTCTTTTCATCCCTCATCCCATATTTATTAATCTCCTAATCCGTAATGGCATATCCATCAGTTTCTGATCCTCTGCCACTGCCACAGTTTATCAGAATCTTAAGTCAGCCTTTAGCTTTATTGTCGCGTGTTAATGAAAGTTGATTCCAGCTCCAATTGCCCTTTAATTCAAAGGGACGTTTTCATTTGTCCCTATGGTGAAAAGGGGAGTAACTCAATACGAGTGGAAAGAGCAGTTGGCTCTGGTGTTTAGGGGGCCTTTGTGTGTATCCTGTTTGGGGGGGTGTCATATACTGTAATCCATTGGCGGGAGATTTGCCACCAAGGATATTGCACTGTGGCAAGTCGTGTACTTATGTTACAGTTATGTACTTAGAGCCAGAGGTGATTCTGGCGCTCTCTGGCCGTCTAGCATCACTCCAAACGGACATGTGCCAGACCCTACATGAGCCTCCTCCTTCTGTTAAGTGATAAACCATCCCCCTGAGGCATGCTGACTCACTTTATCAGTCTTGCACTTGCTGTTGTAAATCAAGGCCAGTGTCACACAGCATGGCTTCACATTTCTGCCTTATTTTCATTATATCATGTAGCCTCAAGGCCACACTGAAAGGAAGGAAAAAATAATAATCTGATCAGATAAATATCCTAATTATGCCCATGTTTAAAAATAAAAACAAGAAACACAGTGCCAATAAGGACAAAAGGTGGGATATTTATATTGTTTTTCCTGAAAGAGTTCATCATGTGGTAACCTTAGCTCTTTGAAAAGCATACAAGGTAACATAACAAATAAACTGTACGTTAGATTTTTGGTTCTATACCATTGTTTACAAACTCCAAAAGCCATTTTAAGAAAAGCCAGAATTGTATTGTTTTAATCATCTAGCACTGGCTTGGTGGTTGGATTTTTTTTCTGCATTATCAGAAACAGCAAAAGTGGTTTGTGTAGAGCAAATTGAAGATGAACTCACAGGTTAGCATTAGCAGCAAAAAGGAGAGGGCTGCTCTCCTGAAATCATCCAAGAAGCTCCAGAAAATCCTGGGTGAGAAGCAGAAGGAGAGTGACATGGGGTCCGAGTGGACAATCTGGACAGCCGGGTCCAGGAGATTCCGGACAAGAAGCAGTCGAATAAGAGAAAACACAGGCTGACCAAGCTCTTCGGACACTCTGGGGTCCAAATGAACATCTTTAGTGGAGGGGGATCTTTAATTTGTCTCAAATCCCATGGACAAGGAAAACCAGGCGATATACGAGCACGCACAACAGTAGCTGCAAGCGGAAGCACTGCATGCACAAACGCAGCCCAGCATCCCAGAGCTGTGACTCCGGACTGCAGGGCTGCATGTGGGGCCTGGCACTCACCTGCACCCTCCTCGTTTTGAGTGTATGATTTGAGACGAATCAAACAACATAATCTTCCCTCTTCCAAAAGATCATTGTGGAAGGCCGCTTTTCAGAAACCCGGCTTCCTCTGATGAACGTGATTATTTCCAGTGTTCCAGCTCAAGTGCAAGTAATTGCACTTGTAAATGTTAAAGGTTTTCAAATGGATTCTGATAAGTGGTCAGTCGGAGAGGATTCCCCTAATGAATGGAAGAGCTCTATATATGTCAAACGTGACGCCATAAAAATGGGACCATGCTCTTTTATTGGTCACATTGAGTAAATATTTATCACACAGCAGACTACAATTAGAGGGCATGACATATAGAAGGAAGACCCTCAGTTCCCTCAAGACTGCTCAGGATTAAAAAGAGGAAACTCGATTCAGACAAAATCATCCTTTCAGACACACAGTGCAGGAATAAAGGAGTAGATCAATGTTTGTTGAAGAACAAGAGCAAGCGTGTCCACTTTTATGGAGGTTGCACGGCTTGGTCCCATCGTGTCTGAACAGAAACCAAAACCAGTGGCATTTCATTTTTCAGTTTATCGTCATGTTCACCTGACTGAGTGAAGATGAACTACAAGTGAAGCGCTTATCAAACTGACAACTTGATCCAACAGCAGCCTGTTTGTAATCAATCCAGCTGCTGCATAGACTGTTTAATGGTATTTCTAAATCTGTTTGATACATCTGAATACTTCACCTGAACACCTCCCGGGCAGACGCATGGGGTACTGCGTTGAGTTTTTCAATCACAGTGTAAATGAATCTGACCAGATGTTCAATTTCATGGTACACGTCGGGTTTCGTACTTGGCCTTGCATTGCAAATGACATCGACCTCATAATGCGAGTAGGCTCAGTGAGAAATTAGAGGAGTGAGAGTGGGAGGGTTTGGGGATTTGTACTGGGGATCATCCAAACACTGTGGAAAGAAAGAAAAAAAAATGAATATGACAACAATGAAAGAAGGTCTGAACCAAGCTGCAGGATATGGACAGAACCCAGCTGGAGCCTCTCTGTGATGTTTCTGCTTCAACATGGAATCGCCAAAAAACGACAGGTAATCAATCCCATAGACTTCTGTGTTAAAATGTCCCAACTTAACAGACTTGTACAAAAACAGTTTGGGTCTCTACAGCTATTTTCCTCCTTTATAACAGCTGTATGGGTGTTTTATATAACTCACCTGTTTATATTATCATTATTAAGGCTTAACGTTATGAACAATTGAAGGTGTGGCCTATTTGAATGACAGGTGGGTGAGTCCATGCTTGCCGCAAACTAGGACGCGCCAAAGTCTCGGCTCCACATTCGCTCCTCCTCTTTGCCCCGTGGGTGACATCTTGGAGGCTACGTCCATCTTTATTTACAGTCTTTGCTTCAGGCCCGTCATCAAGTAACATCAGTTGAGGACATTTATTGGACTTCACACAGCTCTCTCGAGTGACACAAAAGACTTTAAATAACTTTTATTCTGAAGTAGTAGCGCTACCCAAGAGTAGACCTGTAACCTATGAAATTGGAGTTCCCTTTTAACAAAAAGGTCCCTTATTTTACACTGTCTTTTATATGAAGTTATGATATCCATAATAAGATATGTCTGTGACTTTAATTTGCCAGAAACCATCCTAATGTAGTTTCACATCTCTATCAGGCTTCTCTCTGGAGCTCTATTTAGAAGAGAGGCTCTGGGCCCCACTCACACACATCTTTACCATAACACACAGGTTTGTTTTTTTTTTTTATGGTCTCTGAGGTTGTATTAAAAGGATTTATCTGGTTAGGAAATAGGGTCAACCCCATCCATGTTCCTGACCGAGGTCAAACAGAACTGTTTGATTAGCGAAGCTCGCTTCAATAGAAATCTCTCAACCAAGGGCTGAGGCCATTGACATGTCTGCTTTACAAGCGAGGAGACGGAAGCCACGCAAGCTACACGCTGAGAGCATCCATGGGAGAGAGGAGAAAGAATTAAAGGTTTCATCAGTGACGTAATCACCTTTCCGCATTGTGCCCCATTTCCCTGCTGTCTGCTGGCAGTGTGGCTGAAAAAGCCAAATCACTGACATTTTGTTGCACCACATTTCTTACTCATTGTCTCGTTTGTCGCTTGTGGTTTGTTTGATGGAAAATTCCTTTCAAAAAGTCTTTCCCGTTCTTTCTGGCTCTCTCTGTGACCCACCAGGTAACTAATAAGTCGAACTACTGAACAGTGCAGCAGTTTTAGTTATTATTTAGTTAGTTATTTTATTTTTGTATAAAGGATGGAATCTCTGTTTTCATCAAAATAAAAAGGAACATCCAGAAACCTACATGCTTTTAATTGATCCTCAGAGAACTCTACAGTGCAGTCAGTCACGTATCTCATCATGCTAAATTCTTAAGATTATTCTTTTGTCCCTGTGGCACGAGTTCATCAAAATGTTTGTGCATTCAAAGAGGAGTGATTATTATCTTGCAAAATATGTCCCCAACTCCTCTCCAGTCTTTTTCTCCATCATATTTAATCATTTAATCCGAAATTTCACTTTCCTATCTCTGTCCCTTTTTTCCTGGTGGCATCACTGAGGGTTGGGTGTACCTTAGTTTTAATCTACCCTGCGAGGTAAAGCAGATATTGGTGGATATGGATATTAGGTGGGACGAGGTGGACGCAGGTGGGGAAATGTAACCCGCTGTTGGGAAATAGGCAGGAATGCAGTTGGAAGGTGTGTGTGTGTGTGTGTGTGTGTGTGTGTGTGTGTGTGTGTGTGTGTGTGTGTGTGTGTGTGTGTTTCAAGATAAAACATCATGTGTCCTGAAATTACTTTTGGCTTTAACAACTGAAGAAATGCCTGGTAAGCAACTGCCCTCATTAGCATACAGATCAGGAGGCACTGTAAGTGTTTGTGAAGTATAATTCACTATTGCCTTTTGCAAAGCAATAAATGGAGTGTCCTTTCCCTGCAAATGCCATAGCTGGTCTTTCCTGGTCCCATTATTTTTATTGGGCTACAGTTTGGTTAAGAGTCGTTAACATTACAGTTTCCCTTGAGTGTTAGACCCTCCCTTTAATAGATCTCAAAGGTGTAGCATTTTAACATCTCTAAGTTGTGGCCACATTAATTTTGAAACATTAGTATAATTATCATAAACAAACAGGACAATCACTTGGGAGACTGGCAGGTTCTGCCAGCCTCTACAATATATTGTCTGCCATTGGGCTTGACTTTATTGGAAATCATGATGGATTGCATAATTGGGTTATGGCACAAAATAGAAGCACAAGCAGAGCTACTTTCTTGCAGCAGCTGACGATAGAGTGAATGGAGTTTTATTATAGTTATATATTTATATCTAATTTTATATATTCTCATTCTGTGGATTGTTTACAGTAATTCATACAGTAGAATATAATCTAACTATGACATTCTCTACTTTTTATGGCATATGGCGTATAAAATTGTATGCAAACCAAACAACTCAATAAATATCTGAGATGACTTTGAAGTGACCTGAAGCAGACTGATTCGTTAGCTGACTCCACGGGCAAAGGAAGTGCTGATAAAACTGCCACAGATATTAATGGATACGTCGCCTTAACGTGGAATCATTTATGAGTGCACATGCCACGCTAAGCATTATTTGCAATCTGCTATGTTTGCATTTGCATGTTAACATGCTCCTTTGCTAATGTGCTAATAATCCAAGGCGCTCTTCTCTCTGTCGCTGTGTCCACAGGTTCACCGGCCCCAACCTTCCCTCACCTATCATTAGCAGCAAGAACTGGCTTCGACTGCACTTTACCTCTGATGGCAACCACAAGCTGAGAGGCTTCAGCGCCCAGTACCAAGGTAGGATAAATAGAGGGTTTACCACATTTAGAATTGATTCTCAACTTATTGTGTGGCACATTCATTTGTTAAAAAAAATCAGCAAAAATTAAAAAAAAAAATCTAAAATCAGAATGCAATTTCCACTTGTGTGCAAGAAACAAATAAATCTTACCGCCAACAGTACTGAAATGAACCACAACTCAACAAAATTCCTTTTCATCATATGCCAAAATCAGAACTTTGTACAAAATGTATATCATGATTTAAGAAATTTGTTGAACACATTTTTGCTTGTGAGGGGAAGTGAAGTGAAGTGGAGACTAAGCCGATCAGAGAAAGCGTCAATCTGTTCTCACATCCAATAAGACATCTGCTTGGTAGACTGACATCATTCATCTTTTTTCCCAGTGTAAATGAGGTGACATTTCCGTAAATGATCACACTCTTGATTTAAGATCTTGCTAGTTTTGAAACTGTACTGAGAGCAAGAGATATTATGTTACTGTTTTGGCAGAATAGTCGGGATTGCTTTCAAAAAACAAGATTTGCGGAGTTGTTATTAGACACACAAACACTCATACACTCAGACATACACAAAAGCCTCTCTCTCCTGTGCATCCAGCTTCCGTCCCATTACTCTTGGAGGGTTCAGGGGTTAACTTTTAGAAGGGATGAGCGGGGGAAAAGGATTAGTTTGTCCACAAAATAAAGGTGATCTCTAAGGATCTCACCTCCAGCCGCCTGCTGGAAATTTCAGAGGCGATGGCGAGAGAAATAAAATCAAAAAAAAAAAAAAAAAAAAAAACGGAGAGAGAGAGCGAGAGGGATGAGGAACATGCAAAAGCAAAGGCGGTGGACCTATGGGATTACAGGTTCAGCATTAGATAAATATGTTTAAAAGATCAGAGAGAAATGGGAGACTAATACTTTAATTAGATTAAACACTGACTCCATCTCTACCTACCCCTCCCCACACACACACACACACACACCTCCCCCACCAGCCATGTCTCATCATGACATGTTCCCATGAATCCACAGCAGCTGTAGCATGTTGCAGTGACGAAATGAATGCTAGTTGAATATCGGCTTTGCATGTTTTCTTCTTCAGCGTCCCTCGTTGTACGTGGCAGAGAAAACAGCAACCACCCATCCAAACCCTGCACCTAACAGCCTGTTTTATTTACTAGAAACACGATTAGTCCCCCCCCCCCCCTTTTTGCAATCAGGGTGAAAAATCTGAAGAGGTTATTCATTCTGATCTTTCTTCCAGACACATAATAAACAGACTTTTTTGACACATGACTCATATTAGCTTTGAATTTCAGTGCAGATGGAACTAAGCAAAAGGATCAAAACACATTTGTGCAAAACAAGCAAAGTTCCATTGTCAGGAACCATCAAAGTAATTAAAAAGGGTGAGTGTGAAGGGGTACATAGACACCGCTGATGGTGTTTTTCAAATTGGTGAATAAATATGCATTTAGATGAGCCCCTTGCTTTGCAGGCAGTGATGATTTTGTTGTTTTTTTTTTTTTTGTTGTTGTTGTTGTTTTTGATTATTTTTTCCACCATTATCAGGAATCTCAGTAATTTAAACCCCATGTTTTGATTGTACTGAAAGGAGCAGTTTTGCTCCTCACCTCACCTGCCATCTAATAATCAAATAATGTTGTTGCCTGTGGTCTTCATTTTCAAGATTTTCAAGATTGGAAGGACATTGTGCATTGCTCAGTCCTTTCCTTCGTTGTAAACGTAATGCGTGGACTAATATTAGACAAATGAAAGTTGTTGATTCTTTTAGGAAAATGTTGGCTTTTACTGTCACAAAAAGTAGAACATAACTGTGGACATAACTGGAGTAGGTGTGGGCAATGATCTATGGTGCAGTAAATTATATATTGTATCCGCTGCAGACGTTTACCGCTGCAGGAATGTGTGGGTGTCGCTTTCTGCGGTCTTATATCTCGTATGTCTCTCTGCTCTACAGTGAAGAAGATGACTGAACTGAAGTCCCGCGGTGTAAAGATGTTGCCTAGCAAAGACAACCACCACAAGATATCAGTGTGTAAGTTCCAAACTGAAACTACTATCTGTCTTTTGTAAATAAACTGGGCTGAAATGGACAGTTTCACTTACCTAATGCGGAGCCATTGAGCTATCAAGGGAGAAAACTTGAGTGTGCACCCCGGCGATGGCATCAGATGTCCATTTCTTTCGCTGCTAAATGGCATCCATGGCTATCGTAGTATGACTCTGCGTTTGTTTTTTTCTAAGGTTTTTGACATAAGGATAAGCACCAAGTTTAGCTGAAGCAGGAGATGAACATTCGACTTCACTGTAAAAAAAAAAAAACAAACAAAAAAAAACATATTAATACAAGTGAATCGAGGGTCTGTACAAAAAAAAAACAACCCTGAGCTGGTGAATATGCCACAACACATGTGGCTAGCTTCGAGAGAAGATGCCAGACAATCCTGTTCATCTTTTCACCTTTATCAACTCTTCCTGAAAGTCATTTAAAAGTTTTTTTTTTTTTTCCCGGTACATCTCGGCAAGAGAAAAGGGTAACTGCTGACTGTTGAAAGAGGAACAAACACAAAGGACACACAGACTGTGCTAGAGACGCCGCTCTAATGGCAAATGGACAAGAGTAATTGCATTGGTTGCTCTTTTCGCCATGGCAGCTTTCCTTGCCCTTGCTCTCTCCCAGCCTATGTCTGAGTTCACTGTTCATTATCCCATTCTCTGTCTTTGAACATCTGGAATATTAACAGCTTGACAGCTATGAGTCACCTGACTAGAGTGGCGCAGAGAGATGGATGTGAAAGGCTTTAAGAACAACCTGTTGAACAAAAAAAGAGGTGCATTAATGCTAATCCTGCCTCAAGGCCATTTTTAGTTCATTTTATCCACTTCTACCTCCCACTTTATCCTCTGCTTTTAATCCGTATGTCTCTTAAAAAAATCACTTTTGTTCTTCTTTCCTTTTATTTGCGTTGCGTTAATGCATTTTATTTTCGTTTTACTTTCTTCCACTTTACATTTCCCTCCCTATAGCATTTATACATTATTTGACTGCTTGTGGCCCCTAATGGAAAGACAGATACATTTTTTTTAAAACAAATTCAAAATAATGAAGTTAATCACTTTTTTTTTTTGAGCAGAAACTGTAAACTGGATTAAAACTCTGAAAATCTTAAGTTACTATTTGTACCTCAACAAATATTTTTCTTCATAAATATATTAAGGTTTCATCTTGTAACATGCAAAAATGGCTTATTGGTATTTTCTTTACGCCCTACATAATATTTGATAATTAAGATGTCTCTTCAATAATTGTAAATGATCAAATGATTCAAACCCTAAATATCAATCAATGGATTAATCAGCTTTTATGAGAAAGTGAGAAAATACTCATATATCGTCTATAAAGATGAGCATAGACCTGACATTCACAATCTCCTCTTCCGTTTGTTCAACAATAACCTTAAACCTGTGTCATCCTTTTTGTCTTCTATTTTTTTTTTTTTTTTTTTTTTCTCCTTACCAGTGCTGACACCGGTGGGGCTTGTTTTGATCTCACTGTTGTCTCGCCTCAAACTGGGACTATGGCCAATGTGCAGGTGTCACATTGACTTGGCCCCCGAGGACCTTTGACCCCTCCCAGTCAGTCAGATGGGCTTGGCCCTGGTTGGCCAAGTTTTTGTTTGACCCCTTTCTGGCATTTTGCCTTCCACTCTTTTGCACCCAGTGACATGATTTAACAGAGCACCAACAGGAGTGTGCTCTGGGATAAAATGTTCTTGGTAAAAAAAAAAAAAATAAAAAAATAAAAAAAAAAAATTAAGCGGGTCAAGTTGGTGACCTGTAAATGAAGAGCTAAATGAGTTGAGTTGAAAAGTGAAGTCATGTGACAGGGCTAAGGGAGCTGTTGGCACTCATCGGTCTTTTAACCTTAAAATTGTTCTATAATGATCAATGATCATTAAGTGAAAGTAAACAACAAACAAGTTGATAAAATTGAGCCATTAAATAGCTAATTTAGTTTTTATGTTCCCTTTGGAAATGTGTAAAAACCTTACATTCACATTTACTCGTTTAGTAAGTAAGGGACATCATTGAAGCTTCAGCACAGTATGAAACCCTGTTGTACGTAATAAGCACAAATCTGTATAATTAGTGCAAGGAAATCAAGTAAAAAAGAGCACCAAAAGTGTATAGTGAGAGCTAGTTAGAGGCATTAGAGGAATCAGGAGAGGTGGCGCTCTCAGAGAAGAGGGAAGCCCCCGCTCTGATAGCATTTGGAAGCTTGTTCCACCATTGGGGGAAGCACCGGCGAGAACAGTCTGGACTGCAACTTTCTTGTGTGCAGGGACATGAGAACGAACCTTCACAGAGTTCAAGTTAAACAGCATGTCGTATCCTGCCACCTGCCAAATACATGTCCAAATCCAATGCACCCACATTTTTATATGCTTGTTTATCTGCATGCCAGTCTTTCTGAACGCAGCGAAAATGTCATCTTCACATCTTTTCTTCATCCTTTTGTCTCTTGTCTTCTCCCATTAGTGTCTCAGATGGGTGTCGCCCAAGGACACAACATGTGTCCAGATCCGGGGATCCCAGATCGAGGAAAAAGAAAAGGCTCAGACTTCAGGTAAATGCAAGTGAGGATGGATTTCAGGACCAGTTAATGAAGTATCGAGTGTAACTGAAGAGATGAAGGATTCCTGAATAACAACAGGCAGAATGACATAACATGAAAAATAGACAATAAGTTTTGGCTGGCTGATTATCAAGAGATTGCTGCATTAGGCTGTATTAGCTATTATGTATAGCCATACTAATGTATGCTGGCCTGAGCTGTACTTTATAAGCGTGCTGTAAATAGCTTGTGAATGTCAAATGTGAATGTCTCTCTGTGCTTTGTTGCAGCTATTGCATCCATTAGCTTCATTTTTCATTTTCAGTGGGACTGTTTTTTGAGTCCACTGTTAAGATTTAGTTTCCGTTTATTTATTTAAGTGTAATATTTTTTGTCAGTTGATTTTTCCTGTGTTGTAATGAAATGATAGCAGAGTTTTAATTACTTGCAGAAGTTCCTTGGTAGAAGTAAATTGCAGCTTCTTGTTTTTTTTGGGTTTTTTTTATCTAGTTTTTAAATGTTTACAGTTTACTGTTTTAATAAAGGGCCAGACTTTATTAATAAGTGAATTTCACAATGTCTGTCTTTTTAAAATTCAGTCCCAACATTATTCCAAAATTGACTCCCAGTTCATTGTTAATGACTTTAACTTTGTTCACAGTTGAGTTTTAATATCAGGACACTATTGGGTACTATAACAAAATCAGGTACTGCATCACGAAATGGGCTCCTGCATACAGCACATTACCTAAAGTCATGCCCCATAAAGCCACTGCAACCAAATCAGATAGAGTAATGTGTACACTAAAACAAATATGCTACCGTTTGAGCCACTGCACTCTAATAGGCTGCCTCTGTGGGATGGTGATATTACCGGTGGGATTATGGAGTTTCATTCCCGTCAGAGCCATTGACTCTATCAGTGGTCAACTGTAATACAGATAAATGGGTAACATCTGTCTCCCACAATGCAGCACTTCTGGAATATCGCAGCTAGGAAGTCTAAAACACACACGCTGTCTGTGTTTTTTCCCCACTAAATATATATTTTTTCTTCATACCCTTACCTCAACTGCACTCTGCACTGCAAAAAAAGTGATTTTTTTACAGCAAAGGTTTGTCTTCTTTCCCTACAATCTGACTGCAGACGAGGAGCCACAGTCCACTTCTCCTGTGATGAGGGTTACGAACTGCAGGGCTCAAAGAGCATCAGTTGCCTCAGAGTGACGGACAGCTACGTAGGCTGGAGTGACGATCGGCCCATATGCAGAGGTGAGGACTGACATGTGGGTTGTCCGTCTACCCACATCTGTAATGGAGGCAGTCACAATATGACCTTCATTTATATTTCCATACTCAGAACCCTGTCAGTCTGGTGTCATTTTGTGCAGATGCTCAGTCCATGTTCTTCTTCTCTGTGTTATTGATTCACTATTCACCATTTTTTTACAACAGGGCTTCATACTGGCCTGACTTTGACCTTTGCCCAGCATCTTTTTGTTTCCTGCTGTTTAGCCATGCTGACACGGTGACGCCCATCAGTCATTTCGTCCTCACGTTTGACCATTTATGACAGGCAGGAAATGCAGTCAGGCTCCCAGTACCGTGTTCTTTATGCTGCTCCGCTCCTCCAGTTTTAGTTTTCGGCCTCAATTAACCCAGTTAATCCAGTTAGACTAGATTAGTTAGACTAGAAGATTAAGTATAATTGGTTTCATTTATGCACATCTATATCTGACTGATAAAGTGTGTTTCTGGAGAGGGACATATTAAAATATTAATATAAATCCTAAATTCAGAAACAAAAATTCTAATAATAAAGCATTTAGAATACGCTCTCTTGTGTGTTTTTCATTTTAGTAGGTGTGATCACTAACTACTAAATTTATTTAAAGCATTGTTTATATATATTGAGTTCTGATTATCAGTACATATGAAAGCACTCAATACAATTAGATAAAAAATAGTCAAAAACAGGAATAATAAGACAGAACCCATTGTATTTTTAAATATTGTATCTACCATTAACTCTTGTAAGGGGTGGATTCAATCCAATTCAGAATCTCCTCTTTCTAGTCATTCCTCAGTAAAGCACCTGCAATCCATGTTTGTTTGTTTTTTTTTTTTAATAACCATGTATCAAATGACAGCGTGAAAACAATATGGTAAAGTGAAAGTGGGTTGTTTGGAGTGATAATGCAGCTCCCCTCAGCTCTACAGAGCTTTTACAGCAGCAGAAGGCCCCACACAACTGGCTCAGCACCAAATGGTGGAGACTTACAGTCAGAAACTAGCTGGTGAACTTGGAGCATTTAGCAGCTGAAGAGGCACAAACTTTTTCTGGGGAGTTGGTAGAGACTAAAAACAGTTTCAGGGGAGTAAACACTGAACTTACATTTGCCAGGTTGTGAGACATACACAAAGAATGAAAATGTTGCTTCCTAACAGCTGGGTGTGTAAATCAGCAGCAGCAGCTTGCTAACATCAAGTTTTGCAATCTCAACTTGAGAAACATGACGATATGTCAATGTTGTGTTGACTTTTTGCCCCCAGCTAGCCCTAAAAAAAAATAAAAATAAAAATTGCAGGTTTAAATTGGAAGGTGGTTGAAATCTTTTTTTTTTTTTTTCATTGATTCAGCTGCTGCAAATGCTTTGTCATCACTCTAAAGGGGCCTGTAACATCTGAGTGATGTCTTCAAAAGTTTGAAGTAATTAAGCCAAACAATTCTGCAATCACTGAGATTGACATGTTGATAAATCACAGCATTAGAAAGTCCATTAACAGAACTGAAATTATCCTTGAGGTATATTCGTCATTGGCAGCTCTGTATGATTTGTACTAAAGGTGAGCCATTATTTACATTCACAGAGCCTACCATGTTTAGCTTTCTCGTGAGCAGGTCACCCACCAGTTTCCTCATTAGTGCTTTGGAACAAACATAATATATGATGTAATCACCTGCAGCAATTGGGCATTTTATCCCCTTTGCCCCCTGAGCTGCAGGTCATTTCTTCACTCAAATTAGCGTCCTCTCAAAAATGCAAATATCCCCATTCTTTGTTTTGTCTTAGACTGATCCAATTTTGGCAATATTTAATTGCAGCACTAAGAAGACTGGGTGTGGCACGATCCATAAGGATTATGTCAGTGTGTGTGTGTGTGTGTGTGGGGAGGGGGTTGCGCGTCGTCTTAATGGAGACGCCGTCACTCACCTGGATTCTGGTGTTTTATAACATCAAACACAGCGATGAAGGCCTGGCTCTGACACTTCTGTCCTCTGTTTTTCTTTGAACTCAAAAGAAAAAGTGATGGAGCCTTTGTGAGCGCAGGCCATAGTATCACCTGCTGTCTGCTGGTTTTCTGTTTTATGTAAAGAAAGATTCCAGATTGACATATGATCTGGTGAAATGTCAGTGAAATCGCCCTTTAAAAACATCACATTCCATCATCCACGTTTAACCTTTTGTTACTGTGCCTTTGTTCTTGCCTCACTCTGCTTCAATGAAGATTAAGCATCATCCAGGAATAATTGAAGATCTGTAACCAAAATTAGTATTAGTCATCATTAAAGTGAACAGCACTATCATTAGCACAGAGAGAGAGACAGACAGAGAGAGAGAGAGAGAGAGAGAGGGAGAGAGAGAAAAAACGTCATCTCTGGCTACAAATTCATTCTCTTGATGTGAAATTCACAGTTCTCTTTTTTTCTGGTCACACCGAGCTGTTGCAATCCTCTTTGTTATGGATTTTGATTGCTGGTCAGCCTGCTGCACTTTGGTGCCTGTTGCCAAACACACAGGGTGGGCAGTAACAGGCACAATGAGACCCATGATTAAAAAAAAAAATAAAATAAAAAATAGGAGGGGATATGATAGCTTCAGTTGGCTCTGCTGTATTATTTTACTTAAGGTCACCCTCGCTGTCAGAACAACTCATTAATTACTTTATTCTCCCGTTAACTTTGCCCAAGTTCTTTTTCAATTTAATAGGAGTGATCTGGTGGGAGAGGGGTGGGGCATAGAGCCGCTGAGTGGGACTCAAACACCCGGAGGACATCTCTTAGACGTAACTCATTAAAATCAGGGTGGCGGGTTCAAGCCCTTTCAAATACTTTGAGGTTGTCCCGCACATATGTTCATATGTACAGACTCACTCCCCTTAAATTCCTCATTAGAAATTCTACTTTAATTTGAGCGGGTGTCGAATAGGTCTGTCATGCAGACACCCTCGGGCCTTGATAAGAAAAGTCGCAATGTCCTTTAAAACGTGGTTTGCTCACCTGCTCTCTTCAAAGTGTGACACCCAATTTCTTTTTTTGTTTCCAATAAGCAATGCTTGAGAGCTATCTAACCATATTAACGGCTGCATTTTGTGTACTGCGAGCTATTTTCGCAAGAGCGGCGGATGATAAAGACAGTCTGATATCATCTAGTTTGTTTTATTGTTATAATAAATTACACAGTATGACAATATTTATAAAAAGATCTTCTTTCCAGTGTATTTTCGACTTGTGTGATTTATGGGTTTGATTGAATCTCTTTTTCACGGTGCTACTCTAAATTGGCAAGTCAAGTGTTTGGAGAGAGCACTGCAGATGATTTTGTTTAGATGGCTCTTTACGCTTTCTAATTTCCCAACCACTTGCCAAACAGCTTCAGCTTTCAAATGTGACGCTTGCTTACAGTTCAGTCAGGATCGTTAAGTTAAAAAAAAAAAAAAAAAAAAGCATTTTGAATGGCTACACAGCTGTATTTTGCAGTTACCATCATTATGATGCTATTTAAGATGCTGTCTACGCTTCTAGGTGAAGACTGAGCTCGGATGCTTGAACACCCCTGCAGGTTGTTTTTCGAACAGAGCACAGCAAACACAAGGGAATATTAAATATATATAATACACAGGGCAAAATAAACAACTGCCAGTATGAGTAATAAGAAACCTTAACAGGTGTAGGAAGGAATTACTCAGCACAACTTGCAGCCAAACAGCATCGTGACTTGTACATTTAACAGGCGCCCAGGCAAGGGCTTGACACACACTGCAAACTCTGTGTCTGAACTAAGCTGTCACTAACCAGGCATCTTCCTCTCCCCGCGTCTTCCTCCGTAGCACCAATGTGTGGAGGTCAGCTGAGAGGACCCAGTGGCGTCATCACATCTCCGAACTACCCGGTCCAGTATGACAACAACGCCAACTGTACTTGGGTCATCACAGCCACAGACACATCAAAGGTAAGAAATCGTTAAATATGGGATTCGAGCGACAGTGTGCAGTGCTAATTTAGCTTCGCGGCGGTAATCGTCTGATCCAGCGGTGTCCTAAGTGGTGTGTTTTAGATGCCAGCAAGAAAAAAAAAAGAAATAGGAAAGGAGTTGACTGGTGTGTTTGCACCTGTTAGGGTGGAACTCTAGAGGAGGCTCTTTCTGACACACATTTCATACTTTTATAATTGCTACAGGACTTTCAGGGGGCTGTTAAACACACCATGCAACAGAAGCTCTCCCATGGAAAAATGTGAGAGATAAGGGAAATGAAAGGAAAAAGCTCGGTGGAGCTGAGCCAACAGAAGACAAAGAGAGTTGTTAGAAACACCTGTGGTGAGGGAGAGAAGAAGAGAGTAAAAAATGGACAGAAGAGTAATGGAGTGGTTTTGAGAGCATGCTCAGAGGATATCATGAAAGTGTCATAGCCATTCTGTTCAGACCATTGACTTTGGAGTTGTGTTCAAGGCCGCCCAGCTGCTTCCCTGCCAAATATCCTTCTCTGAACTCAAACAAAATGGTTTTACAAATCTGTTCTCTTATTGCACTGTGCAGAGCGAAGGAGAGTCTGTGTGAGGTGAGAGGCAGGAGGCAGAAGGGGTAGTCTGATAGAACGCACATCCATCCAACCCCACCTTTTGCTTGCCTGTGTATAAACACACTCACTCACACACACACACACACACACACACACACACACACACACACACACACACAGACAGACACCCTTGGGTATACCCGGCGGGCAGCCTGCTGAAACAGACAACGGTGCTTTGGGCTGTCTCTCGCTCTGTGTCTGGTCCAGATGAAGATGGAGCGAGGCTGTTCTTTCCGTTTAGAGTTGTAATGGGCTTCTATCCCTGCCCATCTGCGCAGGCCCAGCCAGAGGAGATGTTAGGTCAGGCAGGAGACTAAGGCAGAGCTGCATAGGGAGGCAGCTGGGTCGGACGTGACGCTGCCTTGCTAGAACCATAATCCCGCCTCGTGACATCATGCATGTTCTCGATGAGCGCAGCTCCTTCGCGATATCCTGGAGGTGCTGAACTCAGTTGAAAATCACAAAGACAGGGGCACAGGGGTCTGCGCTCCAAAACAAACCAAAATTTCAAAAGATGCAGAGATCGCAAACAATATAAAGCATATGTATGCGTCCTTCGCTTGTTCTTTGTTGTTGTTTATTCCCTCCCCCCTCCTCTGTGCCTCACCTGTTGGCCGGTGGCCGTGAGAGGCATTTGTGCTATGAAACTATTTATCGAGTGATCGGACCTATTTTGCCAACACGCCATCCATCTCTTCCTCTCCACCCTGGCAATTTTCATTAGGCACTGGGTTTAACATAGGACAGAATGCAATTTGCATTTATATAAGCTTTTTCATTAGGCCTTGCTCTCGCAGCCCTCTGAAAACATTAAGAATTTGGTGGAAATCAGTGGCAGCTAATTTTAAATAGGAGACAAAGACAGCCCTTTCCTTGCTTTGCTATTTACTTATTTATATCGTAGCCTCCGACATTACCCCCACTTTTTTGTCTTTAGCGGCATTTTTGCATTATCATAATCAAATTGTATTTGTTTGTCTGTCTTAATCTGACTTGCCCCTTGCTTCCCTCAGCTAGGGCACACATAGTGTTTTTCTTCCCCTCTCTCCCAAACTCCCACCTGCACCATAAAAATGAGATGAAATGAATAGTTGTGTGTGTATGTGTGTGTGTGTGTGTGTGTGTGCGCGCGTGCGCGTGTGTTTTCTTCCCCTCGTCCCCAAAGTTAAAAATCCAATACATAAATCTTTAAAAACTTTTGTGTCACCTTCACAATGGATATATTCACCTTGTGGACAACCTGCAGTCCCCTGCCACATCTCTCTGGTGTGCTTAAAGTCATTCTGAGTCTGGCTAAATAGGCCACAAATGTGTCTGCAACCTGCTGATTTGATGAGCAAGGAGTAGGGGTCATGCGGACCGTCTGGAAGGCAATCAGATATTTGATTAGTGGGAGAGAGTTTATAATCACCAGGCTGAAAGTCAGATGTAGCAAAGTATACTCATAGAGCCACGTATATGAGTATTTACAAGAAAGGAAATAAATAGACAGAGTAAAGAGTAAAGCACAAATGTGTTAGATAGAATACACACAGCTGGTACATGTGTGTGACTGGAAATGAGATGGACAGATTGACAGATGACAGATTGATGGACAGGGGGATGGAAAGTCACAGATGGGAAGGGGTCTCTCCTCCGCACCCAGTGAAAGGATCGTTCAAGTGTCTGTCGCTTACGGTTGCCCTGGCGATGTCCCCGCTGTTGTCTAGGTGATCAAGCTGACATTTGAGGATTTTGACCTGGAGCGAGGCTACGACACCCTGACGGTGGGAGACGGCGAGGTGGTGGGAGACCAGAAGACCATCTTCCACGTGTGAGTGACTCCTCTGGCCTCCGTCTTTTAACCTTTCATCCTCCATCTGTTCACTTAACTTTTCCCGGCTTTCCCTCTGCACCTCCGTCTCTAGGAGTCATTTTCATTTCTCCTACTCATGTCCCATGTAATCACATTCTGTCTTTCTCTTTGCCGTTCCTCTTCACCCTCTTCTTCTTTTCTGGCACACATGCCTTTCCACCTCCTTCTCTGCACTTTGCCGGCACCCAGCAGCACCCCTCTCTCTTTCCCTTTCCCCTCCAGCCCTTCTCTCTCTGTTGTACTGTTTCCCTTTCATTTCATCACCACCTGATGCAGTAGTGCATGAAAAATAGATGCCGCACCACATTGTCAATCATCACTCTTTTCAATGTTAAAAACAAGATCACAGCCATGTGGTGCAACATTGCGAACTGCATATTAATGCTCCCTAATGGAGTTTGTGATAGCAGATGCTCCATAACAATTCACAGGATGTTGTTATTAATTGTGCCAAAATTTACCACGTTAATAAAGTTTTTATTGATCAATTTTTATGCGAGGCAGCCTCGCCCCAGTGGAACCTGGGAGGAGGTGGGAGATAAATAAGGGAAAGGTTTGTGGAGGAGGAGTTTGTTGACAAGGGAAGATCGTTTTCACTTTAATATTTCTGTGCACCTGCACATACTTTCACAACACACAAACACTGAAAACAACTTGATCTATTCAATTAAGGACTCCCGCTCCCTTTATGGACTCCTTTATGATATGAAAGTAGAGTGAGCAACTCTGTCATTGGGATTGGACGCGCTCTTGCACATGAACAAACTAGAACAATTTAGGGCCAGAGAATATACTGCAGCTATCAGCACAGTTTAACTCAGGACTATATTTTCCGGAATCAGTGGTGCAGGCGAGCGTGCGCAGGGTGTAGGGAATTATTTCTTTTGTAACTTTAAGGTCAGAGGCACGTAACCCTACAGCAGGCACAGTCATAAATGTGCTGCTTAATCGGCAATGAGTCACAACCAATCAAATACCCTCTTTTCCTTCACTTGAAAGACTCTGTTCACTGGCATTCTTTTAATGGAAAAGAACACTTTGGTGTGAGTCTGCCGTAAAACTTTTTTTTTTTTTTTTTTTTTCCTCCATCAGGGAAACGATGTCCCTCTGCAGGAAAAACATAATTGTCATAAGTAGATACACATCTTTTTTAGGCATCCAAAAAGAATAGTGTTTTAGGTAGCATTTAGCTTGCAGGCGAAATCTGATAACTGCAGACCAGTAAGGAACGCAGCTGAGAGAAAATGTTTTAGCTTCATGTCGTTTTGTCGGTCAACCAGGCAAAAGACAAAAGAGGTTATGAGCGTTCGGTGAAGTGAGTGCAGGTACTGTAAGACGAGCCCTACGCCATGTGCTATGAACACACTACATGTTTCATGTTTCCTCCCACATATGCAGGGAGAAGTTTACAGAAACTCACCAAATTGACAACTTATCCAGACTCTACTTACTCCCACTATTCTCCATGTGCCGTCACTAAAATTAGAACCTTTAATCACTTACTCTGCAGCAACACTGCCTAATTAGAGTTGGGTGGAATTACTATTCAAATAGGATTAAATTACATCTGTGGCATTGACTGATCTAGCCTTCATTTCCCACTTTCTTGGCCCCAACTGTTTTGAATTAAAGGGTTAGGTTAAAAAAAAAGGTGTCTCAGACTGGGATTGCCTACAACAGTTTAAAAACACAGTTTGATATGTACAGTGGCTTGATAAAGTGTTCAGACCTCTTCACTTTTATTGCGTTTTTTAACCCAATAATTAATTCATTTAATCATAAATGGTTAAAATTGGTGATTCTTTCTCTCAGGCTTCATCAAATTGGATGTGAACTGCAGCTGCCAACTTCGGGCTTCTCCACAGATGTTCTGTGGGGTTTAAGTCTGAGCTATGGCTGGAGCGCCCGTTGGAGCGCTGCATTTGCTGCATGCTTTATTACTGTCGATTACTGTTGTCCTGCTCAAAGACGGACCGGTGCCATAGCCTCTGGTAGCCTCTCGCTGCAGGTTTTCTTCAAGGACCCTTCTGGGGTTCATTCATCCTCCCCCAGTCGCCCTGTTCCTGCCACTGAAAAGACCCCCATAGCTTGATCGTGCATGCTTCGCCATGTGAATGGCAGGTGATGAGCAGTGGCTGGTGTCTGCCAGGCATAGAGTTTGGAGTTCTGCCCGAAGGGTTCAATTTTTGTCTCATCAGACCGGAGATTTTTTTTTTTTTTTTTTCTCATGCTGCTCCAAGCAGGCTGCTCTATGCTTTTTACTCAAAGTGGCTTCCGTCTAGCCACTCTACCATAAAGGTCTAATCGATGGAGTGCTGCTGAGATGCTCATCCTTCTGGCAGGTTCTCCCATCTCTGTAGAGGATTTATGGAGCTCTGTTAGTCTGATTACAGGGTTCTCCTTCTTGCCCAGTTTGGTTGGACGGCCAACTCTAGAAAGAGTCCTTGTCACTTCCATCTCATAATTATCGAAGCCACTGTGCTCCTGGGAACAATCAAAGCATTCGAAATGTATGTTTACCCTTGTCCCGACTTGTGCCATGTCACACTTTAATCATGTATGTCTGCAGAGAATTCCTTGGACTTCATGGCTTGGTTTTTGTTCTGACATACTGTGATATATACACACACGTGCACACACCTTTCTAAACTGTCTAATCAATACAACTTGCCTCTGATGGTTTCTCGTCGTAGACACATCTTAAGGATAATTAAAGCAAACAGGTTTGAGTTTTTGATAAAAAAAAAAAAAAAAATAATTGAAAAACTCTCTGAAAACATGTTTTCACACTAACATCAGGTGTTGTTTTCTCTAATTGATCCCAGTTCCACATTGACAGGTCTAGCGGTCATACTAACACACAGTATATTCACGTGCAACTTAAAAAGATGTCACTACTAAGAAACTTGTCCTCTTGTCTCTTTTTGTAGCCTTTCTGGCACCACAACTCCAGACCTTGTGGTCAGCACCAGTCACCAGATGTGGCTCAATTTCAAAACAGACGACACCAGTGGCTCGCTCGGCTTCAAGGTATCCTATGAAGGTAAGGACGCTTCAAACATTGAGGTTGTCACTCAATGGGAATGTCTTTGCTTTCTGCATTTTAAAAAGGATTCTTTGGCTTGTTTGAGGCACCCAACTCAGCTGACACTCAAGTAGCATCAAAAGAGGTGAGGTAGCGTGAAGTCTCGCCCTTGTGAAATTACTTTTTCGGGATCTGTTTCAAATGGCGCTTTGGCGTTTCAAACATTGAAAAAAACAGTCAGTCAGACAAAGATAATGTGGTCCATATGCCCTTATGTTCTAACCTAGCGCAACTCCTTTAACTCCATTCTAACCTGTCATAACCGCAAATGAAAATAAATGTTTTTTTTTTCTTTTTCTTTTTTTTTTTTTTGGTTATTTACTCCTTTGCATTGTTACTCACTGCTTAAAGCTCACATCACAGGCTTGTCGTCCTTCCCTGCAGGGGTTAGCAATGCTGCGTCCAAGAAAATAAAGGTGCTTGAGGCTCTGCATGTACCATATGGCTTTTAGTACAAATTAGTAATACAACTTGATTACAAAGCCTCAAAATGAAACATTAGACCCAATTGAGGGAGCACTGCAGGTGAGCGAGGATTACTGGTACACTATCTGTTCCGTGGCAACTTTTATTATGGCAGGACAATTAAGGCACAGGGTAAAATAAATTTTGGTAAGCACAGTCAGTGCTATAAACGCGGCCTACTTCAGATAACGCATTTGTCCTATCACCAAATCCAAATGTGGCTGTTTTTTGTTTTTTTTTTTTTTTTTTTTTACACCTGTGCGCTTTAAAAAGGTGACTCAATATGTGTACGTGCCTGCATGCACGTGTAAAGGCGAGAGGAGACGGAAGTGAGAGCCCCTGCGAGCTGACGAATCTGTACGTGTGCGCTCTGTTATCTGTGTGTACGTTTGTGAGTTTGCCTCTCAGAAGCACAGCGAGTCTTCTCCCTTGCCCACAGATGCTTATTTTTCATCAGTAAAAATAACAGAGAAAGTGGAGCAGCGTGCTGAACCAATGTGTAATTAAAACAATGAGTTCTACTTAATGAAGGGGAAGAAACGCTTTGAACCACTTCACCTCCCAGATTGGAGCACCAAAAATCTAATTTGCATTCTCAATTACTTGTATTTTAAGCCTGATCA
Organism: Rachycentron canadum; assembly: GCA_038496675.1. NCBI lineage: Eukaryota > Metazoa > Chordata > Actinopteri > Carangiformes > Rachycentridae > Rachycentron > Rachycentron canadum. The sequence continues at coordinate 15,602,924 of CM076663.1, read as the reverse complement.
TCAAGTGTAATTGCAAACACAGTCATGCCAGCACACACACTCCCACTTTACCCGTGCATGTTAGTGTGAGCTGCACACTCTCTGGAGTGGCCTCAGTCTCTCGTCTGAAATTCAGATGCTTGAAAACAAAATTAGTGATAATGCACATGTGTATGTCTAAACCAGGCTTCTGTGGCACTTCTGGACTGACACTTTTGTGCACATGCATACACCAGCAAGACTGGGGAGAACACACTGAGGTCATCGGTATGAGTGTTGGGTTTATAGAAAGCAGAGTGTAGATATAAAACCCACTGATACATTGTATGTGAAATTGGCTTTTTGAAAGAAACTTGAGTATTAAAGTCAGTTATGTCATCCGGGGGCCTTGGGAGATTGCAGTTTAGTTGCTCGCAGTAATGTGAGTTTGAGTCCCATTACAATACATGGATTACTCTGGAATGTCAAGCAGATAAAGACAACAAATATGTGATTATGTCTTTTCCCTTATTCATGAGAATCAAGCGCTGTTTCATTCATCCCTGCTGTCTGTAAATACTGTGCATGAGATCATTGTATACCCAACATACACAGAGAGACACACTTATATTTATAAACATATGCAGAACTGCAGACAATCATGATCCATGAAACACATGTACACACTAATGTAACACACACTTCAAAGGGTTCTCTCATTTGCTGCCTCCATTTTCCCTAAAGGTCTAATTGTGGGGACCCATGAGGCAGAGATGCCTTATTTGAGAAAAGCACTACAGTGACTTCTGGTTCTTTAGTGAGTCAGTTACAGTGACAAGTGATTATATGATTGTGTCTGTGTTTTCATGCATTTTGATATGCATGTATTTTAGTCTTTGTCTTATAGTTTGGTTTGCCCTTCTAGATGTGATGTCTTTTGGATCTCATAGACTCCCTTAGTTCGTTTTCCCCTTAATTCTCTCAGGCTCACCTTAAAACTTGCGTCCAGCATTCCCCCTTTTAAAGGTGACTTCCACGCAAGATCAATGTGTTGCCTTGTGAATGAGGCTGCCTCAGGATAGCCATACATCGAACCAGCAGTGAGCTCTAAATATGTGTTCTAAATGATGATCATCATTAGGGATGACTATGGATTTATACCCAGCATCACCCCTGGTGCGATTTAAAATCGTATTAGGCCCTGCCATCATTTCCTGGATGGATGAGCTTATTCAGTCTGTAACCCCCCCCCCCCAATCCGAATACCTCGATAGATGCCTCAGCATTCGCATCTGCAATCTGCACCCTGGCAAGAGCAGAAAAAAAAAAAGTGAGTGAGTGAAAGAAACAGACGTGCATAAATCTTGCCATAATGAAATTAGCGTGTGGTTTTAAGGTAGAGGGGTCATGGAGGGGTGTGTGTGTGTGTGTGTGTGTGTGTGTGTGTGTGTGTGTGTGTTTGTGCGGGTGCCCGAAAGTGCTCACGTCAGCTTCCAACACGAGTGAGAACGTTAGTCACACAGGAAGGGGAGGGATACATTTTCTGGTGGAGATGGAGTGGAGGGAGAGGCAGATAAGAGAGACGTTTGCAAGATTAGTAAGTAACATTTTTGGGGGAAAGATAAAGAGACAGTAAAGGTTACTTACTGGCAAAGAAAATGCATGATTAAATTAAATCCCCGATGAGACAATAGGAAAATCACATAAAAGTCATAAAGTATAGACACTAGACTGTCCTGTCAGCCCACAATGAACTCTTCAATGAGTCATTTATTGCTAATGTCTTTTCAGTTATGTGAATTAAGTCTTAGCTAAGGCTCCAGACAGGAAGAACGTCTTTGATGCAAAGTTTCAACAAAACGAGGAGCCACCGAGGTGACGACGAGACCCGTGATACTCTGCAGCTGCAGATGCATTACCCAACTTATTTTTACTGTTAAGGACGTATAATAGTGAGCACTCCAGGATTAATTATTGCAGCAGCGTCCTGACGTATGTCAGCCGAGCCAGCAGCTATAGTTTTTAATCAGTGGAAGTAACTGCAAACTCTGTCAGGAAGTGAATATAACATTATAGCTGTAGAAGACATTGAGAATACAAAGACTGGGCAGTGAGAACAAAAGAAAGATTTCTTTTTCCTCAAGGCTGTCAACATACATGAAGTAAAAAAAAACAAAAAAAAAACGACCTTTTTGTCGTTAGTTGCCCGCAGTGCTTGTCTTTATAGTGACCAGGTTTAATCTTGGACAAATCTTGGACCCTGGACACTGAATATTCAGATATTAAATGGATATTTTTGGGAAACAAATACCAACCCTATTTCCCAAAATCTCAGTGTGGCTTTTCATACCCCAACAAGTGAACAATTAATTTTGAAGAATTTGAAGGGCTGTCTTGGGGTGCTTGTCCTGTCACATAATAAGGTCAAACAAAAATCATTACTACACAGACACCTTCTGTTGACAAGCTGAACTTACACTTGCCTGAAACTAGAATTAATGACCATTTGGTTTGTTTTGATTTAATGTGAGAGCCTGCATCTCCATATCACTTATAATCTTCACACTTGCATCTTGTCAATATTTGCCAGAGGCTACAGTCAGTCATAACCTTGAGATGAGATTTCTCTTTCTCTCTCTCTCTCTCTCTCTCTCTCTCTCTCTCTCTCTCTCTCTCTCTCTCTCTATCTATCTATCTATCTATCTTTTCAGGAAAAGTGGAGGAAAAATCTGCTTCTGATGTGCTACAGGGTTGCCCATGGTGCTAAACAATAGTTTTTTTTATTATTATTATTTGAATTAATATGCAGGTTAAAGAGGGGACAGACAGTGAGGTGGATTGTTTTAATTAAATTGTGACCTTTAAATTTAAATCTCTGCTCTGCTATGCTACCAGGTATTAAAAATAGGTCTCTATTTGTGTAACCCACACTGATGTTTCTCTGCCTGTAGAGATAATAACTTATTATCAGTGTCAGCTTTGCATAGTAAATATTCCGTGCCGTGTGTTTGTCTTTGCCTACACAGAAATTGACCAAGGCAGTTGCGGAGACCCTGGAGTCCCAGCTTATGGCAAGAGGGAGGGGACAGGTTTCCGTCATGGAGACAGGCTGTACTTTGAGTGTCTGCCTGCCTTTGAGCTGGTCGGGAAGAAGAATATCACCTGCCAGAAGAACAACCAGTGGTCGGCTAAGAAACCCAGCTGTGTTTGTACGTTCTTGGACGCCTCACACTGCTCGTGCTCATACACCACGTGTGTGCGCGTGCGTGTGCGCAACACTGCTCGCGTGGGTGCATATATGTGTACGTTTGTGCAGAAGAGCTCAGGGAGCGCTGCATAATAAATGGTCAGATTATCCCTACAGTTTGCCGAGCAGAGGCTGTGGATTGTGAAACAATAGGAGGGCTTATTAGCTAATTAACGCCATGAAAGACAAACACAGAGAGTGAGAGAGTCAGAGGATTGGGGGGGGGGAGCTGACCATGCAGATAATGCCTGCTGTTGTATTATTGATAGCATAATAGAGTGGACAAAAAGCTGCAGTATCTAGATAAACATCACTGAGCTGACTGACAGCGAGGTTGCTGGCAGAGTCAATTTGGCTACATAATAAAGCGAAACACTGTTTATTTAGTTTGCATTTAACAAACTGTTTTCGTCATGTCGACACAATGCAGCGTGTCTTTGTCATTGAAGGCGATAATGTTAATAAGATGATGTGCTTTCCTGAAAGTATACTTCATCACCTAATTGGTTGTGTGATTTAGGTATTACATCCCATTTATCCAAGTGAAGACAGCGATTGTGCCTTTTTCAAAAATCACGCTCATTTAAGTTGACCAATCCTAAACATCTCCAAGTCTTAGATACTCATATTACCTCACCGATTTCCCTCCAGCATTTCTGTGTTTGCTCATTTACTTTGAACTGATCCACCCTTCTTGTCTTCCACACAAACATCAGTACATTGCATCAGGCAGATTTTTAAAAACCCCTCTTTCACAGTCTTAAATACACCTAACCTATGTATATTTGTCCCATTCATAACATTAAAAGCCAGGCTACATAACTGTTGTAAACAGCAACTGGAAGCTTAAGCAGTTAGCAAAGGAAAGTTAGTGGTCCAGACGTCCAAATTAAATTCCTAAACCGTGTCAAAACCCATTCAAACCAGGGAGGGTACGTATAATGTGCGGCACGGCTTTTTCTTTGCACGCCCTATTTCCCCACCTCAGAATTAATCGCAAATCAATTAAGGTGGACAGCTGAGAAATTTGGAAACCTCTCCAGAGGCGCAGCCATGTGTCAGAATTCAAATCAGGCATCAAACAGCAATGGCTGCCCAACAGTGGTCTGCAAATTTTCACATGGCTCCTGACCCAAGCACATGCCTGTTTGCCCTGGCTGCACCACCGTGAACAAAGCAGAAATTGTGGGCCGCCTCTGCAAGGAAGGCAACACCTGCTCAGTAGCATCAAGGTATTGTGCCCTCTAAGCACATCCACACGGGATGAAGTGACAGCCTTGCCAATATTGAGGGAGGGAGATGAGGCTGTTTTTCATTTTGATTGCCAACTCATTCTATTTATTTATTTATTTTTACTAGACATTGACAGGAAACAATGATTTTTGTCGTTCGACTTTTGAAAACGTCTTTTGAAATATGACTTTCTCCCTGGTCTGTTAGATATCTGCGGAATTTGTGGGATGTGAGGTAGATTTTGACAGATTCAATAAAATGAACCAAATCATGTTGTCTTTTAGTCAGCAAAAGTAATTTGAGCTTGCACCATGTTTTCAGCCTCCTAAACAACACTCCCTCCCTTTTCTCTCCTGTGTATATATCCCTCATCACTCTTGTAGTTTCCTGTTTCTTCAACTTTACCACTCCATCTGGGGTGCTGCTGTCTCCCAACTACCCCCAGGAGTATGGAAACAATATGCACTGCGTGTGGCTGATCATAACCAACCCTGAGAGCCGAATCAATCTAGCCTTCAATGATCTCAGCATGGAGAAACAGTTTGACTTCCTCTCCATCAAAGACGGGGGAAAGGTAACTTTGAATTATAAGTTACTTGGAATAGCTCTTTGTGCAATGTCTTCTATTGACCTGTTTGTGAGTAACTGCGCTTGTCAGTAGGAAAAGTAGCCTGTATAATTATGTGTACGATCCAAACAACCTTGCTCCGATCTTTATTGGACTTTCTAGTTGCTCAGACTTTTCTCCCGTTTTAGTTCGTGACACGTTTGCTCTCAACAGAAAATATCCATCTGTCTTTTGTCAGGCTGAGTCTCCCATCCTGGGCACTTTCTCTGGTGATGTCCTTCCACCTCCCATAACAACCAGTGCCCATGTGGCACGACTGGAGTTCCTGACTGACCACACCTACACAGACAGAGGCTTTAACATCACTTTTACAAGTAAGTATTGGATGCTACGTCAGTGAAGATAAAGGAAGTCTTTAAAGCTTATCACAAAAGCCAGCATTGACTTGATGTTTTGTATTCTAGATTGTGCAGGTGTACCGTGTGTGTGTGTGTGTGTGTGTGTGTGTGAATGCAATAGGCCTCATAATTCATCTGTCATATCCATGTGCCTGTCTTCCACAGACTGCATAAACTCTTCCACCCATCAGCAACACATTCCTTACACACTCAAATGCAGAGTCGCATAGAGAAATGACAAAAAAACCCTGTCTTTATTGTCTAAATAGAGACTTGACATTTAAATAAAACCCAAACAAAGATGCAGCATCCACCCTTACCTGACAGATACATTGCGGCGGTGCTCATTATATTCTATTCTGGGTAGCTGCTGACTTCTGAGGAAATTCCAGATGGGTTTTTACACTCTAACGCAGCACATGTTGGCTGCATGCTGTTAAGCCCATTTCATGGATATACTGTACCGTGAGGGGTTGGCAGTGGTGTTATTGCATTAATTGCACATGCACTATTGTGTAATGAGCCTAATCTTTTCATTTCTACACCTCCCAAAATAAAGATCCCCACACAAAGTGGCTAACCCTAAACTTATGAAGTGACAAAGCTTTTTATAGTCGAGGTGCTGTTAGGAGGTTTGTTTCAGCAAGACTTGGCGTTAAGATTGGCTGCAGTGATTCACTTTCACACAGGCAGTAATATGATATTTTTTACTTTTCCAGTTTGTTATTTTCATACCTTCTAATCTGTGCTTATCGCCCTCAGTCCATAAAAGCATTACACAGAAAGGTTGGTATGTAAGACAGACTGTTAGGAGTGATTAGTTTGAACATGAAATCTTGATCTTCAAACTTGTCTGCTTCTATAGGCTGCAGCCTAAACTTTCTACACAGAGCAAAATGATAACCATTGAAAGTTTGCACCCAAGCTGTCTTTTTTTGATATCACCGAAACATTTTGGTGGCTGTTAGCTCTAGCTGTGGGGACTAACTTGACATGAGAACATTTACACAAAACCTCCAAGACAGTCGTGATGTTTTCCTATTTATATCCTTACACGTATGTTCGTTTCGTCAGCTGCTCGATGGTGGCTGGTAATTCCAATTGCAATGTCCAAGACTGAGTCAGTATCCCGCTCTTAGCTATTAAAACCACATCTACTGTTGTGAAAAAAATACATTTAAAAAAAAAAAATCCATGTAAGAGACAAACCTCAGCCCACCCAGAATGCTTTTGGGTGCTGGCTCTAGCTCATTTGCAGCCATGTCATCAACCCAACCCAGGTGTCGCTGTAAAGCCACCATGTGGGCAACACATGGTGGCTAATGCATTAATTAGCAAGTTAGATGAATAAATAAATAACCTGATGCAGCACGGTGAATGAATGTCAAAAGCAGTTAATTGGAGATGACGGTTTCTTTCCTGAGAGCAGTGTAATGGAACTGCAGGTCTGTTTTTTTTTTTTTTTTTTTTTTTTTGGGGGGGACGGTGGTATGGGGGGGCCGAGCAGACAACCTCCATCATTCATGTTAATTAAAGACATGCCAAACTGTATTGAGGGGATTTTTGGCACGTTAATAAATAAGATGATTGTGATGGATGAGGTGTGGCTGGCACTCTGTTTGGGTCCAATGGATAAAGAAGAGGGATTCATCAACACCTACACGTGTCACCTACCCTGCGTGTGTGTGTGTACAAGAGTGAGAGCGAGCGAGTAAGTGAGAGAGATAGTGGCGCAGGTGATGTATTTGTTTACATGCTTTGTTCCAGGGTTATGCCTCTTCTTGTGTGACTGCGTGGCCTTTATACCTTATTGAGAAGTCTGATAGGTAAAGTTTTTGAGGATGTATGAAAAACAATTTTCCTCATTCGTTTGCTCCACGTATCGCCATCTGACAGTGATCTGCATACAGCGTGGTTTCCCGCCCGCTTGGAATCACTGCAGCAGGGTGAATCAATGTGACTCACAAAGTGAAACTAATTTCTTCTTGTTAAATGCTGGCAATGCTAAATGCTGACAGTAGGAAGAAAAAAAAAGTTTTGACAAGAAACTTTGGTAATTATTTTAGAATCTCAATGGAAATGAGCATGTTCACGACGAATATGTAATACATGTGACATGGATGATTACCAGCAGCATTACATGCGAGCTGTTCTTTTCCTTGTGCTTTCCATTTCCATCCTATCTCTGTCTTCTCCTTCACACTAACGCTTCCTCTCCTCACATTATCCCGTAGCATTTCGCCACAATGAATGCCCAGACCCAGGTGTTCCTGTTAATGGGAAGCGCTTTGGTGAGAGCCTTCAGCTGGGCAGCTCCATCTCATTCCTGTGTGAGGAGGGCTTCGTTAAGACCCATGGCTCTCAAACCATCTCCTGCATTCTCAAGGATGGCAACGTGGTGTGGGATAACGCCGTTCCACGTTGTGAAGGTAGGTGAGGGAGGGGTTACCTTTAGCGACAGCCATCTTGCAAGGCATTTGTATCTTCCCTGAACATTTTGGTCACACCATCCAACAATATACTGTGTGTGTGTGTGTGTGTGTGTGTGTGTGTGTGTGTGTGTGTGTGTGTATATATATTTATATATATATATATTTTATTAGCTGGCATCAGATGAAGCCTTGTGCTAGTGATACATAACCGTATATTAAAGATAATATCCTTAGATTTGACACGGTTTTTAATATTAGTTGTAAATATGATCTAGCTGAGTAGGCCTTTATTCCATATTTTTATCCAGTGTTATGCACTTTGCAGTTATATATTGATACAGTATTTTTGCTGGAGTTGGCATAGTTGCAAGCGTTTGCACACCCCTGAGTAAATTAAATATTTTGTTGACTTTTCAAGTGAAAAGAAGTAACTACAACCCCTGCAGCAAAGAAACATTAAAATGAGTCTCTCTGCTCTGCTACTTTTTATTTCTTGAACTCAGAAACTGGGAAAAAAAAAAAAAAAAAAAAAAATCAAACTAATGCTGTCATGTGCGAGGAAATCTGAAAATGTAGCTAACTGACATCTACAAAGCAGGGGAGGCTATAAAAAGATATCAGATCACTTCCAGCATAAAATCTCCACTGTCCGAAATGTCATTAAGAAGCCGCAGTCACACAGAACCGCACGTCTGCTGAAAAGAAAGGCAAAGTAAAACCCTCACATGACTGTAAAGCAGCTGCAGGAATGTTTGGACTAGTTGTATTGTCCATTCGCTGCAGTGGCTGTATTTACCTCTTTTCGCTTCAAAGAACAGAATGTGAGATCTGCCCAGTGGTGCCCAAACTTTTGCCCACAACTGCAACTGCGTAGCTCAAATTTATTTATTTTTTTCCATATCACCAAGACAAATATGCAAAGGAGTCCATTCATTAAGAGGAGAATGTACATATCATTTCTATGACCTTATCAGCTGGGTGCCCACTGTGCTATAGCATATATAGAACTCTTATAGACTGATTTAAATGGCTGTGTGTTTGTTTTAATGATCACTTTAGGTCGTAATGCAACATTTCTGCAGCTGAGGATTTTTATTGAGTGGATGGACTGGTTTTGCTTGAAAAGTTGCACCAGAAATCAGTCTGGAAATTGACTCACTGCTTCTCTGAAAAGTGCATTCATCAATTCCAATTTCTTTCATAACTGATGCAGATATAATTAATTAATAATTAATAATGCCCCAAGATTAAATGTCAAGGATCGCTGAGATCTGAATCGAGGCTGGTGATGAAATAGAAGCTTTGTTCTTTGAAGTATCTAATGCGGCAGACATGCTGCGCTTACATACAGATTGCTGAACCATCCATTTACCCCTCCCTGACTCAGAAGTCAATAAACTATTTCCAGCAAACCATAAAAGGCATATATAGCTGGCAGAGCTAAGATAAAGCTAGGTGTTAACCAGCGAAAGTTAACAGGGCACCAGCAGCACAGGACATTCAGTGCAGACGTGGCCAGGAGTTGAAGGAGCCTAATCAGGTTCACTATTCATGATACGCAAAGGAGAAACCATTATTAAAACATGTCACTTCCCCTCGGTGTGCCACGGCAGCTTTGTATTCCTCTGAGACCATCTATCATACCCCTGCGTTTGTAGTGTAATGCGTTTTATAGATGTCCTTCAGTATGCTGAGTTGGCTGATTAAATCATTCCACTTCAAAGGGAGCAAGGAGCTGGCACTGTAACTAAGCTCCTCCACTGTGCCTGTGTGTTCTGGTTAAGGATAGGCAGTTAAAGAGATGCATGGCAAAGTGAGCAGCAACAGAGATGAGGGGCAGGGGAGGTGGGGGGTGGGGTGG